>VXBC01009305.1:2058-18850 GCA_013399945.1 Ploceus nigricollis
CCTACATCCCACCCCCCCGCCACCGTCCCCAAGCCTGAACTAATTTAGCTGGATCAATTCTAAACACATTTGTTCATAACTTAGGCAAAAACCTGTGGATAGGAAAAAACATCAGGATAACAAGTCCCATTACTAGAGTGAAAAAAGAAGGATGAACTGGAAGAAGACAGAAATGTAGATTCTTTGTCAAAGGCATCTTTTCTTCAGAAAAGAATTCTCAGAAATTAGGTAGTGAGGAAAAAGCAAGAAAAACATTAAAGTATTCTGAATAAAAACTAGTAACCTCTCAGTCAGGTTTTAGCTTTTTCTATTTCTGTGAGCTACTTTTTTTTCCTAGTGTTGATAAAGCTCTCAAAGAAGCATTTGCCAGCTGCTGCTTTAAAGGAACAAGTGAGCAGATACTTCTTTGAAGTTTCCATAATATATGTGGAAGTCAGGACCGTGGTGGGGAACGAAGCCGGTGAACCCGAGATGGGAAGAGATGATGCTGAGTCCAGTTCAGAAGGCTGAATAGTTTTTTATTATAACTATATTTCAATACATTAATATATATTTAAAGAGGAGCTCCTAAAACTACATCCTAACTTCTAGCTATCATATCTAACTACCGTAACTGTAACTTAACTCGTGACTCCCTCTCAGGAGGGAGTCCAGACATAGGTGGATTCCATTGGCCATCAGGGCCAAACAATGTCCAGCAGTGTCCAATCAACTAATCACCTCAGGTAAATAATTCTCCAATGCATTCCACATGGAAAAACAAGGGACAGGAATAGAAATTGTTTTCTTTTCCTTCCTCTCTCTGCTCCTCTATGAAACTTTCTTCAGGGAGCAGAGATGTGGGCACTACGCAGGACTATGAAACTCTTTATGAGTCACTTTTGAGCATATCAAGTAGTTGGAAAAAGCATTGCTCACCAAATATAGCAATATGCTTCCTCTAGTTCCTGTGTCACCACACATTTCAAAGATATTTACTGCTACATTTTAGTTTTTAAATAAGCCTCCTGGACTCATGTAGGGATTAAATTAATCCAAAGCAAGATAATTTCCCACTCAAACTGCCAACCAGAAGGTCAACTATTCAGTTCTATGGAACAATGAAGCAGCAATAGCCAGAAGCATTGATCTTAATGCCTTAATGTGTGATGTCTGAAGAATAAAACAGCGTACATACTTATCAAAAACTCTTTAAAGTTCAACCACACACAGTCAATTACCTTTGCTGAATTATATTTTATATAACTATAGCTCACTTTCAGTTACGAACTTTCAAAATAAACATCTATGGCAACAGAAACTCTGTCACTTAGCATTATTTTAAAGCTTTCTCCAGTAGCTAACACTCCTTTCTATCCTTCAGATTGCAATAATAGGTTACATCTAATCTACCTAATGAGCTTCTTGGGCCAAGTTCACAAGAAACTGCACTGTTTTATAATTTTCCTGTACGAAACATTAACCATGGATATCTAACTATAATTTAACTGTCTGTAACTTAAAGGTTGGCTTTATTAATTCCATTAATAATCATATATTTCAAACTAACAAAAAGTGGGTCCAGTATTTCTGGACCCATCATATTTTGACATTCTATTGGCCTGAATGACATTTCCTAGGAATCTTTCAAGATCTGAATCTATAAAGTCAAATATTCTTTAGGCCAATTCACACAGCTGAGAATTTGTCACCATTAGTTACAAAAAGATAGTGTGAAAACCAAAGCTTACAGTACCAGTAGCACTAAAATACTATACTGCAATGAAACTGCAAGAATCATGCAAGGTGTTCTCAGCTATCCCAAATGCATGCAGAAGGTAAAAGATGGTGTATATATATATTTTCTTTGCATCAGTAAGTGCAATTTAATAAATTAATAAATAGCTTAAAAACATTAAATATAACAAGACAGTTTATCACCACCTTAAATCTTTCATTTTCTGCATTCACTGACAGTATGCTTTCCCATATGGTAGTTTGCAATGGATTAAATATTTGTTAAGCTTTTCCATTTATAAATGGTTATTATATGCCAAAGCTTTACGGAAATTCATGAGTAAAAACAGTAACAAACCCCCAACTAATATTAAACAGTGTGATATCTTTTTTATAAAGCTACTGCATATAAACTGCTATTCCTCTTTTCTGATTATATGAATTGTGAAAAAATGTCATTCTTGTTTAAGATCGATCCTTCCAACTAAACAAAATTTGTAAAGTTAATGCTTTACTCCTCCTTACTAAATTTGCTTTATTATACAGAAAATCTATTTCTGAAGTAAAAAGTTATTAATTATTACTATAAAGCCAAGTTAACACAGATTNGCAGATACATCAATCAGCAGGATTAAACCATTTTATTTTGAAATAATTGACTGCTGTCACTAATCTACTTCAATTATTTTGTTATTTCAATGGAAATTATCCATTACCTGAAAAGAAGAAATTTAAAAGACCCAGATGTCCCACATGGCCCTTACTTCAAAATGACTGCTAGGACTGAAATAATATTTATAACACCCTTCTTACTGCACAAGCATTAATCCATACATTTAGGCAGCAATACCTGCCAGGTTCACACATTTATTCCCTTGTTAAATTTAAATTTTATACAACTTTTGTTACTGTAATATACAGTATCTCCCTCGTCCTGTTGGATTATTCAATTTTTATGGAGAAAGGTCATCAAGAGCTATCCAACATTTTTTTTAAAAAAACCCCAGTGTTTCACTGTATGGCTGTTTCAAGATTTTGCTTACTAGGCAGCCATCATTAGCATATATGGTACCCTACTGACATATTTCAGTCACTGAGTCTTGATTCTTATAATGGAAAATTTTGAGGGTGGCTTGCTGTTTATGGAAAATATACTCTGAAGTGCTATCTTTTCAACATGTCCACTAATACCCACCACACAATAATGTCAGTCAATCCCAGTACCATAATTCAATTAGTTACCTACCATTTCAGTAACAAAAAGTAACAAATCCAGTTGTGATTTTAAACATAAACAATATTCACCCTGAAAACACAGAATAAGTGTTTAAGAATAAATGCGGATGTGTTTTTTTCTTAATATACAGGTTTTTCTTCATGTCCTCTTGGATACTTGAGTTTCTATCTAGAATTTGATCTCATACTTGCTCTGTCAGTTGATCGGTTTATGCAACAGTCAGGTACTGATAATAGAAAAGCCCAAAGAGGCTTGTGGAAAAGAGACAAGCAGCAATCCACCAGGTGAAGAAAGACAAGAGTCCTCAGAATAGGAGAGGAGTGAAAATATTCTTTAGGCCTCCCAAAGCCATTATTACTTGCACTACAGTTATTTTTGTCTTTCCATCAACAGATGGAGACTCAGAAAAAACTGAACTGGGAAGCAGATTGTTTTCTACTGCAGTGTCAGAATTAGATTCTGGGTAGATGCCCCAAGAATAATTACCTGTTAAAAAACAGAGTAACATATAAGAAACTTGTTGAATTAGATTTTAAGTTCTGTTATTTCTAGCAACTAAATAATCAGTTTATATATATTTGTCAAACAAAAAAAATTCCACCATTTTACTTATAAATTAGTAAATGCTAATTGTGTCCATCCACATAGCTTCCTGATAATACTAGTAAGCTGTCAGGGTAGGATTCACCTTACTTTTTAGCATCCTAATTTTTACATATGAATCAGTTACCCTGGGACCCTACCAGTGCTGGGTGTGACTCGTCTCACCAGATGTAGATGTCTATTTTACGATGGAATGAATCACAGACTAATAATGCCTATTTCTTTCTGTTCACATTTGGCAAAATGAATGCTGGTATTGCATGGTAAGCTGTAAAAGACATCCCTCAAAAGAAAGAAAAAAACAGTGACATCAGATCTCCCAATAATGAAATAAACCCCACACCTTACAATTTCTGTCCAAAAAGTTCACTAAAGTTTGAAGTACTGAAGAAAAAAATTGTCAGATATCCATAAAGTTAAATAAACAATGTTTTATACAGCTCATTGTTGAAAGATGTCAAAAGTAGCAAGAGAAGAGCACAGCTTAAAAGCTGTTTATCACCTGTTTGCCAAAAGGTCAAGGTGAGCCTTCCTGTGTATTCAGCACTGGTGAAGCCATACCTGGAATCGTGTGTCCAGTTCTGGGTTTCCCAGTACCTGGACATACTGCAGACAGTCCATCTCAGGGCCAAAAAGATAATGAAGGGACTGGAGCATCTTTCATATGAGGAGACATTGAGAGAGCTGGGACTGTTGAGCCTGGAGGAGAGAAGGCTCAGGGGGGGGATCTTATACCTTATACCATATAAATACCTGATGGGAGGGAATGAAGAAGAGAGCCAGGCTCTTCTACTGCCCATTGACGGGACAAGAGGCAATGGGCACAAATTAAAGCACAGGATATGCCATGAGAACACAAGAAAACACTTTTTTTACTGTGAGGGTGGTCAAACACTGGAACAGGTTGCGCAGACAAGTTGTAGATTCTCCCTCCTTGGACATACTCAAAACCCAACTGGACACAGTCCTGGGCAACATGCTGTAGCTGACTCTGCTTGAGAAGGAGGGTTAGACTAGATTCTAATTTTCTTCAGGAGACTGAAAATATAAATGTCCTATATTGAATAAAACTCAGTTTTGTTCATCAAATGTTGCCTACCTAGTGTTTTCAAAAGCAGAGTTGAATGAAGTACCATTACCAATGGTGCAATATACTGCAGTGCAATTACACAAAGATAACAGAATACCTGAGCCACCTGGGAAAACAGAAAAGAGTAATCCATGAGTTCTGGGTGATCAAAACAAACCTTTATGCGTCTGTTCAGGAAAAACAAGCAATTAATAAAAAAACCCCAGTTCTCATGCAAACCTCCCCCCTATTTTACAAGTTTTATAGCATGTTTTAGTATGTGATATATTGTCTTCAAAAGACCTAATGAAGGTCCCTATAATGAGTTCTAGTTTCAGGACACAATCCCAAAAGGAAATGCTGAAAGAAAATAATTAAAAGTAGTGGTTCTATTAACAAACAATGTCGGAACCCAAAATGCTTTTCCGACATTTTCGGATGTTCCAGGTCTGGGTCAGAAGTGTCTGAGACCCTGGCAAGCAGCTGGAAACAGCTGTGATTTTGAATTTGAGCCATGGAAAGATTTACCATCCTTGCAGGAAGAACAAGAAGTCACAGAAGTCTAGATTTCACAGTAGAAGTAGTAGAAGTAGTTACAAGACAAAGGGAAGAATTTTTAGGCATCGTACAAGGGGGTTTTAGGCATGGTACAGGGGGGTTGTTGATTCTGTACAGGGGGGTGAAAAATTTCAAGATGGAGAAACTTGGGCGTGTCTTGTCCTTTTTCTCCTTCTTTTTCCCCTCCATCTTTCATGGTGATGTTGGCACTTTTCTATTGGGTTTTACTGGGGACACACAGTTCAACATAGGTGATAGATATTGGTACACGTTTGTAAACATAGAGTACATAGGTTTTACTATATAATCTTTGCGCCGTCCTCCCGAGGGGCAGAGCTCCCTTTTCCACCCTGCCGGACAGATCTCGGCAGGGCAAAGAAAGAACTTAGAGATAAGAGACAATAAACAGCCGTGAGGGAGTTGTGCGCCTTTGTCTGGGCAGCAGCCCAAGACGAGAATCTTTCTGATAACACGCAATAAACCACTTGAGACCGAACATCAAGAGGCTGCTGCGTCTTCCTTCTGAAAGTGCGGGCCGGAGAAGGGATTTCCCACCTCACGGAGCCACCCCTGACTCAGAGGTGCACTCCGACAAAACAAGAGCAATTTTGCTTATCCATACTGAATGTTATAATTCAAATATTAATATTTGAATACACTAGAATTTTGTGAGCCATCTCAAAGCTAAATATATGATTATGCTAAGCTATTTACAAGCTAAATCCCATTTCAAAAATGAAGCACTGTGACTGTAGAAACAGTCCAAAGCCTGATCAAAGGTAAATGAAACTTTGGCTAATATTGTAGTCCCTTTTCAAAGTGAGATATTTGCAATATCTCCAAATGGATAAAACCAGTACTTTAAAAACAATGACAAGAGGAATTTTCATTGGCAGTTCATCAATAACAAAGCATTTAAATGATCTTCGTTTCAGGTTCATTGAGAACCACTCAGATTTATCCCTCCCCTGTTCCCAATCTGTTCCAGCTTTCTCAGGATTGCTACATTACATGTTTTACATAAGCTGTTGACCTAAAAGGCTAGATCAAATTAAGAAGGTAAAAAAGTAATTAAATCAATAGAATCATAGAATCATTAAGGTTGGAAAAGTCCTCTAAGGTCATTGAATCCAACTGTCAACCCAATAGCACTGTGCTCACCCCTAAACCATATCCCAAATAAATAGCAAGTAGCAAACAAGCAGTAAAAGTTCACTGGGTTTTAGAAAATAACACAATACAGGGTGGCAAAAAAAGATGTAGGCACACCTGACATTTTTTTTTAAATAGCTTTGAAGCCTCAAAGGGCTTTGAGGTGATCAAGCATCAGAAAACAGAAATGTGAAAAAAAGCAGTAAAACATTGACAGAAGAAAAAGTATGAGACAAAATATTTAAAGATAATTGGTGGTGTATGATGAAAAGAGAAAATTAAAAAAAAAGTAATGATCATTGTAGGAAAACAGGTAGGAAAGACTTTACTGGCAAAAGTACCAGAAGTAAAGAAAGCAGGCATGGCTAATAAAACCAGATAGGATTATATTTAGTGGCCCTGAGCTTCTTAAAGTTTTACGAAGTACTGGATAAATGGATTTAGGAAACACCACATACATTTAATCAATGAGATGAAAACTCCCAAAACTAAAACTATGCATTCACAACAACTAGAACAGTTCTCTCATAAACAATTACTGATAGTTGCACTTCCTAACTTTTTTTGAAGTCCAATGCCAGTCACTTGGTAGGTTACTACATATATGAAATAACAAAGATAAGATTATAGTAGTGATGATCTAAAAACCGAGAGGAAGCTTTGTCCTATGGCATACTGCAATATTCCTTCTGGAATACATCCTGACTCAGAAAGATTATCAGGCACTGCTATCATGCAACACTAGAAATAAGTTTATTTTGCAGGAAACACATCTTGACTCCATATCAAGCTTACTATTTTCTATCTATCAATTTCCTCTGTTTGCTGACTTTATTACTTTGCTTTAAAAAAAGGCCTTCAAATAAATCTTTCCCTTTCATCACTTGCTACAGTAACAAGATGAGCAGATGGTTTCATATCTAGGCTAATGCATTTGAGAGTGGTCTCACAGAACTAAATGTCTTATCCCAACATATAACTATTCTATCTTAAATTTTGCCCAAATTTAACAATTACAGTTGGGATTAGGCAACAACACTTTGCCCTTCTATCGAAATTTTACTTCCTTTTCCATGCCGTAGCTAAGTAAACACCATTTATCCTATACACTCCTAAGTTTCATAGAATCATAGAATTATCAAGGTTGGAAGAGACCTTCAAGATCAAGTCCAACTGTCCATCCAGCACTGCCACTATAACCCTTAAACCACTAAACCACATCACCCAGTGCCAGATCCAGATGGCTCTTGAACACCTCCAGGGATGGTGACTCCACCACCTCCCTGGGCAACCAATGCCTGACCATGCTAACAGTGAAAATTTTTTTTCTNGCCACCTGGGCACACACTGGCTCATAGTGAGCTGGCTGTCAACCAGCACCCCCAAGACCCTTTCTACCCAACAGCCCTCAAACCACTTCTCCCCCTGCCTGTAGCGCTGCATGGGTTTGCTGTGACCCAAGTACAGGACCTGGCACTTTGCCTTATTGAACCTTATGCAGTTGTCCTTAGCCCATTGATTGAGTCTTACCCTCAAGCAGATCAACACTCCCACCTAACTTGGTGTCACCTGCAAACTTACTGAGGATGCATATGATCCCATTATCCAAACCATTGATAAAGATATTAAACATGTCTGGCCAAAATTATGAGCCCTAGGGAACACCATTAGTGACCAGCNACATTGCTAGCTATTGGCCCTAACTGGATTTAGCTCCATTCACCACAACTCTCTGGGCCTAGTCATACAGCCAGTTTTTTACCCATCAAAAAGTCCACCCATCCAAGCTGTGAGCAGACAGTTTTTCTAGGAGGATGCTGTGGGAGATGGTGTCAAATGCTTTACTGAAGTCTAGATAGACAACATCCACAGCCTTTCCCTCACCTACTAAGCCAGTCGCTTTGTCCTAGAAGGAGATCAGGTTGGTCGTGCAGGACCTTCCTTTCATAAATCCATGTTGACTGGATTTAATCCCCTGGTTGTCCTGCATATGCCATGCAATGGAACTCAGGATGATCTCTTCCATAACCTTGCCCAGAATCAAGCTTAGGCTGACAGGCTTGTAGTTTCCTGGATCATCCTTCTGACAAATTCAAACTCAATTCATGCTGGACAGAAACACTCATCAAGACAAACATAAGGCTTGCCAAGATATTTGTAAAGAATTCCTCATGGTGGGATCTTTTAGAACAAAGGAGGAACAACTTAAGACAAAACATCTGAAAAATATGGATGATGTATCTTTGCATATTTTGCATTGCAGAATTTTGTTGTAACGGTACTATTTTTATAAAGGATATAGTTTAGGAAGCTTCATTCAAATTTTATTTCTGGTACCAAGGAAGACAACAAACCAGACATTTATGTTTTTCTATGAAAAATATAACCTTAGTGCAGTTATACTTACCATTTTTTGTAAATCAATTGTACTTATTCTACCAACTTCCTTTTTCATCTGATCCATGCATTTCTGGGCTAAATTCAGATAGGCCTGTAAGTGACTGTGCATCATAATCAACCATAAAGCACACAACAGGATTATAATCCACAACCGCATGGTGTTAAATGTATCTTCTGACATTCTGTGGATAAAAAAGGTAATGTTTTTTTCTAAAGGTCACCTACCCCTACAGAGTTATTTGTGTGCATCATCTGTAAGGAAAATGAGAAGATTGCAAAGGACCGTCTCTGTGTGTCATATCCCACGTTGAAGCTGGGGAAGAGCGTGAGGAGGAAGAAGTGGCAGAAAGGAAATGTTATGAACTGACTGCAACCCTCATTCCATGTCCCTCTGTCTTTCCTGGGAAAGGAGGTAGAGACTTTGGGAGTGAAGTTGAGCCCGGGAAGAAGGGAGGAGCAGAGGGAAGGTGGTTTTAGATTTGATTTTATTTCTCATTATCCTACTCTTTGTTTAACTGGCAATAAATTAAATTAATTTCCCTGAGTCGAGTCTGTTTTGCCCATGATGGTAATTGCTGAGTGATCTCCCTGTCCTTATCTCAACCCATGAGTCTTTCATCATATTTTTCTGCCCCTGTCTAGTTGAGGAGGGGGAGTGATAGAGCAGCTTGGTGAGCCCTATTACACCATTAGATCCAAATTAGAACTCATTTATTTGCAAACAACAACTCTTAAATGCTTGAATTTTGAGTAACAAAAAGAGGACACTAAAAAGCAGGCTCTTACAGATAATTACAAGTTTTGTGATATATAGTTCTAGATAATATGTCCAACTGCCTTAAATACATTGCTAAAGCACAACTTCCATTAACTGAAGAGTAAAATGGAAACAAAAATTATATATTTGCAATGTTTTATGCAATACTTCAGTGATCACAGTTATCTTAGAAGCATCTTTTAGATCTAGAAAGCAATAAAAGTGACAGTAAATCATACCAGTTTCAGTTCGAGTACTACTTTGAATTATGTTAATAAAGTGACAATGACAATTACCTATGCTGCTTACACAATACTAATTTCAGACACAATTATTCCTGAAAATTCTTTCCATCTTTATTCTTTAAAATATTTTAGCTAGTGAATGTCATATGCACTTCATCTTCACACAGATTTTAAGACAAGTTTCATAGTACTAAGGACCTTAGGTCAGTTCTCATACCAATGTATCTCAATACTCTTCAGTGAAATTACTTCTGTCTTAGACCAATAAGTAAGACACAAGGTATTAGAAGCTGGCAATGACATGATGTTCTGTCCCTAGGAAGAACAATGCAGAACTCTGACGCAGACATGCCAGAAGATAGCAGCTCTTTGGAAACCACTGCCTTACCATTCTTCATTGGATTCAATACTCTGCAACTAATTCTCATTCTTCCTAAACAACAGAAGCCCTTTACAGCTCAGCTGGAACTTCTACAATACCTTTCATGATAGATACTAGTCACAGCCATAGTTTTAGGTTTTCCATGTTGCTATGACTTCTACAGGGCACTACTTTGACTTAAGGTTTTATCCTCAATACCCCAGAAAGACTTTTTAAAGACAATCTTATAATGGTGCACTCTCTTTGCCCAAAGGTGGGTTCATTATGTAGTCCTTAGTGATTGGTTTTACCCACAGTAGAACCATAAGTAAAGGAGACAAGAAGTTTATATGCAGCAATGTTCTGGAAGAGGAAAAAAAAAGGAAGTGAGTTATTAAATACAGTTACCGTACTGTTGAAACTAGTGGTACAGAAGAGTAATGCAAGTTTTACAATAGGGGAGAAAAGGTAATTAAGAGAATTACTTCCTTTTTTTAAAGTATGGCTTAAGTCTCAAGAAGACAGTAGTATTACATACTGTGAAATCACACTGGTTGTGGTTTTAAAAAAAATCAAGTTTTAGATATTCAAGCAAAGTAACCAAAGTTACTTTGGTTATGAAGTTAATGAAGTTCTTAGTCTTGTGCCTTTTCTGTGTGGTAAAAACATGCATTTTACCACACTATAGTAAAAGATAGTTTTTGAAAATTTCCATACAATGGCATAATACCGAACTGCAGTGGCCATTACTGTTTTAGTCTTGAGTAGGTATCTTAGATGGATAATTATGGAAAATATGTTGCTATAATGCGACTTTTTTTTTGCTTTATTAAAAATGTACTCAGATTATTTTCAATTATCTAAACAGACTAGAAGAAACACTTTTCACAGGTCAGATCGTCCAGTTTAATGAAGATTTTTACTTAGGAAGCTTAAGGAGCAGTCCAAAGCATTTCAGTAACTTGTGAAATAAACTTCTACTTATTTAAGACAGCCTATTGCATTAGTGGACTGGAATGCGCCAAAGAGTGGCAAGAACCACTTTGTGTTTATTTGAGTAAAGGTAGAAAGGCTGAAAGATTCTTGAAGCAGGCTCTGGAAATTGAGTGAATGTGTAGGAAAATTGTACGAATTAATTAAGAGGATTCCAAAATATATGTAAAAGGATGCTGCTAAAGGAAAACCAAACAGGCAGTCAAAATTAAAATTGACATCAGAATATCTTAATTCTATTTTACCCAAAATTTTATTCCCTATTTATATATGCAAGATTCATGTTAGTAATTTTGACCGTGTTACTGAGGTGGCAATTCATCATTTGCCTAATCTCAAATTATTTTAAGACACTGGTCCCTATAAGTCTCCCATTCTGTAATTATAGAATCATAAAATATGTGGAGTTGGAAGACACCCATCAGGATCCTCAAGTCCAACTTCTGGCCCTTCACAGGACACCCCCAAGAATACAACCATGTGCCTGAGAGCACTGTCCAAATGCTTCTTGAACTCTGGCAGGCTTGGTGCTGTGACCACTTCCCTGGGAACCCTGTTCCAGTGCTCAACCACCCTCTGGGTGAAGAATTTTTTTCTAATAGCCAACCTAAACCTCCCCTGACTCAGCTTCATGCCATTCCCTCGAGTCCCGTCACTGGTCACGAGAGTGAAGAGATTGGCACCTGCCCGTCCACTTCCCCTCATGAGGTTGTTGAAGACCACAATGAGGTCTCCCCTCAGTCCCTCCAGGGTGAACAAACAAAGTGAAGCTCAGCCACTCCTCATATGACTTCCCCTCCAGACCCTTCACCACCCTCATGGCCCTCCTTTGGATGCTCCTTAATATCTTAATGTCTTTCTTATATTGTGATGACCAAAACTGCACACAGGACTCGAGGTGAGACCACACCAGTGCAGAGCAGAGCAGGACAATCACCTCCCTTTACTAGCTGGTGATGCTGTGCTTGATGCACCCCAGGACAGGACATGGTTGGCCCTCCTGGCTGCCAGGACACTACTGACTTATATTCAACTTGCCATCAACCAGGACCCTCAGGTCCCTTTCTGCAGCTGCTCTCCAGTGTCTTGTTCCGCAGTCTATACACACAGCCAGGGTTGCCCCATCTCAGGTGCAGTTTCTGGCACTTTCTTTTGTTAAAATTCATACAGTTGGTGATTGCCCAGCCTTCTAATTTGTCGAGGTCTCTCTGCAAGGTTTCTGTGCCCTCAAGGGAGTCGACAACTCCTCCCAGTTTAGTGTCATCAGCAAACTTACTTAGTATTCTTTCAAGTCCTGTGTCCAAGCCATTGATGAAGATGTTGAAAAGAACTGGGCCTAAGATGGAGCCCTGCAGAACCCCACTAGTGACTGGTGCCAACCTGATGTAACCCCGCTTGCTATAACTCTTTTTGCTGACCCGTGAGCCGGTTGCTGATACATTGTGTAATACAGTTATTCAGCTGTGTGCTGGACATTTTGTCCAGAAGGATCCTGTGAGAGACAGCATCAAAAGTTTTCCTCAAGTCCAAAAAGATTACATCTACTGGCTTTCCTAGATCAACTAGGTGGGTTACCCTGTCATAAAAGGAAATCAGGTACAACAAGCAGGACTTTCCCATCATGAAGTTGTGCTGGCTATGACTGATGACTGTGTTGTCCTCCATGTGATTTCAATACTTCCCAGAATAATCTTTTCCATGATTTTACTAGGCACTGAAGTGAGACTGATAGGCCTGCAGTTTCTGGGGGGCTCCTTCTTGAAAATAGGGACAATGTTCGCCAGCTTCCAGTCAGCTGAGGCCTCTCTGGATTTCCAAGACCTCTCAAAAATGATCGAGAGAGGCTTTGTGATAACATCAGCCAGGTCTTTGAGGATTGTCTTTCTTAGGTTTTATTTTTCTCTTTCATTGTTATTTTTTTCTCTCTTCTTCTTAAGAAAATAAGAGCAGCAGATCCCACACAAGTTCAGAGTCAACTGGGAGTTGATCATTCTCACAGTCATGGTCCTCCAGCTCAGTGCTCTGGGGGTCCCAGAGCCCATCATCAATGTTGAAGACCAAAGCGAAGAAAGCATTAAAGATCTCAGCCTTGTCCATGTCCCTGTTTGTGAGGTGACCATCCTCATCCTGTAATGGGCCAATGTTATATGGGCATTGCCTTTAATTATTAACATATTTTTTAAAACTCTTTTTATTTGATATTTCTGCCTGAGATCTCATGTGCCCAGATCAAGACAGATGTTGGAAAATTAGAGGATAGTTACAGAAAAGGCACAAGAAATTCTAAAATATTGAAAACCATAAAAATGAAAAAATCAGGAGTTTAAGAGGTGACTTGATAATCTACACAGACTGAAGCTTAATAGCAGATACAACAGTCAATAGCTTGCAGTTGTAATTGGATGTATTCATCTAGAATGAGAGTCCAAATCTAATACAAAGTAATTAGGTAACAATTTACCAAGAGTAAAGGATCCATTTTAAACATAGTTAAATTTTTTAAACAGGGCATTTTTTGGAAAAAATACACTTCAGTTTGAGGAGAAATAATTTACATATGAGAAAATCTATTGGTTCTCTTATGAAAGTGGCCAACCTAAATTATCACAATGGCCTATACTGCAGAATTTGTCATTATTCTGCATTAAATATTCAGAGGTTATGATCTCTGAAAGACATTTAGAGTTGTTTCCTCAACCAGAGAATGCTGAAGAGAAATAGTTAAATATAAGAGAACATTTTACTTCAAAATTCAACAGCAGCTGAAAATGAAAATGTTCCTTTAACTTGTACTAACCTTTGCAGCTTATTATATATTCTGGGTCATCATAATGTAAGAAATACTGAAATACTTTAAAGGACAATTTTAATTTACTTTTTATTTTAACACTTTAATAATTGAATGCTTTTTTAGATCTTAGTCTAAATTCAATATTTATTAATAGAAATTTTTACTGAGTTTTAGATTACTGAGATTCCCTTTTAATGTGTTTCAACTTGACTGCCTTTCTGAAACTATTTCTTCACTTTCTGTTTTTTTCTTTGCATTTTAACCTAATTTTATTAACAAAGGCCCATCTAGAAGAAAAAAAAATCTGTGGCTGCACCTCTTCTTTCAGAGAGTTATTTAAATTTCAAAAAATATAGGGGGAAAGGAAACAGGAAGTATAACATTCATGGTGGATCTCTCACACAAGGAAAGAAAAGGAATGCTGCTTTAACTCATATTCCACTTTTGAGACAAAGAATGTAATAGATTGGCAGAGGGAAGGTTGAGCACAGAGGCATGTCACAGATCTTCTGGAGATATGAAAAGCAGGCAGCACCAGAATTCTTAGTCAGTCACTACCTTCTTAACAGTTTGGATTTTTCATTTTCAGACATTAAACTGAGATTTAAGACTGAGTAACATATACCGATGTATATATATTTTCTCTTACTGTGTTATTTTTTCTGTTGCTAAATTCAGAGCATCCAGATGCATTTGAGCCAGTCGCAAGCCAGGGAATGTCAAAAAAGCACCAATAAGTGAACAAAGAACAGCCAGGAACAATTTGAAGGTTAGTTTAGACACAGGACCCCTAAAAGAAAAGAAAAGAAATAAGAAGAGGGGGGTGATGGATATCAGAAACTTCATTCAAATCAACAGTATCTAACAGTTAATCAAATTGAAATAAAAACCAAGCAAGCCACCTATTTATTTACTAAAAAGAATAAAAATCTCTTCAGTATAAGAAAACCAAAACCTAAGCTCTTTTCTACAAGATGTTAAATTTGTTATCAGAGAAAAAAAAAAAACAAAAAATATTAATTTTATATTGTGATTTACAATTTATNGACCCCTAAAAGAAAAGAAAAGAAATAAGAAGAGGGGGGTGATGGATATCAGAAACTTCATTCAAATCAACAGTATCTAACAGTTAATCAAATTGAAATAAAAACCAAGCAAGCCACCTATTTATTTACTAAAAAGAATAAAAATCTCTTCAGTATAAGAAAACCAAAACCTAAGCTCTTTTCTACAAGATGTTAAATTTGTTATCAGAGAAAAAAAAAAAACAAAAAATATTAATTTTATATTGTGATTTACAATTTATGCAATAAAAATAAATAGTGGAATGAACTCAATGATTATACTTTTAATAGAAGAACAGATACATTTCAAGTTTAACTGGTCAAAGGCAAATTTTTATTTTTATGTTATGCCATTCAAACTATCAAGAGACACTATCATCAACTCAACCACTGCTGAAAACAGCCAAAGCACTGTGAATGTCTAAAAGGAAATGGACACAAACAGAAACATTAATACAGAAATTAGTAAATTCAGAATAGTTTATGAAAAGCAGAGAAAAGAAAGATTAAGAAACATATAAGATTCAGATGAAGGTTTCTTTCTCATTAAATATCCATATCTATAAATTACATATTAATCTAAGTAGATATTTTAAACTTCTGTTTCTCACAAATAAAAAAAATACTACAATTCTTATACAATACTTGAAAATTTCCAAAGAAGAAATTTGAATTTGTATTCCCACAGTGATGACATACCACATACAAGCATTTTAGGTCATGTGTTTATGGCAAGGATTGTAACAGAATCCCATTTTCAAAACATAGAGGCTATCTATGACAGTGATTGTATATATAAGCAACATCATAAGCTATGTCAGTCTATACAAAACTTGGATGCACTGTAGTAGGCAGATGTGCTTGCCAAGAGGAAATTACTATTATAGTCTGAAAACATGACTGAAAGTAAAAAGTAAAAATTTACTCCTAATTCCATTTTTATTGTAGCTTTTGCACTCTCATCCTCCTCCATACCACAGGAACTACAAAATATACTTTTCTCTTGTTTTAAGCAATCTTTTAAAATCTGAAGGGACTGTTTAAGAAGTATTATGAGAAATACTTTTATAGTTTTTAACTGTGTTTTATGGACTGGAATAATTTTGGAATAAAAAGGAAATACACAAATGCAACAAGTTACTTGGTAAATATTTATGGATTATTTTCATTAATCCACCTCTTCACATTAATACAGAGTTTATAACTGCGTATAAGAGCAAAGCATGCAAGACAAATGCTTGCTAAGAAAATCCAAGTGGTTCAGTTATAAATGCAACATAATGAAGACCAGTGTATTTCCAGAAACTTACTGGGATTCCAAACCTTGTTTTTCAAGAAACTGCATAGCACTTTCTGAAAAATTTGAGAATCCTGCAGAGACATAAATCATATGTATAATATCAAAGTACAAATATAAAATCTCTTTTTTAAAAAATTCTAGGTAACGGGACATACTGTAAAAATTTTTTACAAGCATTATTATTAACAACAAATTATGTCTAGCATAGCTTTTTCATGTGCTAACTAGTATGTCACAATGCAATAAAACAATTATTAAGAGTCTTTGAAAACATTTCTGATATTTGTACATCTCATAAATCTGAATAGAACATTCATTTGTAAGGTAAGTAACTTTTTTCAGTAGAGGAACTTGACTTTACTATGCAAGGTGTATTGTTTTTGCATGGCCTGGTTTTTGGTAGTGGCGGAGGCGTGGCAGGGGAAAGTGCAGGTGGGTACTACATCTCACCCTTCTTAGTATAAAAAAAAAATAAAAAAAAGCTGCATTTGCATCCCTTCTGCAGGGCCCATGCAGAAGAAAAAACAAACACATCTTGAGAGGTTC
>VXBC01009309.1:8466-36091 GCA_013399945.1 Ploceus nigricollis
TATATATATATATTTATACACACACGGAGAGGGTTTTTTCTGCTAGATATCCTGAGGTAGCAATGTGTAATAAATTAAAAGAATGTTTTTACTACTGTTCCCAATGAGCAGTGTCAGAATATCTTCTTACACATTTGTAGTGACTTGACTTTTTTGAGGCAGAGAAAGTCCAGCTCGTGGGTAGAGAGCCTTAGGATTGTTGAAACCCATTAGGCCTCTTAGCTTTATAGCTAAAGATTAATAGAGCAGTAATTACAAATGTGAAGGAGGTCGTGGTGAATTTTAGTCTGACCTTCTGTGTAAAAAAAAAAGCACAGCATTGCCATGAACTAATTCTTGCTTGAGTCACATCACACTCTTTAAAGAAAACATTGATTAGAAATGTCATTTGACAGAGGATCCCCATGCTCTCCCTGTTAGTCTTTTTTTACCATTCTTAAGACACTGAACAGAAATTATTGTGGTCAAACCAGTGGCCTGTGGTCTGGTACTTCCATTTGTCTCACCACCATGCTCACCATTAAACTCAAAATAAGGAATAAAATGAAAAATATTCATGTTTATTTCCTTTACTAGTTAAAAGGATTTGTAATAATGAGCAAATACAAAAGTTTTTCAGATATTAATTCAGTATCACTGTATTTTATGTCTAAAATAAAGATTCCTGAGATCATACTTCAGGACAAAACCTCAAAATAAAGTTCATCTTAAGGTTTAGGAGGATTTATTTCTTCAAATTTTCCACCCCTTTATTTATGTGGTACAATTCTACGTAATGAATTAATTAGTTGTCCATTTTTATTGAGATTGTATGAAATAGGGGCCAAAAAATGCGAGACTTGACTTCCATTGCAGTTCAGTGGAGTGTGTTGAGTAACAATATCATATGTGGTTTAGCACAAATTGCAATTTACCTTTCTAACTCTAGAAGAGTTAATTACTTATTTCTTCATTCTAAGAGACAATCTTTGCCTCAAACACACTCAAGCCATCAATTTCCATAAATTATTAAATTTCATTACGATTTTGTTGTGTATGCCAAGATTGAAAGCAGAATGCACAGCAGAGAAACACCTCACCCCAGTGATTGTTTATTATCTGAAAAGACTTCTCAAATTTGTGGTTACAGCTTCTTTACAGGTACATCAAGGATGAATTTCCTTGGAAATCCTGCCTATCATGGCTTTTTTTAGTTCTCTTAATTTTTTTTGTGTGCTTTGTCAAGTAATTACATTCACACACTAAACACCTAATTTTCAAGCCAACTGTACAGCTGTAAATAATGTGCTGTCATTGGAAAAACAGGAATTGCTTTTAACCCCCCCATTGCATTTTACATTTTGGAAGGTGCTGCAAAGAGAAGTAAAGATTTAAGTCAATATAAAGAGATTTTTTTTTGCTGTTGTTTGCATGTGCTTTTTTGCTCTTGGCAGCTGGAAAACAACAACCCAGAGGAAGTTAACAGGCACAGAGGATGCTGGAGAGATGGAAGGCATACAGGAAATATATTTACAGAGCTGCACATCCAGCTGCCAAACGCTGCTTTTGAGGTGGAATAACCTTGATGGAATCACCCTGCTCTTACTTAACACTCCTCACTACATCCCAAGAGGAAGGGTGACATCATTCATCACTAAACTCCTCAAAAAATACAACAAAAAAGTGAAAAAAAATATCTGTTGTTCGAGTCCCTGGAGTTCCTGGAGCTCTGCTTAGCATGCGGCTCACAGCCGAGGGGTGCGGAGGAAGCGCTCCCGGGGCTTCTCCTGGCAACAGCCGGGGTTGCTGGGAGACAGCAGCGCCTAAATGGGGAGAAACTTCACCCAACTGGCAGCCTCGTGCATCCAAATGAGGCTTGGTGGAGGCTTCTCGTGCTGATGCTGTAATTTCCCTCTCTGAAATGAAAAAGGAATCCAGAGGATCTTTACCTAGAAGGTTGTGTGTGGATGCTGCTCTGAGGGAGCATTCAGGGTTGTGTAATATAAGGGGATAATTATTCCTGGGTGAAGGTAGTTGTGGTACACAGGGTTCAGGAGCTTCTTGTTGCTGCTGTTTTGAAAAGGGATGTAAATGTCTGAATTTGCCAGATTTGGGGTGTTAAACCTATCAGTTATAAGAATTAAACACAAGGTTGTATTTACTCAAGTAGTTTTTCCTGACTAGGGAATATTTTATCTGATTTTGTCTGAGTCCTGGGATAATATGGCTGCTTTGGCTGATTGTGTTCACTTATCTTTAGTGCAGGAATGACACTGCACTACCCATTTAGGTAACATGCCCTGGATCCCACATGTTCCTCCATAATTAAGTGAATGAATATCCCAGGCACAGACATGGAATTAA
Organism: Ploceus nigricollis; assembly: GCA_013399945.1. Lineage (NCBI taxonomy): Eukaryota > Metazoa > Chordata > Aves > Passeriformes > Ploceidae > Ploceus > Ploceus nigricollis. Next base: position 10,810 of record VXBC01009309.1, read on the forward strand.
GTTTCCCACTGTTTCTCTTTCCACAGCAGGTCAGAGAGTGTGGGGCAAACTTTACATTGCAGCAGGAACAGGGTGGGACAGAGCACTGGAAGGGGCTGGGTGGTGCTGCAGCAATACCCAGAGTTTGGCTGTCACAGGCAGAACAGGCACTGGTGTGTTTGGTTCATCAAAAGACATTTAAATCAGGGAAATAGTGCCCAAAATGCTGTTTTCTTCCACTGGCTGGAGGAGGGTCTGGTGACCAGTGCAGGGTCCAGTGACCAGGGTACATGGAGGTGTCTGTGTGATAACCAGCCACAGACAGAGCCCTGGCTTTGCTGTATTAATGACCTGTCCATGTAGTTGATACTCAATGTAAAGCTTTTTAATTTTTTAAAAATTTATTTGTTGCCCAGGATCAAAAGCTGTATTTTTATTTAACTCTATACACCAAATACCAGTTCACAGAATCAAAATTTTTTCCTTTACTTTCTTTAATTTTCCTGGTTCATGCTCATGTACAATATTGTTAATAATGAAGGAAGGAATTTCCAAAGTCAGGTTATCCAAATGAGAGTGAAGTTGTTTACAAATGGAACTGCAGAGGTGCAGCATCTTTAGTTCCTTCAGAACACACAAGGAGTAAATAATAAAACTCCTCACTTTAATTGATTTGAGAGAAGATAAGTGCAGAATAGCCCTTAAGGCAGATTTAAGGTAGCTTGAATATTTCAGGTACTAATTCCTGTGTCTTAGTCCTTCTCTGTTTCTTTGATATACAGTACTTCCTTTTGAATTTTTTCAGCTTTGAAAGCTTCTCTGGTTTCATTAATGTCTTCCTGTCAAATTTACCTTCAAATTACAGTGGTGTACATTGCCTTAACTTCACGTTTATGTACTTTTTATTGAATTTATTTTTACTTTGCAATCATTGAATTATTTGGCTTGTAATTTATTGTGTGATAGGCATTGCTTTATCCTTCCATGCTTATCTTTTAATTATTATGTATGGAATATCTGTGATATGGATACATTTGATTATTGCACTTATTTTGTTGCAAATTTTTATGATACGTATGAAACTTGCATTTAAATTTCCAGTACAATTAAAATAATGCACATAAATAAGCCCTTAATACAAATCAGATAAAAACCTGTGCAATAAAACCCATGACAGTCCATGGATGGTTATTGCAGTTTCTTATGTATTGCTTGCAGTTAATTCCTGTTGCATAGAATGCAAAATTGGAATTAGTGGAGATGGTTTGGGTCTTTATTTGGAAGATAAGATCTTATTTTCTGTTGAGAAATGTGGCCAGGTAGACGATACCTTTATTTTTACTGTAGTTTGGGCTTGATTGCTCAGGAATTTGACTTTCTAGGAGCCTCCAGAGATGCTTTAAGGAATGCCCACATTTCAGGAATGCCTGAGAAACAGAACTCCAGCAGAAACTAATTTTTGTAGTGTCCTCAATGTGAGACAGAAATCCCCCATCTTGAGGATGTTTGTTTAGGTTTGAGGACTTCGAGGGTAGAGATTGGGTGCCTGAGCCTCTGGCTCAAAACTTCTAAGAACCCAGTGAGGAATGAGAAGTGTTGTGCAAGGGACAGACAGTGGAAGTGTCTTTGTGTTTCTGACATTGCCCATCACCGTTTACAGGCTCGGAAATGTACTTTTTGGTTCATCAAACATTCAACTCCTGAAAATTTCATCCCAGAACTTCTAAAGTGGGAGCAGGAATTGAGGGAGTCCGCATTGATGACTTAACAGGCTGAGGAAGAAGAAGGATGACTCCAGACAGCGCTTGGTGGGGCTGGCAGGGACTGGTACTTGTGTATGGCAGAATGGGATCACAGGATGATCCAGGTTGGAAGGGATTTCAGGAGATCATTGAGATTTGGATCTGTAGATTGGCAGCTGATCTGCTCGTCTTGGAGAGAAAATGTCTGTAATCATCTGCTCCTCCCAAATGTTGAGTTTACATTTTAAAAAATGGCAAAATTCTGCGTCAGGGAATCAGTGGCTGATTTAGCAAACTGCAATAAGATTTCATCTAAGGTCATCAGAATCAAAATAATTGCACCAGAGATAACATTACAATATAGAGGGTCTATATGGGCTATTTATATTGCTTCTTTCTTTTGTTTATGTTCTTCCTTAAGGATTCTCCTTCTTACCTGAACAGGGATATGTAAACCTCCTTCTGCACTTACTGAGCTTGTCCTGGGGAGCAGAGATAAAATCTCATCTTGAAGAGGTTGCACTCAGACAACTTCTAATAAAATCAGCTTCTCACAGAATAATAATGCTTCATTTCAGTAGGACCTTGAGTGATATTTTCTGAGTTACCACTCAGAAAGGAAACAGGAAAGGGAAGAAATGAGCAGGCAAACCAAATGTAGAGGGTGGATTCTTAAGCAGAATGTCCTAGTATGTTCTAATACATCTTTATATGAAGAAGAAAAATACTCCTAAGATGACCTAGAGATAAGTTTACAGTTGGTTCTTAAGATATTAATTTCAGAAAGTCAGAACTTAGAAAAGATCCTTTTTTTAAAAATGATTTTAGGATGTTCTGACCCTCCTCTTTGTTAGCATTTCTCATAAATCCAGCCATAAATGGGTATAACTGCCCTGGAGTCCAGCTGCATCCTCTGAATGAAGCAGCAGTTCTTCAGTTCTGAAGTTCTACTTCTGAAAGGACTCTTCTCATGTTGTTGGCAGCTGAACGCAATTCCTGTTTAAAACCCAAGTTTTGAGCACTGAAGGGATTTGGGGTAGGACCTCACACCTCCTATCTTCCTGTTGAGTGGCTTTAATGCATTTGTTCTCTTACCAGTTGTCTACACTTCTTGCTATTTCGTGTAACCTGGTCCCTTGTGCCATTCTTAGCCATCAAATTGCTTTTCAAATGACCTGAAAGATGCTGTCTTTTACTGGAGGAGGATTTCATCCCACTCAGGAAAAGCTGGATGCAGCTTAACACTGCATTCCAAGGTGGGAGTTGCAGATTGTTTCTGTGACTGTGAATGTGCCCCTGGCTGGGGACATGGAGATGATTCAGATCATCCTTAAATCCTTGGAGAGATCCTGGGTATGCCCTTTCCCTGGTCAACCAGTACATTCCTCTGAAATTCCTGGATTTGGTACCGTTCCCAGTTGACAGTTGGGCACAACATCATGTTTTGGATGTTGTTGGCTGTGCCTGAGCTGGTGACATGAGTCCAGAGGATGGGATATGGATGAACCATCAGCAGGATTTGAGTGTCCCTCCATCCAGTCCTTGGTGGCGTGGAATTGCAGATGCCCACACTCACCCTTTTGCATTAACTCATATCCCTTTAAGTCCTTGTTTGAGGAGTCATCTTTGTGTTAAACATTCACACACCAATTGAAACCTACTCAGTGTTTGATTTAGTTTACAATAACTAAAAGCAAACTTTTGAATGAGAAGCAAAAATATCACCAAATGTGTATTTTATCCTTTTGGATACCTGTGCACAGACGTTCCCATGTACTCCTGTTGTGAAAGTGTTAAATATAATGGAAGTGGAAAATGAGGAAAACCCAGCACTCTTTGGGCTGATGGCTGGGTGAAGATGAGGAATTCTGAGATACTGATCTCTGTAGAACCATTTAAAATATTTAATTAGCGAAAATTCAGTTACTGAACACAAAGCACTTTGTACCTGAATTTTACAATAAATCCCTTTGTTACTGCAAAACAAAGAATATGTTCTTATTCCTCATACCCGGAACTATGAGAGCCTAACAGGACCAAATTTTACATGAATTCTCCTAGTTATTTGATTTTTTTAGAGCCTCCATTTTCATAATAATTGAAGATATTTGAGAATTTCTAGCCACAAGTCTATTTTCACTCCACCCAAGTTAACTGTAAGTGGATTTTATTAAGAATAACTATTTCTACCTCAAGTTCTGTGCATTTGTTTTTCGTGTTGCACACTGCAATCACTTTTTAAATGCCACTCAGCCCTACCTGTAACTGTTTTTCTCCTGAGAACTAAAAGGAGATAATAAACAATGGTACCAATGATATTTAAAAATCCATGTTACACTTTATATTGGAAGTGTTCTGGGTGGTACTGGATGGAGAGAATGGGAAAATATTTTAACCTAGGAATGCAAATTCTGTTGGCTATACTCTGGAAACCATCTGGTCCAAAAGAAACTGAAGAAGAGCACATTTAATGGAGCTTGACCCATGGATTTGGAATTGCAAATTGGGGTGGAATGCCAGCACATAATGAGCAGTTGAAGGATAATTCCACAGTGATTTTAGGAAGTTGTTGACAGCTTCCCACAGAGTTTGGTCTTGTCATTTATTTGCCTTACAAAGCTGGAGGACTCCACCCCACAGTGTGACAGTGCCAGCCCTAAACCCACCGGGCTCGTGGATCTGCTGCTTTGATTTTCACCTGGATTCAGCTGGAACTCACCATTCCTGGGGCTAATGTTTTCCATGGCACGGGAAGGACCACAGTCAGACATACATGATGTTGTCAAAATGATAAATGGTAAGTGCAGGTAGTAGCGGGGCAGCTGCCAGGAGGACACAGCCCATCCTGGACCAGAATTAACTGGGGACGTGCAAAACTGTGCAAAACAAGCTGCCAGAGGTGGTCACTATATTGACTGATCTTGGGAATCTGCAGGACCCGAGGTCCTTGCAGGTCTAGTCCTTCATGTTCCATTTTTTTCATGCATTTATAGGCCTTTATTCTTGTGTTCTTGTATTTTTTTTCATTTTATTTGGTTAATTCTTGAAATGTTGACTTCAGCTCTCACTGTCTTCCCTTGCCTCTTCTGGGTGGCTGCAATATTCCTTCTTTTTTTCCTTCTCTCAGTATTCCTTCTCATTTTATTGGTCTTTATGTAACAGCTACAGTCACTCACTTATATATTCTTAGACCTTCCCCAGTGTTTGGCTGTTTAATAATAAACCCCAGAAAAGTGGAGAGTCAGTAGGAAATTCTTTCTCATCGTCTCTGTATGAACAGCCCAGGTAAAAGGAACCTTTTTCCTGTCATGTGATGCACTTTCACCCTTCAATAATAAATCAGCAAAGCATCTGGCTCCAAAATTAGACTCCTAAAAACCTCTGGCTTGTCCTCAGAGGCACTGGCTTCACTTATCTCTAATGGAAATGCCCACAAATGATAACAGGAGTGTGATAGCAGAAAGACTGATAAGAGTTAGCCCTGATATACCAGATATTCCAATGTGTTTATTTTTAAAATAAAATATTTTGGGGGCTGTCACACCCAGACTGACCTAATATCAGGTGGTCAGGATGACGCATTACACAGCTTTCATTGGTCCATGACATTGAGGTGTCCAGCAAGGAAGAGAAAAAGGGAAATAAAAGCTATGCCTGACATTTGAAAGTAACTTTTTGGGATTGTATTCCAAATAGAATGGCTTAAATGAACAAGTTACTTCTTCTATTCCAAAGTTTTCCACTTGGGAGGTGGGAAATCATTCCCACTCCACAGGTGCACGGGACAGGTGTCCAGGTGTATCACACTAGGGAGACACAGAGGCATTTGAGAGAGATGGAAAAATACATGGATAAAAGGGAATATGATGGCATCAGGAGGCTTTCACTGGAAGAATTCTGAATTAACAAATTCCCGGGGCATGAAGGGAAAATGCATAAAAGATCACAGAATTGTTAAGGTTGGAAAAGAGCTCTAAGATCATCAAGTCCAAGATGAAAAAAAAAATTTGAAATGAATGATGACCAAGGTACAGATCAATACTATTTCTTTTCCTAATTCTTCAAAGAAGGACCGGTGATAGCTAAGATACTGGAAAAGGATAAATTCGGGGATTTTTCTCTGAGCGTGGGGATATAGATGGAGTTGAAGGATAGAGCTTCATGTGGTTCTGTAATGGTAAACATCAAAGGTGGTAAAATTTGGACTGGAGATGGATAGGAAAATACTTGGAGTGATGAAGAATTTGACTCTTTCCATATTTTGTGCATTGGAAGAGAAGAACATCAAAGAAACATCAGTAGGACAGCTGGAGAGAGGAGAATGCTCAAGAGACACGTGTGAGGGTGGAAAAGCACTTTATGGAGTCACTAATACAGAACCTGGTATCAGGTCCAGTTATCTGGAAGCTGAGTACTGGATTATTGAAGCCTTCCAAGGAAAAATCCATAGACTTTGTGCAGGAAGGAAAGGAAAGGAAAGGAAAGGAAAGGAAAGGAAAGGAAAGGAAAGGAAAGGAAAGGAAAGGAAAGGAATGGAAAGGAAAGGAAAGGAAAGGAAAGGAAAGGAAGGAAAGGGCTGACTTCAGAACTGTGGGAGACAACAACAAGAAGACCAAATTGGAGAAGCTGAGGGGGGAACACGGTGAAAACCAGGCAGAAAACATGAAAGAAGGGCCCAAAACAAGGTGTGGAGAAAGTTTTATGTTTTCTTCCTGTCTGGAGGTTACTGAACGCTCAGTTCATTGGGCTGGAAACTTCTTTATGTGAAGGAGGAGAAGTGAAGGAGGAGAATGAGTTCCATTGAGAGATATCAACACCTTGGACTGGAGGATGCATCTTGGAACATGTCACAGAGGGAGATGGGAGCAATTCCAGAGGAGTGGTGCAGTTGGAGTCCTTAAGAGGAGACAGAGAATTAGGAGAGCTGCAGTAAACTACACCTTGGACAAAAGGCTTTAAGGCAGGAGGAGTGGACTTGTTCCTGCATATGAGAGCCACTCTTGTTGGGTCCATTGCCTTTGGAACAGTATTTTGAGGGATAAAATAAGGCAAATTCTTTTCAGGAAAACATTTGGCTGCTCAAGAATATATTTGTTTTTACTGCCTTAACTTTCACTAAGAGTAATGAAGGGATAGTTAAAATAGTTCATCTCTATTGGAATTTTATATATATTTTTAGTATTGCTGAAGTCCCCTGTTGTCAATACATACATTTTTTGAAGGAAAACTAATTAAAAGCTGAGCATTTAATAGCGACTGCTGCAGTGGTGAAGCCTTTCAGAGTTAATTCCACTGCCAATAATTTCCATGAGATCTTTTTGTTCCCATGTTGATGCCTGATGGTCTTTCAATAAAGGCAAAGCAACACATTAGAGTTTGCTGTCAAGTGCACAAAGAAAAGAAATAGAAAGATTATACATAGTTTTTTTCCCAAGTGGGCCCTGTCATGAGGATGCAAGGTGCAAATGGAAATGAGAGAGTGTGCAATATTTTGATGCAAAAATGTGGTTTCAAAGTTAATGGTATTTCTTCTGGAGTTGGCAGGCTACTGGGAGAAACATGGATGGGTCTGTTACAGTCATTGCAAACAAGACAAGGGGAACCTTGTGTGGATGTCTGAGGTCTGAAGGGCAGAGAATGAGCCTGTTTTTTTTTTTTTTTTTAAATCATTAGATAAGGTCACCCAATCTCTGACAGAATGGAACCTTTAGAAACAGAGAGGAAACAGAAAGGAAAGAGAGAGGATTTCCTTGGATATTGGGAAGGAATTGTTCCCTGTGAGGGTGGGGAGGCCCTGGCACAGGTTTCCCAGAGAAGCTGTGGCTTCCCCTGGATCCCTGGAAGTGGCCAAGACCAGGCTGGACAGGGCTTGGAGCAACCTGGGATGGTGGAAGGTGTCCCTGCCCATGGCAGGGTATGGAACGGGATGGTCTTTAGTGTCCCTTCCTACCCAAACCATTCTATGATCCTGTGAACTTCTGAAACTCTCTAGTGAATAAACTTTGAAAGTTAGAACAGTTCAGGAAGGTTTTTTCCCTCAGAATATTCTATTTAGCTCATTAATGTAATGCATGTATTTTAAAAAGTTGGCATTTTGCCTTGGCAAATAGCTTGAAGATAAAAGAAAGTTTATTCCTGTAATTTTCCTCACATGAATTCTTGTCATTTAGAATATCTTGAATGAAGTTCCAAATATAATTTTCTATCCTTTAAGTCTTGCAACACATCAGAAAATTTCCCACCAGAGTTGACTGTTAATGCTGAGCCATTTCTGCTCTGAGTGCCACAAGAACTTGAGCTGTTGAATTAACAGATGACATCATTGGCTCTACGGATGTGGGGAGATTTTTTGTGTATGAGCTGGGATCCGATTTCTTATTAATTTTCAGCTGATTTTTAATAATGGTGGAATTGTGAAGACCGGTTGTTTTCAAGCTGGAGTTCAGATAAAGTTAAAATGTGCGTGACTTCTGAGTGTGATCTTAATTCAAATCTATACGTCTCCTGGCACCTTCCCATGATTCTGGGGAGGAGAGAATGAAAACACATTATTTTAAGGAGTATTTGGTGCTTATTAAAATTACACATACGCCCGCCTTCCAAAGAGTCTTGATTTACTGCAGGTTGTTCATGTGTCGCATGCGGACATTTTTAGCGAGCAGATTTCTTATCCCTGCGAGAACAGGGAATGGCTTCCAGTGCTCCACGATCCGGGAGCACAAACGTTGCATCCATTGTAAAAGGTAGGGAACCATGAAATCTATAAAGCCGATTTGGCAGGAACAGCGGCTGTTGGTGCCAAGATTTGGTTACTGACCCACAGTTTCCTGTTTGGAAATCTATTAATTGATTCGCAAAGAGCATCTTTTTGGAAAACAAGGATTCAGACAGGCTGGCACAGGCTGGAGCTCCGCCAAGACTGCTCGGGAAGGTTGCCATGCTGGGAGCGAGCGAGCGAGAGAGCGAGAGAGCGAGCGAGGCGAGGGAAGAAAAAAAGGCAAGACTTGGCACAGCTCAGTCAAATCAGCTTCTTTTGTCTGCTGTCTCGGCTTGAGCTTCGCGAAAGAAAACCGTCCTGGGGTACAGAAAAACTCACAACTTTTTTTTTTGGTTTTCAAACTTCCGTCGCTTTTTAAGTCTCTTGGGCTCTTGGGAAGTGGTGGTGACATTAAATGACGTCCAGTTAGCAGTGAGCAGAGAAATAAAAGCTTTTAATGAAGCCTCCACAATGTCAGTTTGTACATATGGGAAATACGATATTTGGTGATTTCTTTTTTTTTTCCCCTATGTCTGATTAAACTGTAAAAGGGAGCCGAGTAACTTGGAAGATTACAGAGGGAATGTGTAAATAAAAGGGAGAATTTTCATTTTTTTGCAGCAAAACAAAAACTTTTCATCGACACAAACATGCTTTAAAACCGAACCTGACCTCCTTCGGAATACGTTCGGAACGGGAATTCCAGCGTTTCTCTCGACAGAAACGAACTTTTAATGGAACCTCCTTAAAGATTTCATCTGACCCAGCAGTGAAGTAAGAGTAGAGTGAAAGTTGTGACTTCAATAGAAAAGTGAGTATGTTCTTAAAGCCACAACGTTTGTTTTTGCTGCTTCGTGCTGTCCTGGCTCCATGTCCCAGCCTTTAGGGGCAAACCTGAAGACCCAGCAGGACACGCTGAAGGCACCCAGGCTATGCCTGAAGGGCAAAATCAGAGCATGGTTATTTTGCTCCTGCTCTCAAACATTCCCTTCAGTGCATCTTCCTAGAGAGCCTCTGAAATCGCTGAATTTTCTACTTTTAGAAGCAACAAGAGATGGAAAAATATCGTCTGCTGCCAAGTGAGGGATGTTTGAAGATGACACAGTTGATGGCACTGGATACGGAAACTTCAGTTTGTAGTTACAGGACCTGTTTGCTGCAAACAGTGAAAAAATCTGCTCTTTTCTCAGGAATTAAAAGAAAATGGACCAAAAAAATCAGTGACGGCTGAAGCGTGGACGCTTTACGATTTCAATAAAATGAAGGACCTAAAAGTCCATTGTTTTCTCCAAAGGTGCCTGGTTTTTCAGGGAGAGAGGTACCTGCCTTCTGATTTCCTGGGAGCAAATATGATCACACTGCCTATTAGGCCTGGATGTGCTGGGATTATCCTCCTGCTGCTGTGACAATCAGCATTATTATTTCAGGGAGTAACTGTAAACCGTAGATTTTTATGGATCGGCTTCGCTTGGAGTAAGTATTACCCTATCCTTAAAAACTGGATTGTTCAGCCTGAGATGTGCAATTCCTGGCATGCTGCACAAGTACGTTTCCCTCGTTCTTCCCTGCTGAAGGGAGGAAACAACATTAATGGAAAGGTTTTTAATTGGAATGTGTTTGTGTTTTAACTGTGGCATTTGGATTGTGAGACTGCTAAAATTAACTGGTCTTTTTGATGATGTCAAAAACTTGGGTTACTTAATATTACATTAAATTGGTTTCTTAGCAAGATCTGTCTGATTTTTTACTACATCAGTGAGCCTTTTGAAAGATGCTGTAGTTAAATAGTGGGTAAGATGCTGTTGTGATTAATATTTGGTTCACTGAAACATTTAATAGGGTTTCTTAGGGAGTTTTGAAGAAAAAATTCTATTATTCTGTCTTTCTAAATCCTTTAAAAATATCCTCAGCAGCTCTGTGTGGGAATAGATATGCCGTGGGGGATTTCAAATGGATCCTGGGTGGAAGGGGAGTGTTTGGAGGAGTTGAGTTCTGCTCTCTGTGTGGTTCTTGTCTGTTGTTCCTGCGCAGGCATTGCCATGGGATGTGCTTGGGGACACGGGGATGTGCTGGGCTGAGTCTGCATCACAACGGTGCCCTAAGTTTGTCTGTCCATGAGGAATTCTGGAAGGAATTCCCATTATTTCTCAGAAATCCTGTGCCGTCTCAAAGCATTTGCTGTTTTCTTTAGTTGTGGCATTCCAAAACAAATCTTTACTGGGTGCCCCTATTAAAATTCAGAAAACATCAGAAAACATTTATGGTGCTGCCTCTAAGGGAAAAAATTAAAATGACCATTCCGTTTCTAAGTGATACATGAAAATAACTGTATTTCTCTCCCAAGTACCTGCATAATTTCATAAATTCAGGTTTTAAACATGATCAACATGTGGGTGCTTGCAGTGCATTTATAAAGAGAAATATTTGTACAAATATTTCAACATCTGTGGACACTGAAGTTATTTTGAAGCGGTTCCTACAATGTTGGAAACACTGTTTGTCTCTGAAATATCTCGTCAGTACATTTTGGGTTCCTAAATGAGATACACACCACTGCACATTTCTTTTGGCCTACATAATAAAATACTTTTCTTCCTGCTAAACTCTTTGGTTTTGAAAGTTCATCTAAGTGCTAATTTTTTGGAAAATATCCCAACTTGGCAATTTAAAAATGAAATTGGAATTGCAAGGTTTAAATGGTTGGAACCTGAACATTGGTTGGATTGCATGCAAGTGGAATTTCTGGTGTAATTTGACATGGTTTATTGTATTTATGTATTTTCTTTATCAGCTGGACTTTTCTGGATACTTTAATCTGATTATTCATTGCCACCATTCATCTATGATCCTTAATTATTGGATAGGTTTAATAACTTCATAAATTAACAATTTGTATTTAATTCTTAATGAATCATTAATATCTATTTTAGATTGGATTGTACAGTTCCTTAACGTGGCATATTTCAGTGTGGAGGTGAGGGTTGGTGGTTGGGTTTTAACTTCATTTTTGTTATTAAACCACAGATAATATTTCACATTAGAGCATCACGTTTGATACTGTGATGGGCCAATGTCTGATTTCACTTGTGGTGATTAATAGGACATAAACCAAGGTTTACTCTGCTGTTTTAATTAGTGTCAAAGTAGTTTGAGATCAAAATGGGCCTGGAATGGGCTTAGTTTTTGCCTTTTATATTGATATATCAAAGTATTTTAAAAATCAGCGCTTACTCTGAACCTCTGTGGTTAATGGACAAGGAAGAGATGAGCAGTTCTCAGTATGACTGTGGATTCTCCCTAAATATGGTTGTAGGACAATAATACAAGTGTTAAAATGCAGTTTATACAGGTTTTGGGTGTTATTTTGCATTCCTATAGCCATGGGAGATTATCTTGAGATTCTGCATATGGTAGAACTCCATGTGCTGAGGTGTCCTCAGTATCTATAACAATATTTAAAAAAAAATGTAAAAAGTTATATTTGATGTATATATTTTAAGGCTCCTTCCATTTATTATTTATTCTTTACCATTAATCCAGAGTAATTGCTTATTTTATAGTCCACCATTCCAAGGTGTTTCCTCTTGGCACAGTGAGATTGACTTGGGTGGAATTCCATTTCTTTATTCCATATAAGCCACAGTCTTTATCCATGCCACAAAAAAAATTGAGTAAAGTCAATATTATTTCGTCCACTCTAACTCTTAAAATATCATTTAAGTGAGTTGAGTAACTCTTGTAGTCATTGTGGAGGAATAAATACCTTTAGGAGATGATTAGGGAGGTTGTCCCATCAGTCCTGTGAGCCACTCTCTTTATTGACCATAAATAATTGGAAAATAGAAGAAAAAATGGTGAGAATATAAAAATATTAATTTCTAGTATTTTAAAGTTATATTGTCATATATTTATAGATGAGGAATAGCTCACAGTTGTTTAGGATCTGATTGATTCTGATAATTTCCTTACTGAAATTGTTGTAGAAATAAGAGAAGCTTGTATTGTTAGTAATTATAGATATCCATGTTTTTCCTAATTTTCTCTATAAATAAATTATGCCCAGTGTACATCTGTTCCTCTGAGTCACTACAGCAGTTTTTCCGTATTTATTGGATGCTATGGAATTGAAAATGTTTGTAGGGAAAAATCATAGGTCATGCAAAAAATTCCCATTATTGTCTTTCCTTTACGTTTGTTTTGCCAAGTTTGCCAGGATCAAGCAGAGTCTTGGTGTCATCTTTGCTCCTGTTTGCTGCTGACTTCTTCAGCCTGTGTCAAATTCTGGTTTGTCTAAATTACAACCTCTGTACTATCAAATTTTGGGATTTTAAACCAGGACATGCACAGTGTTTGCAGCACTATTTGCTCTGTGTGCTCTTATCTTGTTAATCAACAGATTAATAGGAGAGAAGTGGGGAATATCCAATCCTTGATCTTGAGCAGGGACACCTTCCACTATCCCAGGTTGCTTCAAGCCCCCTCCAGCCTGGCCTTGGACACTTCCAGGGATGGGACATCCACCACCTCCCTGGGCAGCTGGTCCATGACTGATGGTTCAGACACTTTCACAGTTTAGGAATTAATCAGATCCCAAAAAAAGTGTCTCCCTCATATGGACACAACACTTTTACTGAATGCCAGAGGAAACTGGAATGGTTTGGTTGAGATCACTAAACTACAATGAAAAGATCTTCCATATAAATTAATATTAAAAGGATAAGAGAAGAAGTATGAAAAAAACATTGTTTTTTTTTCTCTGCTAAATTGCATCAAAGTAGAAAATTTCTTTGACCATCTTCTTGGATTATCCACATAAGAGTTCTGCTTTTTTCCTGACACATAACAAGGGTTTAGTCCTCGTTCTCCAAATGCAAACTTTGGATTTCAGCACTGAGAGGTTTCCATTGTATTGATTTTTCCATGCAAACTTTCGTCCCTTTCACACCTCAGCACAGCACCAAGTGTGCAGTGTAAGAGTAGATACAGGGCTTTGCTCCATGAAAGATTTCTGTGTGGTTTTGTTTTGGAAGCCCCACAGCTGTGTTTTTTCCAGTCCTACAGATAGGAATAGGAATAAAGTCTGTTTCTTGTTCATTTAATGCACAGCAAGTAAAAACTAAGAACTCTACAGACAGTACAGTGTTAATTTAGATGATTCAAATTTTCGTTTTCCACAGGCAGTGATTTTGGTAATAAAAATTCCATCCCAGATTAAAACACCTGCAGACACTCTGGGGAGGAAAGACTGCGAGAAAATGTGTAGGTTCAGGATGAGCATACTCAGAAAAATCTCAATTTGTTTTGACCTGTATTGGTAGAAGTGGTTGAACATGGTAGGTTGGGAAGTTTTGCACTGAACTGTAGGTGGTACCCACTGATAAAATCTTCTCCAGGGCGTTTGTAACCTCCTCTTGTTTTTGGCAGCTTTCCCATTTCTAAGACCAGCCTGGTGTTTGCCCATGAGTTTCCATTATAATCTGTTCCCAGTTGGAGAAGGTTGCATAGCTCTGTCCTTGGCTGTGAATTGTTTGTTCATTTGTCCATTTTCTTTCTGAAAAAGAAAGGTGGGAAGGCAGGAGGATCTCTTCTTTACTTAGTTAAGGCTTATTGCTTTCATTGACATGATAGAATCATGGAGTGAGGAATCATTTGAGTTAAAAGGAACCCTAAACTCATCCAGTGCCACCCTTGCCATGGGCAGGGACACCTTCCACTATCCCAGGTTGCTCCAAGGCCCCATCCAGCCTGGCCTTGGACACTTCCAGGGATGCAGGAGCAGCCACAGCTTCTCTGGGCACCCTGTGCCAGGGCCTCCCCACCCTCACAGGGAACAATTCCTTCCCTCTATTTAATCTAAATCCACCCTCTTTTGGTTTGAAGCCATTCCTCCTTGTCCTAATGGCTTTATTACCTACCTTTTACATTGCTTTTGTTTATATCTGTGGCTTTATATTTATATTTTATAAGTCTTTCCATTAGTTGTTCACAGTTGTGATGCATTTCAAGGGCTTGAGATGTTTTGTTCTGCTGCCATTATACTTCTGGCTCTACTTTTCTGGTTTTGTGCACTCAGTGTAAAAACTTCATATAAATGAGTTTTTGTAATGTCTACTGTGTTTGTTTATTTTTTTAAAGCTATGATTAAACTGGTAAACTCATAGTGTTGGTATAGTTTTGCATTTAAGATACATTCTGCTGTTTCAATAAACCCCATTGTCCCAGTATAATGCTTTTCCTTTCATATGGATTCACGCTGTAGAACATAATTCTTTCTCTTTGGTAGAAATTCATCTGAAAAGGAGCTGTTAAAAGCCAATATATTTGTAGTGAATGAAGCAGTTTTAGCAGCAAGAACAACATGCCTCATGCAACACTGTCTCACTGTCTCCTCTTGAAAATTGCTCTGGTGCAGGAGACTGTTGTGGCACTTATTTTTATAGTTGGGAAACATTATTCTTGTTATTTAATTCAGCTGCTGACATAATGAGTGCTCAGCTGTAATGAATATTTGATGTGTTTATGCTAATGTAAAGGCTCAACTATTGCCAGTTCTCTCCAACCTTTCTGACTTTTTAGACAACAATTTTAAGAGTGATGCACTTTGCCCAATGTGTCTTGATGAAAAGAGAGAATATTTTTATGGACGCTCAATTAACAACTTGTAAATTCATTTTCTTGTGGTCTTAGCTGTTACTCTGTAAGATTTTAACTTGGAATGGTCTCTTTAGACTCTCATGAGAGAACTGGGCCAGCATCAGGATCTGCAGTGTAAATGTGTGGGACTCATCACTCCTGTTTTCCCTCAGAGTCAGCAGCCAGAGCTGGGCACTTCTAGGGAGATTTGGTCATTATCTAATTCCAGGCTATTGGAGCTGCAGGTGGAATAGTTCCCAGTAAAACACAGAATCTTCTAAATAATTTTCTCCTAGAAGCAGCATAAAAAGACACAGACATGTTTGAAAGGTTTGAGACAAGAGGACAAAGATGTTCCAGGGGCTGGAGCCCCTCTGCTCTGGAGCCAGACTGGGAGAGCTAGGGGTGCTCACCTGGAGAAGGATCCAGGAAACCTCAGAGCCCCTTGCAGGGCCTAAAGGGCTGCAGAAGAGGTGGAGAGGGACTTGGGACAAGGGATGTGCAGGGACAGGACCCAGGGAATGGCTTCCCACTGCCAGAGGGCAGGGATAGATGGGATATTGGGAAGGAATTCCTGGCTGTGAGGGTGGGGAGGCCCTGGCACAGGGTGCCCAGAGAAGCTGTGGCTGCCCCTGGATCCCTGGAAGTGTCCAAGGCCAGGTTGGATGGGGCTTGGAGCACTCTGGGATAGTGGAAGGTGTCCCTGCCCATGTCAGGGGATGGGACTTTAAGGTCTCTCCTGACTCAAACCATTCTAGGATTTTTTCAAATCCTGCACCCACCTGTGCCAGCCAAGGCATCTCTGGATTTTATGACCTTGTAGTGCCACAAAGTTCACAATACTCTGATCACTCTTTGTGAAAGTTTAGGGTTTTTTCTTACTTTACTTTTTTTTTTTTTAAAGGGAAGTGTTTTCTGTGCTCTGTTGTCCTTTTTTTACATGAAACTTGTGTATCCCTTGCATGACAAATGTCCTTACAATTGTCATTATCACAGACAATCTCAGTGCTCCCGACTGCAGACCTCCCCTTTGAGCTGTCTGTGAGATGTGGAGAATTTTGCCTGTGGTATTTCCTCTCACCTGTTCCATCCTCTGGGATCAGGCACAATCCCACTGGCAGGAATTATGCCTGATATTACTGGAAAACATTCCTGACCATGTTTCATTGTGAAAGGGCACAGCCCCGTGCCCTGGAGTGGCCAGGCTTGGATTTGCTTTGTGGCTTCCTTTGCAAGGAGCTCATTGAAAAAAATCTTTTGGGTATTCAGCAGCCAAAGGTAGTTTGAAAAAGAAAAAAAATTAACATAATGAGATAGTGAGAAAAATGCAAAAAATGACAGAAGTAGGAGTAAGGAAACGAAGTAAAGAAAGGGGGGATGAGAAAAATGCTTTTAGGTGAAGTCTTGCCAAGAGGTGACTCCAGACAAGTTTTCATGGTCACTTTTCTTTTGCTATTAGGAACAGAAATCTGTTGGTTATGCAGAGTTCTTTTACTCTGCAGCATCGATTTTCCCTGCCCTCTGTGCTTTGTAGTAAATGATCAACCTCCTGTGCTGGCAGGGAAAGAGAGTTTTATCTTTGTCCTGTGTTCCTGGGGTATGAGGGAACAGAGCCAATTAAATTAATTTAATTTTGGACAGCATATTAAGAGTCAGTAATCCTATTGTATTACGGCTGAATGTCAGTTAAAGCTATTTGCACCCTCTACTTGCTTGGATTTTTTTAGCATATTTGGATTTTTCTTTATGTTCAAGAAATGTTTTTTTTCTTTGCTTTTGGGTAGCTGCAATGTCCTTATGTGCATTTTTAAAAATTATTCTTAGCTTACTGGTGTGTTTTATTAAACCTAATCTTTCACATAGAAGATTTTATTTAAAGATGAGAGGGGTGTGTATGCATCTATACAAAATGCATATGTGTGTGTATATATATATGGCGAAAGGCTTTTTGCTCCTTGTGTTCCTTTGTGCTTCTTTGAGATAATTAAACCATTTACAGTTTTGCATTATAATCAGGTATCGTAAAGTTTGTTTAAAGATTTTTTTTGTTTTTCTCATAAATTTTCCAAATATTCTGGTATTCAACTCAGTTTGTACACCTGCTTCAGTTTGAGTTTCTGGGTGACATTTAGACCAAAAACTCTGTAATTATTTACTAGCAAATAATTCCAATTTCATTTGTGATAGTTAAAAATAAGCCAAGTAAGTGTGTAAAGTCCTTGTCTGCCCACCCTGTAGTGATGCATTTCCTTAAGAACCTGTGGTGGGAGCTGGAGTTTCTCATGTTGCCTCAAATTCACTGTTTTTCTTTTACAAGTCATTTTTATGTGTAAAAAGTTCATTGATTTAGGTAGTGAATACAGTTATTAGATTTCAAAAGTGCCTTTGAGCTTCAGGCTGGTTTTTGTTTAATGCTACAGTGAGGGACATGCTGACCCTTCACTCGCCTTTCTGAGGGACATGTGAAAATAAAATTTGTCATTTGCGTGTCTCAGGATGAGACCGGGAGGCTTGTGTGGCCCAAAAGTCAAAATACCTGATGGGAAACTTGGAGTGCATTTCCTGTGATCCTAAAACCATTAATGGACTGAAAGGCAGAACCTCCACTGGTCTTTCTGCTGCCTTGAAGGGCACCTGCACAATTTGCTTCATTTGGGATTTCTGCTGGAGCCACCTGAGTTTTCTCCTGCCAATTTCTGTCCAGATGGCGTCTTTTGTATTCCAGGATCAGACACTCACATCCAAAAGTTCTTGTCCTTACAGATCCTCTAGAGAGGGCAGCAGCATGGAAAATTCCTTCTTGTTACTGGGAAGCTGTGAGGCTTTGCTGTGAAGCCAACTTAGATATTACGGAGAAATTCTTCCTTTTGAGGGTGGGGAGGTTGCCCAGAGAAGCTGTGGCTGCCCCTGGATCCCTGGAAGGATCCCAAGGCCAGGCTGGACAGGGCCTGGAGCAACCTGGGACAGTGGAAGGTGTCCCTGCCCATGGCAGAGGGTGGGATTGGATGATCTTTGAGGTCCCTTCCACCCCAAACCATTCCATGGTTCCATGATGCTCCATCCCAAAAAAAGCCCCCACAGATGCTGCAATTACAGAAGGGGGAACTGAGACATTCAATGCAGTTGATGAAGATGTTCCCACCTTCTCCTGCTGCTCAGGGTCCAGCAAATAAACCCCACTTGCTTTATTAAAAGAAAATCCCAGATCCTGGCTCCTCAATGAGAAAATAAATGATATAAAAAAGGTTTTTTCGTCACTCCTGTGGGTGCTCAGAAAAGGGCTTCAAACTTCTTGTCAGAGTTGCAGAACTAAAGATACACCTGAAAATAATGCTTTGTATGGCTCATCTGCAGATCCCATATTCCAGGCTGTGATTCCCAGTTTGGGAATCACAGGTTGGGAGCAGTTAGAGGAATATCCTTCTCCAGTAACTCAGTATAATGTGCAATGGCTTTAATATTGATGGAAAGGCTCCCTTAGATTATCTTTTAAATAGTTTTATTCATAACCTATGAATACTGCTTAGCATTTTCAGATAAAATTGGCTTTGTATAAAATTGAAGAGCCTGGAGAAAATGTTCTGTATTGTTAACTCTGTTTTGGCTGAGTCGAAACTTGCACCTCACAGGTTGTACTGGGGTTGGACTGGAATGGTGGGACTGGAGTCGTTTGCTATCCCCACACAGCTTCTGTCTGAATTACATAAAACTTGAGCTTTTGAAAGCTTGTTTTGTTTGCCAGTAAGTGAAATTACACCCTTCTTCTCCCCTTCCAACCTGGGAAGTATCACCTTCTTTATCTGATGGTTTTTTTGATCAAGCAGTTGCAGATTGCAAAGTCGCAGTGCCTTTAATGGAATGGTTTAAGTTTAAGTGGTCATAAAGATGATTACAGATATTTTGTGTAGCTCAAACATTGTGAAACCATGCTATAATTTTGCCATTGGTGTCAGCAGCTATTCCAAAAAGACATTCCTGAAGCAGTTGGAGCCCTGTGAGTTCCATGCCTTAGGTAGCAGGAACAGCCTTCCAGGCTTCCCAGATTTAATTTCTGCACTGTGACAAAATATTTGAAGCACATATGTTGAAAGTGGCTTTCACAGCCTGTATTTGGGCTCTGATTTTATTGGAAGGTGTGTGAGACTGCTCCTTTGGAAAATCAGGCTCCTCTAATTACGTAGGTAACATATTTTAAAATGTTAGAGTCTGCCTATGAATCATTTCTCTCCCATTATTAGAGGTGACATTTCCATTTAATTTCCCAGTGGGATTCCATTTAATGTTTTCAAAACAACATCAGTCGAAATCATATTTGTTTTGGTTGTTTGCCTTTACAAAGAAATTTTTATGAGAGGAATTGCAAAGTTTTTCAAATGGAAGAAAGAAGAGTTTTTAGACAGGAAATATTTGTAAAACTTCCATTTGTTATTTTCTTTCAAATTCAGTACCTTGAATAGATGTCAGACTCGTGAGGCAGCTGGGACATGTCTAAATATTCTCAGAAACCAAGGATTTGGGAGTCTGCTGAATTTTCTTATTTTGATCTTGTTCTCATTCAGTGAATTGTGCATATTTAGTGCTGTGAATGGAGCTGGTGCTTTGCTTTTAATTCACACATGAAGAATTTAGTCCATCCTTGGGGTATTCAGAGCATCTGACCAGGAATATTTTTTTCAGCTGGTATATTGAATTTTTGTTACATTACTGCTCTGATGGGACATACACAGGCTGTTCTGGATATGCCTGTTCTAAATAAAAGTGATTTTTGATCCTGAGCACACGTGGCACAGCCTGGAGTTGTCACACAGGTCAAGGCAGGGTTCAGCCAAGGGGACAAAACTCTGTGTTCTCAAAAAATATTTTTTTGTACAGGACAAAGGCTAATTGTGGCTTGAAGTTTTATCAACCATCACTAATAAGATTCTGGGAGATATTTGAGTCTCTGCCTTGTTTTGGTGTATCAAATATAAAGTGAAACTGAAATGTTACAAAAATTGTAAATAAAGAAAAATGCTTCTGCTTTTGGGAGAGTGTGAAAAGGGAGGGAACAAGCAGAGAAGGGAAACAACATATGAAGAATAAGAGAGACATAAAATCTTAGTATGCTGCTTATTAATAGGATTTATTGCTGCTATTTGTAATAACCTTGATTGAAAGCATTTCTTTAACGTCGCGTGCTTGGTATTCCCCAGGAAATTAGAAGAAAACATTAAATGTGTTGCTTTCTACCCCACATCTCCTTTCCCTTCCCCTGATCTTTTTTACTTGGGAGGTTTTAAACATTTATGGGGGGAAAACCATTTTAAAAAGGGCATGTAGCACCAAGGTAATAATCACAGAGCTGTGCTGCTTTATGGGGCAATAATCCAGTTGCCTTGTTTGAAAAAGCTACTTGGCCTTCATTCTCCAAGGCTTTTCCTTAGGGAACGGGGCTGGATTATTGCCTTGTAAAACAGTGCTGCATCCCTCTTGCTGATTAATTATAAATCTCTGCTCATGGAGTACTTTCTGTTTTACAGCATTCCCATTCCTTTCCTTCATGGCTTTGTCCTGCTTTCTGAGAATTCACAAATAAAAGCTGAGTTTTTCTCGATTTGTGGCACTCGAACGTTAATCTCCGATCTGGGAGTTCTTCTATGAGCATGTTGCACATTTATTTTCTCCAAATAAAGGGGAAGCACAGTTTACTCAACTTTCTGCCACATATCCACTTTTCTGCAGCCACTGATATGTATAAACCTGCAATAAATAAATGTTAGCAAGGAACTCGAGTGGTACCACCTATTTGAATTTCCTGAATCTCCTTAGGTTAGAGATGGGAATGTAGGCTGATACATCATGGTGCCACCATCAAACTACTGTCATTGTTAACACTAAGATGGGTGTTGAACCCCTAAATATTGTTGATTGATCTTTTTGGGCTCTTCCATAACATTTTTAAGTCTTTTTCCACTTCCTGAGGCTTTCTGGGAGTGGGGAGGAGCAGTCTAGAAATACCTGAAATAACAAGAAGCCAGACACAGCCATGCTCAGGTGGTTGCTGGCAGGACTTTTCCCAAACTCCAGGTAAGCTGGCAGGACAGTCGGATTGGAAGTGTTGCCAAGCACAGTTCCAAATTGATAGACCCTGTCCAAATTGGAAGATTATGGGATTTGTAACAACACCTGTAATTTGTGTGCTGAAGAGGAGTGTGAATAATGTTCTGATGTCTTTTTCAAGGGGTGTTTGCTCAGCGTACAATGAGGGAATGGGTATTTTTGGATGTCACATTTATGATTTGTGCTTGGCAAAGTGGCCATCACCATTCCTGATTTATTTATGTATCAGCCTCCATACAATGGGCACTATGCTTGAAAATAATTTGGAAGCTGAAGCTGTTGTGTGTGACCAGCAGCTTCCTGAGCCATGTTTGATACGGAGGATTTATCACACCTCCAGCTCCACATCAGTGATGATTATCAATTGTTTTCTTGATGAACAGCAAAACCATGACAGGCAAAGGTGTGATTGCATTAAGGAAAATATTCTTCATAGTCAGAGTGTGAATCACCAGCCTTGGAGAATTCAAAAACTTGATTGGAGGTGACCCTGAGCAGTTGGATTGAATGTTGGATTTGTTCCACTGTGAGCAGGGGTTTGGGCTCCACACTGGTAGATAGGTAAAAGAATTGTAAAAGAAAGGCCTCACAAAACCAGGCCTTGCTCTGCTAGATTACCAACTAGCCTGTTACTTTTTCTAAGCAGCTAGCTAAGTTCCCATGTGAAAATATCTTGAGAAGGAGAATCCATTTGCACAACAATCTGTTCTTGGGGAGAAAAATAAGTGGCACCTGCATAATCAATAGATCTATCCCATGAGAATCAGTGAAGAAAACCTGTAAACAATTTAGGAATAGAGAGATTTGGTGGACAAGTAAAATACCTTTTACTAACCAGTAGAGTAATTTGCAAGAAAGCTGCTAACCAATTGGTGTTGCACACGGGGTCTGTGAAAACTGTATAAAAGTGAGTTATGTGAATGAAGAATGGGCTTTTTCCTGCATGAAGAAAATGGAATCTTGCATGATTCATTCTGATACCACACCTCGGTGATCCTTCCACACTGCATCCTTCAGTGACTCAAAGTGAGAGGTGCTGCCATGGGTTCCAGTGAATTTCTTCCATGTCAGACAGCTTTTCTGTGTTCTCACTGCTTGTGGGAGCCATCTTCTCATTCTCCTGCTTTAGAAGTTCATGAACTGTGCAGCCATGTGGAGAAACCTCTGGATAAGTTGGAGAATTCATCCTTGGGGGTCTGTATGTGTGGGACAAGCACAAGTGTTCTGCTCCCTCAGTTTTAGGGGCACCACCAGACATCGGTGGAGTAGCTTTGTGGAGTCAGCTGCTCTCAATCCACACATTACCAGTGAGGTGAGAATAGAGTGGGGAATATTTACAAACTTTTCAAATACTTGACAGAAAGGAGCTCAGCCCATGCTTGGTTGACCCATCCCAGGATCACACCTGGAGTACATTTCTGTCTGTGATAGGCTACGTTGTCATAGTAAATGAGTTTTCTGGTTTTGAGTCAGTCTGACCACTGTTAAACTCCTTCAGCTGACAGAGCACTACAGCAACACTCAAAACAGCTTTTGGGGAGGTTCCTGTCCGTACTGACACTTTTTGAGTAGAAAAATACACAGCCAGTCTTCAGGACTCTCTTGGATTCCAGAATCATGGAATAGCCTGAGCTGGAAGAGACCTTAAAGATCACCTCCTTCCAAACCCCCTCCATGGGCAGGGAGACTTCCACTAGACAAGCTTGGATCTAATGTTTAAATTTCCTTAAATTAGAATTTTTTGTCCCTTTTCTTTTCTTCAGCTTCATGATTTTTTGTTGGTTTGTCTCTGCTTCTGTTCCTGACAGCTCAGTGACCTCACACACTGAGATCACACTATTTTTTGACACTCCATATGCAAGAACCTCTTGTGCTTGACTGAATTACAAGGAGGTTATTAACTCCTGGTGGGGTCACTCCTCTTTCTCACCCAATAAGGCAGAGCACAGGTTTCACAGTGACATTCTGTGCCCTGCTTTTTGTGGTTTTTATAAATACAGGCAGTTACAAATGGGTGTTATAGACACATAAATGGGAGATTACTGTGTCCTGCTATTGAATTTTGTTTTGAGACCAGACATTGATGATTCACCACCTGATGGTGACAGTGTTGTTTTTGAGGGGATTCATGATACCTCTAGATATTCTTGATGTTTGGATGCTTCACAGAGTCTGCCATTCTCTGTGTGAAATGGTAACAGGTGTGATTGCCCAAAAAAAGAGAATTTTTCAGTTCTTTGATTTAAGTGATCGGTGCTGATGACTCCTCACTTTTACAAAGGTCTTTTTGATTCTTGAATATTAGAGAATCACAGAATGGTTCAGGTTGGAAAAGACCTTTAAGATCATCAACTGTTAACTCAGCACTGCCAAGCCACCACTGAACCATGCCGAACCACAGAATAAAGGTAAATATTTCTCAGTTTACCCATGTAAATCAGTTTAACACTAACAATATCAAAAGGGTTTTTATGAACAGTGCATACTGATGAATGGTGGTGTATTATTTACAATTATTTGCAGTTATTTAACTGCAGGTTGTACTGTGCATTTTTGTTTTTACTGTGTCTAAATTTTGGGTAGAATGGATAAACATACTCAGTTATCAAAGAGATTATTTTCTGACAAGTAGAATTAGAAGGAATGCACAGGTAGGAGGATGAATTTTGGGAAGCAGCAGGAGAAGGTTACTGTATACTTAAAGGGCTGAATTGCTGGTTTTTGTTGCAGCAAATCTCTGAAAAGGTTTCTAATGAAGAACCAATTTAAATTTAGAAAAGAGGAATCCTCTTGTGCCATCACCTGGTTTGGGACGTGCAGGTTAATAAATATTTTCCCTTTATGTATCCTCACGAGAGGCATCCCTTAAAAATGAAATACATTCCTGCACCCCCACCCCCTAATTTCTTATTGTTTTGTGCAAATGAAGTCAGAGCAGGAGGGGATTTTAACTTAGAGCAATAATTGGTAGGATATATGATGCAAATAAATTGGCTCAAATTTTCCCTTAATGTGCCTCAGCTTCAATTCTCCTGCTGCCCTTCTGAACTGTAGTTATTGTCTGGCACTGGAGGTACCTTTGAAGAGGCAGAGCTGCCTGTGGCAGTCGAAGCAAAATCAGAAGAAAATTTAAATGATTAATTAATGTAATCTAGTGTCTGTTTTACCAAAGGCTTTCGAGGACTTATTGAGCTCGATTAATGAGAGAAATTCCAGTGGCAGGTTTGGAGAATGGGTTTTTGAAGAGTGGAAATGATACAGCTGCTGCAGGGGAAGTGATCATGCACCTCTTCATATTGAACCACCTACTGAATTAGGACTGAGGAAAAATATTGTCTAAAAGCTTTTATTTTTCAGTTAATTATTGTTTAGTGTTTGTAAAAAATCAACCTGGTACAGAATTGCTTTAAAGCTGTAAGGGACAACAGGACATAAATCTTAACTGTAGTTTGTGAGCTGTAAGTGTCCACATTCCTAAAAGAGACTGGGCAAACTCATGGAAGAACCACTGGGGAATGTGGAATAGAGGTGGAAAATATTCTAGGAAGTTGCTCTTCTCTTGGAGGGAGAGCCAGGTTCTGAACTGACTTCTAGTTCAACTTGGTCTATTGTGTGTTTTAGGGTTCAGAAATACCTGCAATCAAACAAGGAAGGTAAAAGAATAAAAATGTTGAGATATTTAAAATCTAGAAATATTTTTGTCCATTTAAAATTGTTATCCTGCTTAAATTTGAAAACAGACAACGATGAACTAAAATATCATTATTTAATACTGTTACAGACAGGTTAGGGATTCTGGAAGTTTTTATACTTCAGTTCCTTGCTCTGAGCAAGGCAGCCTTCAAAGTTTGGGCCTTGCTCATTGACTTCTGAAAATCTCCAAGGTTCTAATCCTATTTTTAGGCACCTTGTTCTTGTGCTTAACTACTTTCATTGTGAAGAATTTTTCCTTTTCTGGAGTTTTTCTTGCTGCGGATATTTTTGTTTCAAAAACACACAACTAATACTTGTGAAGCATTTGCAGGGGTTATTTTTGGGTGGGTTTTTTTTTTGTTTGTTTGTTTTTTTTGGT
>VXBC01009309.1:36132-75784 GCA_013399945.1 Ploceus nigricollis
TTTAAAATGAAAAACTAAAAAATGAAGGTTTGCACTGTGTTGGGTCATAGTAGGGTAGTGTAGATTGGAACAGTCGTCTGGAGATCTGTGGAGGTGAAGTTGCCCACCCGTCTAAATATAGATGTCTCTCTATCAAAAATGTTTTATTTGTGGAAAGTAAAAGTAGATTTTTTTTTTCTGAGCTGTCTCTATTAAGAGAGTTTTTAGTAGCCAGAATGTCAATGACAAAAAAATTGTGAAAAAATATTTTGTAGGAAAATATGGGTCTGCTTTGACCTGGCTCTGTGGACTAAGGGTTAGAATGTTAATTTAAAAGATGTGCTAATTATTATTTCTCTTTCAAGAACAGAAGGAACAATATTACCAAAAGTCTGGCTGACAGTCAGGAGGCCAATTTGACAGTGACAGGATAAAGAATTTGAGGCAGAATTATAGAATCAGGATCATTCAGGTTGGAAAAGACCTTAAACATCGAATCCAACGTCTGCCCGATCCCCACCTTGTCACTGAGTGCCACATCCAGTCATTCCTGGGACACCTCCAGGGATGGGGACTCCAAACCTCCCTGGGCAGCCCCTCCCAATGCCTGAAATTCCTCTTGGTGTCCTGAGGTAAAGTGATAAAGGAGTAAGAAAGCTGGAAAAGGGGCTAAGACTGAACCCCTAGGCAGTCTGAATGGAGGAGAACTCAGGTGAGCAATGAGATCCTGGGGCTTTCAGGGGAGCTGTGACACAACTGGGAAAAGCATGATGGAGATGTGGAATTCTAAAGTGACACGTTTTAAAGTCATGAGGCATGGAGGAAAGCCACCAAAAGAAGCTGAAATATCCCCTCCTCATCACTGACCACACCATGAGCAGGAAGTTCCCCTTGCTGGGGTTCCCAGTACCCCCAGTGTCCCCAGCAGGACCCTCAGATTCCTTCTGTGCTGGAAACAGATCCCCCAACAATCTGTGTATCCATGAGCAGCAAGGTTTTAGTTTATCTCTTTCATGAGTACCTTCCCCAAATTAGGGCATGTGATGTGCCCACATTTTAATATCAAGAGGTTTCACTAAATGTGAAAAGTATCTTTTTTAAGGCTTGCATAAAATCCTGCATTTGAATACAAAGCAGCTGCTTCCAGGGACCATAAACCAGCCCCAAAGCACCAAGGAGGTTCATTATTCAGCCCAGGAACATTCATGCCCCTCATGCTCACAAATTCAAGCACAAATGGCCTCCCTCTGGCTTTTGGTTTAGTCAAGGCTCTGCTAACTACAGATCTATTTCTTCATTGACTCCATAAACACCTGGATTTATCCTGGTTGCCAAGCCAGCCCACCTTGTTCCTTGTATTGTAAATGCATGCAAAACCTTGATTTTTATTACAGAAGTGGCAGGTTAAAATGTCTTTAAGTAGCTTCACCTTATCCACAAGTACCAAAAGGTTCTTTCATCCCTTTTCTGTAGTTTCTGTTTAAAATAACTCTTGGTCAGTGGTGGGGGGTACCAGCCAGGACAGCAAAGGATGAGCTGTGCTACCTAAAAATTTTCTCTGGTTTGTATCTGTCAGTGATAATTCTATAACTGCAGCATGCAAGAAAGATGGAAAGACTTTGGACAAAGTCCTGGAGTGAGAGAACAAGGGGTGATGGCTTCAAATTGACAGAAAAATGGGATATTGGGAAGGAATTCTGGGCTGTGAGGGTGGTGAGGCCCTGGCACAGGGTGCCCAGAGAAGCTGTGGCTGCCCCTGGATCCCTGGAAGTGTCCAAGGCCAGGTTGGATGGGGCTTGGAGCAGCCTGGGATGGTGGAAGATGTCCCTGCCCATGGCAGAGGGTGGAACTGGTCGAGCTTTGAGGTCCCTTCCACCCCAACCATTCTATGATTGTGCATCTCCCATTCTTTAGTACTTACCAAGCCTTTAAGACATCGAGTTACTGTGTTAGAATTTTTTTTGAGTTAAAAGATATTTATTTCACATCATTTTAAAGCTACAGGTTGTATTGATCATTCTTTAATAAAGATAAATTTTATATAATGTCCATAATTTTTGATGATTTGGAATTGTAGTGTCCTAGCAGCTGAAGTCAATTTAAAAAAAAAGGTTGTGTATGGAGAAATTACTTTTCCCTACTTATGAATTCATTTCATGCTCTTAGTAATTGGGAAAACTGCAGCCATATTTTTTTTAAAAAAAGGTCTTCACTCCTCTTTATTTGCTCAGTACTTTTCAGTATTTTAATACTTTTTAAGTGGGATTGTTGGGGTGTCCTGTGCAAGGCCAGGGGTTGCACTCGATGATCCTGGTGGGTCCCTTCCAGCTCAGGGGATTCTGTGATTCTGTGATTCACTTTGTACCAGATTAAAAGCTTCTAAATGTCCTTTTATACCAGTGGGTTATAAACTCCCTGAATTCCTGCTTTCTGCTCACTGCCCAAATGGGTCTTGAGATTAATTTGATTAATTTCATGGCTTTACTAGGATTTTAAGTTTGGCTTAATCTACTTCATGTTTTCACTCTGTCTTACAGCACAATCCCTGCATAATGGATGCTTGTGAGCATTAATATTAAATATTATTTAAACCTGCATTTAAAAGCAAACTGTATTTAAACAAAGCAGAAGCAGCACATATAAAGACATAACCTTTGCATTTGATACCTGTAGTTACTGCAAGCTTTTGGGGATGTTAAAAAGTTATTGTTGATAAACTTGAATGCTGGAAAAATCTTGATCTCTCAGCTTTGTACCATTTCATGCCATGCTTGGCTTAAGAGACTTTTTTTTGCCCACTTTGCATATTTAAAAAAAAAAAAGTCACATAAATCTATTCACCGATCCAGAGGAGAATTTTTTTAATTTATAGAAAGCATTTTGTACTTATTTACATTTTACACACTGATTTTCTCTGTCCCAGTAAAAATGCCAGTTTCTAACCATGGTTTAGATGAGGGGACCAAGAACACTGTCAGAATGGGGACGAGCTCTCCGAGAATCCGTTCCTGCTGCAGATCTGGGGAGTTCAGAAATCGTTCTGCACTTTCCAAGACGCTGTCTTGAACCACGAGAGACATTTCAAAGAACTCTCCCCCTTCTCACAGGGGTATTTGCTTAATCATCTTTGCTGGAACAACTTCCTTTGGAATGCTAATGAATCCTCAGCTCCGGGAGGTTCTTTGTACAAAGTTGCTCTACATGAGATTTAACGCTGTGAGAAGCACACACAAGGAAATTTAACCCCCAAAACAGGGCTGAGCCCCGTTCTTGCTGCTCCCTGACACGCAGGACATGAAGAGGTGATTGACTAAAATAAATGTTGTGGGGTTGAGGGGGGACAGGCTCAGTTGTAACCTTGCTCTGCTGGGTGTAGGCAAAGCCCTGGGATGATGCCCTTGTAGGTCCACATTAATTACTCAATAATTATCCAAGGAGAGAAATAAATAATTTTTTTTAGAGAAGATATTAGAAGGGATGTTGTATAGCTGTACTTTCCATTGAAAAAAGTAGGTTTTCCTCTCAGCTCTCCTCTTCTGCCAACTTTCATGACTTTTAAGAATTCTCCTTTTTAATGCATCAGCTTGGGGTTTCAGAGAATCGTGGAATGGTTTGGGTTGGATGGGCCCTAAAACCTCATCCAGTTCCACCCCTGCCATGGGCAGGGACACCTTCCACCCTCCCAGGTCACTCCAAGCCCTGTCCAACCTGGCCTGGGACACTTCCAGGGATCCAGGGGCAGCCACAGCTTCTCTGGGCACCCTGTGCCAGGGCCTCCCCACCCTCACAGGGAAGGATTTCCTCCTCACACCTCATTTCAATCTCTCCTCCTTCAGTTTAGAGCAGTAAACAAATACTGGCCAAAAATAAGATTACCTGAAAATTCAAAGAAGATTTCCAAAAATTGCAAACATCAAATTCTGGACTGGCTTTCCAAAGGCAGTAATCAGGCAAATAATGTAAATGCTGTATAAATTAAAGGAGCAGGGGTATTGCTGGGAGCATGGGATTGACTCAGTGACCCAGATGGTCCCTTCCTAATAGAATAACAATTAAACAGTAACTGAGAATGTAAAATAATTTCCAATGTGAGTTGTGTTTATCGGAATATCTGGTTTTTTTAAAAAAAAAGATTTGACTCTTCAGCCTTTATGAATTGTACAACTAGGTGCTGAAGATAAAATTTTAACTCATTGAGGAAAATATGCTGCCATTCTTTGGGAGTCTTGAGATGTGCTATTATTCCATTTGATAGTTGCAGAAAAATACCTTGGTGAATAAAAGTATTTTTATTAAATTCCTGCTATCATATCTCCCTTTTTACATTTGGCAAGGATTAATATTATTCCATCGTTTAGTCATAAAAGAACAGGTCCTTGTAATGAACTGTGGCAGGGGAGAGGTGAAGGAGAGCTTTGATAGACAGATCTGATATAATGACACAGAAGATAACACACAATCCATGGTCCTCATATCTTGATCTTTTATATATGTTCAGCTGCAGGAAAAATTGAGGGAAAAAAGCTTTTTATTAAAAGAAAAAAGCACTAAGACAGTTTGATTGCAGAAAACTGGCTTGAATTACTGCTGTGGAGGAGGAGAGAATGTATGTGACCACCTGACCCCCTTTTCCTCTTTGTGGGGGAATGGGAACCTTCTCTCACTGGCCACTGGTGCCTAATGGAGGAATCATTTTGCTGAGATGTCTTCAAGACTGTTCATTTATCCGGCTGAAAACTGAGAAGACTTTGGGGAAGACAAAGGAGAGAAGATTTCTCCTTGGAAGTGTCCAAAGCCAGGTTGGGATGGGGCTTGGAGTAACCTCGTCTATGGGAGGTGTCCCTGCCCATGGCAAGGATTGGTACTGGATGATCTTTAATGTCCCTCCCAACCCAAACTATTCCGTGATTCTGTGACATTCAATATTTGGGCCATTTTGGTAATATTTCTTATTTCTTTTTCATCTCCTTCTGCCTAAGGCGTAAAAAAAAAATACTTCCAGCTTGTGGCTCTGTGTTAGAACCACACAAAGCATCTGTGGTTGTGCCACACATCTGTCCCTATTGTTCCCAGGAACTTGTGACCCTGCAGCTGAGCAGCCTCAGGGAGATTTGAGGGAAGGATGGCATGAACTGAGGGAAACAGAGCAGTGAGGGCTCACACTGGTGGAGGGGCAGGAAAGTTCAGTTCCTCTGCTCCAGGGGCTCTTGTCACATGGATCAGGGTGTCTAAGTTCAGTCTCAAACTTCATTTGCTTGTGTCAAATGACATTTGGAGAGGAGCTGTGATCAGTGAGAAAGCAGAGGGAACAAAGTTTGCAAATAAATGGAAAATCCATCCCTGGAAGTGTTCCAGGCCAGCTTGGACAGGGTTTGGAGCAACCTGGGGTAGTGGAAGGGGTCCCTGCCCATGGCAGGGGGTGGAACAAAGTGATCTTTAAGATCCCTTGCAATCCAAACCATTCTGGAATTCTGTGACTCTCTAAGGTGTGAAGTCAAGCCAGGCTTTCCATGTAAAGGTTTTCCTACACACAGCAGTGACAATGAACTGTCATTCAGGGCATTGTCCTTTCTTTGCCCCCTCCTTCAGCATGAGTCTCCAAAATTCACATTTTACCCTCATTCTCACTGTAAAAAAAATTATCAAAAATCTGAAAATGGGATAATTTAATAATAATAAAATCCTCTCCACCTGCCCAAGCCAATATAGTACTTCCAAGGAAATATTTTCTGCTCAAATACTGTCTCCTAGCTCAGCTGTTACATTTTAATTTGAAGTGTCACCCTGGAGCCAAAGAACTGCCTGGTTTTGAAGAGACCTAGTTTCTATTTGCTTGTGACTTTAATCTCCATAAAACTACCAAAAGAATGATTTTAACTCAGTAGCCTTTGTTTCTTTTGTTTAAAGATGTGTTTAATTCTTCTTCAAAAACTTTTTTTCAATGAGATATTATCATTAAAATAACTGTATTAAACTCAGCATCATGAATAATTCATAATGCAGTTTTGAAAAAATGGCCATGCAAAACTCCAATAATTAGTTTTATGTGATAGGAAAAACATTATTTTCATATTTAGACAGGAAGTGAATATTTATTTAGATACAACATTCATGGTGTACTAAATTATGGCAGAAACTACTCTTTGTAATTTAAAAAAATGACAAGTTAATTTGAAAGCCAGGTCTAAGATGCAGACTCATAGCTTGCAAGCTACCTGATAAAAATGATTGCTTTGTGTATTTATGCATTTGCTGTTAAATGGGTGGTTTTCAAATGTGATCACACACTGAAAATGAGACTCGAGCCCATAATGGTGCCTTTTATGATTTTTTTTGGCATTTATTTGTGAGATTTGCAGTAGTACTGTCTGTAATTTTCTGAGGACACAATGACAATTGTCATTAAGTCCCTCCAGCCTTGTAGACTGCACTAAGGAAGTTGTGGGATGGTTGGCAGGAGTCATGGCACACCTCTCAATAGATGGATTTTCTGGATCTGGGATTGGAAGCTGCCTAATTCCTGTTGTTCAGTACTGTCCTAGGTCTTCCCTAAGGAGTCTGTCTGGCAGTTTTCACTCCAAATCTCTTTTTTTCTCTAAATAACATTTAAAAAACCTTCTCCCTTTCTCAGAGTAAGTCTCTGTGTGCTGAGTGCCCTGAAGCCCACACTTCACAGAATCCTGAATTTTTGTCAAATCGAGTGGCTTTTTTTTTTTTTTTAATGTAATTGATCACCACATACAAAGCAAATAAGAAGCAACCAGTTTGATTTCTTGAAGTTGTGACTGGCAAGGCTTCCAGGCTTGTGCAGGAAGGAGGGCACGGATATTTTCTCTGCTGTCCTCAGTCCTTGTGCTGCTGGTTGTTCTTCCAGGTCCTGGTAAGATAAAATGTGATCATCACTTGAATTTCAGCTTCTGTGCATTTTCCACATGATCCAATTAAATCGTGGAGCCCAACTTTGCATCCTGTTCTCTGAAAAGCTTTGGCAACTTCCTTTGATCTTGGCAGTCCGTGGGAACATGTTCATAAAACAGCTTGAATAATAAATAGAATACAGTTATTTATTGATTTATCACAAATACAGAGGTTTTAATGAAGCAGCTGGAATAACTTTCTGCTTTTGTACATTAAATTATGAAAGTTTAATTGTGCTGGGTGGATAAAGGTGGCTCTTGTGAGCTGTAAAACCTGGAGGGTTGGGAGATGGACTGGGACCTGCAGCATTGGCTGAGCAATTCCATAGCTGCCATCAGCTGTAGCTGCAAAGAGTTTGCACAGACTATGAGATACAGGCAGGTGCTGGGTTAAAATGAAGCACAGAATAAGTTCTTGGTCACAAAACAGGGCTGAGGTCCTGCCAGAAAATTGGAATGACAATTGAGTCACTATCAGGATGGGGACACCCAGCAGGTTTGCTGGGATGGATGTGGACAGGAATAATTCTGGTTTTTCCGAACTTCTGAGCACCTGATTTTGGGATTTTAACGTGACTTGAATGAATTATTTGAATAGAGTAATGCTGTGACAAAGGGCTTCCTGACATGCTGCCAGTGACTCAGAGCAGCCAACAGAATTTTCATTCATATCAGAAAATCATGGAATCATTTAGTTTGGAAAAGCCATTTCAGACCGTTGAGTCCAAATGTTCCCCCAGCACTGCCAAGGCCACCACAGACCCATGTCCCCAAGTGCCACATCCACTGGGCTTTTAAATCCCTCCTGGGATGGGGACTCCCCCACTGTCCTGGGCAGCTGTGCCAGGGCTGGACAGCCCTTTGTGTATCCTGAGAAAGCTCCAGGGAGACCTCAGAGCCCCTTCCAGGGCCTAAAGGGGCTCCAGGAGAGCTGGAGAGGGACTTGGGACAAGGGATGGAGGGCCAGGACACAGGGAATGGCTTCCCACTGCCAGAGGGCAGGGATGGATGGGATGTTGGGAAGGAATGCTTGGCTGTGAGGTGGGGAAGCCCTGGCCCAGGGTGCCCAGAGAAGCTGTGGCTGCCTCTGGATCCCTGGAAGTGTCCAAGGCCAGGTTGGATGGGCTTGGAGCAGCCTGGGATGGTGGAAGATGTCCCTGGCCATGGCAGGGGGGAATGGGATGAGATTTATCTCATCATATTTAATCATTCCATGATTTGAATAATTTGAGTATCAGGCATGTCTGACTCTCAGAGCACGTGGTGAATGTTGCACTCAGTGTTTTTAATATGAGCAGTGGTGAGACCTTAGTTCTTGTGCTTCTGTATTAAAATACAACTATGTGGCTCTAATTTACCTCAAAACTTTTTAGAGGCTTTCAATTAAGTGATGAGTTCAGCACAGCTCTGCACCTTTAGAATTCTTTCCCTGAATTTAAGGTCCTTTTCTACTGGAAGTGCTTGAAATGATGTAGCTGGGTCTTAATTACCCTGTTAATATCTTGAGTTCTACCTGGCTGTTTGGCTTGGGAAGTAAGGCAGAGGTGTTGTAGGTTATTGCTGTGGGAGAGCTGCAAACAGCGCTGGGATATCTCAGTCATCCCTTAGTATTTTTGTTTGTCTTTTTCTTTATTTCCATGATGAATTTGGGACCATTCATCAGTGGCTGTTACCTGCCTTAAACACCTGGAAGTATTTTGTTCTGTCACCTAGGAAGACCTACTCTCGTTCTTTGTACTGTGGCATTTCCTCCACCACGAGGAGGCTATAAAATGTTAGCAAATAATTTTTTTTCTCAGTTCTGTGAAAGGCACCATCAGAAGAGTCTGCACAGCGGGTTTGACACCCTTTGTAACTCCATCTCCTGCTCGGAGCAGGGCCTGCTCACTTCATCAAAGCTGCTCTATGCAAACTTTTGTTGTGCTAATGCAAACTCCCTCAGGCACCAGCACTAATTTTAACATTTTGGCTTCTGCACTGCTGGATTTTGTGTATGTCACCTAAAAAGCAGTGAGGATTTTGTTTCTTGGGTTTTTTTTTTTTTGTCATTATTGCTGGTTTTTTATTCCTTCAAAGGCTTTTCAAGGCATTTTCCTCTATTTTTGTGGAGGCGTTGATTTCTTTCCGGGATTTAAAGTCAGGAGGAGATTTTCTCTGTTACTTTTTGAACCGACAGGTTCTGTCTGAGCTTTCAAAGGCACTGCAAGATCCAGGGTTGTGTTGTTATCAACACTGTCAGATTCTTTCTGCAATAACAAAAGAGCCATCCAAAGATCCTCTATAACAAGATGAGAATTTATTCTGGATAAGCAGAAGCCCTGCCTGAGGTTTCTTCTCTCAGCTCCTGGAGGCTCAAGTCTCATCACGACCATATCATTGTTATAAATAGAATATAAAAGCCATGTTATCTGTGCAGAGCATACTGCTGTGTCCTGGTGTGGCTGTGCTGGCCCAGGGATTGGCAGAGTGGTGGAAAAATATTTTTATTTTTGTAGGTGAGACTTCTGCCACATGGTGGGAGAGCTTTGATCAGGTGTCCCCTTTTGTGATATTGGTGTTTCCATGGACAATGTGTTCCCTAAAGCTGAAGGCATGTGGCAGTAAAGGATGATTTAGGGTAGGATCACAGGATTTTTTAGGTTGGAATGGACCTCTAAGATCATCAAATCCAGCTGGTAACCCACCAGTTACCAACTGCCCCATGTCCCCATATACAACATCCACCTATCTTTTAAATCCTTCCAGGGATGGGGACTCCAGCACTGCCTGGCCAGTGCGTGACCACATTTTCAATGAAGAAATTGTTCCTAATATCCAACCTAAACCTCCCTTGAGGTCATTTGTCCTGTCAGGGAGTTGTGCAGAGCCAGAAGGTCCCCCCTGAGCCTCCTTTTCTCCAAGCTGAGCCCCTTTCCCAGCTCCCTCAGTTGCTCCTGGTGCTCCAGCCCCTTCCCCTGCTCCGTTCCCTGCCCTGGACAGGCTCCAGCCCCTCAATGTCCCCTTGTCAGGAGGGGCTCCTTTGTGGTTGGAATTCCTGCAGGAAAGAGAAAGGAAGCATGGGATCAGTAAGGAGTTAATATCAAAAAGATAAAAGGAGTAAAGGCTTTGCAACACAGTTAAAAAGAATCAATAAAAATGAAATCCTTCCCCCCTAATTAGAGGGGAAAAGGGAAAGGACACAATATTTTGAAATAACAAAGTACTCGTTTTCTGCTGTAATAAAAACTGTAAATGTGCCCCATCAGGAGTGACATTGAGATATTAAGGGGTGAAACATCTGAACTTCAGTAACTGCTGCCATAAAAAGTGAATTTCCAGATAATGGGAATGTTTAGAAGGTGGCAAGCCCAGTGTGACATCAAATAATGTGGCTTTAGCTCATGAAAAGGTCTGTGTCTCTTTGACATGACATCATAAATAATCCTGTCTTCAAGTTATGACTTAAAAAGAAATTCTGAGGGTAAATGCCAGGACCAAGGATCTGATTTGACTCTTGGTTTTATCAGTTGTGGATTTCTGGCAGCCTCAATGCTGAAGTTAAATGTCCCAGCAAGATGCTGTCTCAGATTCCAGGAGTTAATGTTAGTAGAATGAAGATTAACTTGTCCCTTCTGCTAAAAAAAAAAAACCTGATGTTTGCAGTTCAGCTTCTTAAAAATACATATTTCTATGGAGGAAGCTTTTATGGTAAATCTCTGGGTTTTTGAGCACATCAGCCTCTAAATTTGAGCCAGTGGAATGATGGAGAAATGCTGTATTTCATGGAGAAATATGATGTATATTAATTTTCTGTTTCACTGGCATATTCTGTTTACTTTGGTTAAGTAACTACTGAGAGCAAAATGATTACATTTTAAACATGTGAAAAACCTTGTTGTTTCATATGGGTGGTAAATATTCACTCTGTTCCATTTGCAAGATTATTTTTATGTTATTTATGTAAAACTTTCAGAAAAAGGGGTTGTCTCCTTTCATAGTATTTGAAGTTTTTTCCAAAGTGCTGCCTTGTGCATATAAATGTTTATTTTTCTGGAAAATATTTTAACATTGAATCTCACTGCAACAAAGTCATTCCACAAATTTCATCTTAATTCTAATTAGAATTGGACCAGTATATCTTAGAGACCTTTCAATATGATGATTGACATTTTAAACCAGTTGGGGGCTTAAAAATATACGATTTTGAGGACTGAAATTGAGTTAATTGCAATAGGTAAGTAGCTGAATGCATGATTTATTAATTTTATTAATTTTACACAACGAGCACCTGTAAAGTCATGCTGAGGGGATCTTTCAGCAAACAGACTTGGGAGTTCTCTCCCAGGCAGGAAGAGCAGATGGAAATGTGTTGATGTTATTCTTGCAAAACTGAATCAACAACTTGGAAATAGATTCAAGGTAATGATGGAGGAATTATATTGGCCACTTCCATGCTCATATTTATCTGAATTACTTCCCAAGTTCACGCTGCTCACTCCAGTAATGGCATTGGGAGGAATGAATAGAAGATATTTTGGTGCTGCATTCAGTCTATATAAACTCTGTTGGTCAAATTCTTGGTAAAATATTCTATTTCTTTAAATAGCCCCACAGAATAAAGTGACCTGAATGTGTACATATATATATATATATCTACTAGTTTTTTTTTTTTTGTTCTGTATGAATAGTTCTCCTGCCCAGAGACATAAAGAGCATTTCCAGCTCAGTTCATGATGCTGCTTTTCAGAGCACGATACAACAAACATCTCCTTCCCAAGCTTTTGTCTTTCTTTTATTCATACCTATTCAGCTCTAATAATAGCTGGACAAAGTAAATTTTGAAGACTTAAGAAGCGGAAAATTGTTTGATTGCCATTCAGGCTTATTTATTTGGTGCCAGCTCATCGTTAAAGCTCTTTAAAGCTGCTATTTTTGCTCCTTCCTGGCATTCTTTCCTGCTGAATTCTTTGGTTCTTGTCATACCTGCATGGTTCTGCGTGAGATCCTTTTATAGGTCTTAAAGCTTCTTGGATTTTCAGCATTCAGGATATTCGAGAAGTTGATAATAAACTGATTTTTTACTTCCATTCTGCCTCCAAGTAGCTGCTGCTTTGGAGGGAGAAATACAAGGTTATACAGGGTCGGCTAACTTCAGAACTACAACTTTATCACCTGTATTTTTAATTAGTTTGTAAATGCTAAAACATTACATTGTAGTGTGTTATAGAAAATTTTTTATGTTTTCCCTCCTAATTTTCAGGGAAATAATTTGCATCATGTGCTCCTGTCCATGGCAGGGGGATTTGAACTAGATGGGCTTTAAGATCCTTTCGAACCCAAATATTTTGTGATTCTGTGATTTAAACTAAGGCAGGAATCCCTTCTGGAGGGCACTGCCCAGTATGGGGGAGCAGCTCTGCTCTTCACCTCCCCCTTTGAAGAGCTGAGACCTGGTGATTTCACTTTCCTGTTATTTGAATTCTCTCATGTAAAGCCTCCACCATGGAGAGCTCCTGTCAGGCTGGGACTTGAGGGTGGTGCTGCAGGAACTTGGGGTGGATTGAGGGGACAGAAGGTGTTTGTATGGCTTGAAAGGTACAGAAATCCAAATGGAAGCAGGGATTTCTGGCAACCCTTT
Organism: Ploceus nigricollis; assembly: GCA_013399945.1. Classification (NCBI taxonomy): domain Eukaryota; kingdom Metazoa; phylum Chordata; class Aves; order Passeriformes; family Ploceidae; genus Ploceus; species Ploceus nigricollis. Next base: position 48,646 of record VXBC01009309.1, read on the forward strand.
CATGTCACTGAGGGCAGATGAGGTGTCCAGGGCTCTCCTCCTAGAAATCAGGAATAAAATGATTTTATAAGCCACTGGTATAAAAGGACATTTAGAAGCTTTCTTTTAAACAAGTACAAAGTGAATCATGGAATATCCTGGGCTGGAAAGGACTCACCAGGATCATCCAGTCCAATTCCTGACCCTGCACAGACATCCCAACAATCCCACCCTGTGCATCCCTGAGAGAATTGTCCAAATGCTCCTGGAGCTCTGGCAGCCTTGGGGCTGTGACCATTCCCTGGGGAGCTGTTCCAGGGTCCAAACACCCTCTGGGGGAAGAACCTTTTCCTGATATCCAACCTAAACCTCCCAGGCACAGCCTAGTTCCCTGGGTCCCATCTCTGGTCATGACAGTAAAGCAGCTCCTGGCTTGGTGTTTTGGTGTTTTGGTTTCTGACTCTGTGAAGCTCACCAGGCTTTCTGGTGTTTTATTGGGTGACTCATTTCTCCAGCTCTTTTAAAAAAATCGCTCTGTTGGAGTGAGGGATCACTAAAATTTGGAAGTTGAATGCTGTCTCTGGCCCAGGGGAAATAGGACCACATTGGATGGAAGGGATTTCCTGAGGTCTTTAGCTCCTCATCCTGCACAGAGCTGATTATTCAAGGCTTTGACTGTCAGAGAACCAAGGGGGTCTCTGTCTTTCCAAACCCTTCCTTGACCAGATTTGTGGTAAATTTATTATTCTTTCTTGTTCTGAGTTGGAATCTCCACTGTTTCAGCTTCTCTTTGTTGCCTCTTGTCTGTTTAGTTTACACCTGCGAGAAGAGTTTGGTTTCATTTTCCTACATCCTCCAGCTGGACAGAGAGCAACAAGGGACTTTGGAAAAGGGCCTGGAGGGACAGGACACAGGGAATGGCTTCCCACTGCCAGAGGGCAGGGTTGGGTGGGATATTGGTAAGGAATTGTTGGCTATGAGGGTGGTGAGACCTTGGCACAGGGTGCCCAGAGAAGCTGTGGCTGTCCCTGGATCCCTGGAAGTGTCCAAGGCCAGGTTGGATGTGGCTACATGAGCTACACAGCTGGAACTACACATTTTTTAACTCAAAGGGCCATTCTTATTGGAAGATGTTTTCTACGTGTTTTAAGTGATCAATATCTAATCTCTAATTCCATCTCTGAGTTCTGTTTTCTTCCTCGGTTCCATGTTTGCTCCCTAAGCAATGCCTGCAAAGCAGGTGGCTGCAGTCATTTGTTTTACAAATGCAAAATATCTAAAATTGCTATTTGCTTTTGGAAGCTGAAGTTATGGAAATACCATAAAATAAACATAGAGCGGATGAAAAGAGGAAAATTTATAATATATATAGGAATGTGTGTTTTTTAAAAACTGTCAGGCTCTGCCATGAGCTTTCAGATGTTAAATACCATATTGTCTTCTTATTACTTTTATTTTATTCTTTTACATTGGCTATTAGAAGAACAAATGATGATGGAATTTAGAGGATGAGCAGCGAGGATCAGGAGATTGAAAGTAGTATTTGCAAGTCCTTAAAGATGAAGGCAGCAGAAAGGCAAATGACTTCCAAAAAGGGCCATTTCATGGGGTAATTTATCCGAGGTGGCTTTGCCATTTGTTGTATCATTCCACTCTTGTTGCTATGGGAACCACTTTTACTGTTGCAGTGATTGTTAATCAGGATTTGTAGTTATACCATTTTTACCACAAGGCCTTATATCCTTCCAGATTAAATCACAGCTCTCGTTGACAGTGGTGTTCATCAAACATTATCGCCAGAAATAAAACCTGACCAACCTTCCTGGCATTTTCCTCTCCATTACCAGAATCAGAGAGCAGAAGCTTGAGTTAACTTTTACAGGAACTCCAGGATTCTGCTTCCGTTCCATCTGTCAAGCTTGTACAATTGCAGGGAAAAAAAAAAAAACCCAAACCAATCCTTGCAGTCTGCCTAGCAGTATAATAATTTTATTTTTCATTTCAGTGGAACTAAACTGAGTATTCTGGAGATCCATTGTCTACATACCCCTTCTTTGAGTGTCTCTTAAGGTAGAATTAAAGCTTAAGGTCATCTAAGCATAAGAAATTTGAAAACAGAGAGATTTATTTTTATGGCGGATTCAACACTCCATGTTTAGTTATCTAAAATATTCCCTATCCTTACAATTTTTCCTCTGTTTTTGAAGCTGCAAAGAGGTGTTGGCAGGAATAGGGACAAACAGGTGTAGGTTGTATGATCCTTCTTCAGGTAAAAGAGAATCAAAGGGTCAGAGTGTGACTTCCCTGGTCCTGGTCTGTTCTCTGTAGGGGGAATAGAAATGGGTAGAATTCTTTATATCTAAATTTACTCACATGGTGACCTGGGTTGAAATATTTCTCTGGACGCCGAGAGCTTAAAGATACACACTTCTGCTTGATTCCTTTAATATATCCTACTATTTTCTTTGCTGCCAAAATATAGAATATAATTTAACTTCAGAAAAAAGGAAAAACATAAGCGGTTGGTAAATGGTAAATTGATGAAACACTGCAGTCAAAACTCACAGAAAAACATATGAGAAGAGTTAAAGTCCCTGTTCCTCTCAGCAGGGGTTTTATGCTGAAGTGATGACCAGTATTGCTCAGCGCTGGTCCGAGATGAATTTAATGGAATCATTAAACAAAACTCTTCTCTCTGAGCCCAGACCTCTGATGGAAGAGCTCCTGTTCTTCACTCTCCCAGGGCAGCTCCTTTCACTCACACCACCCAAAGTTGTCATCACAAAATTCGTGGTGGATTTTGAGCTGAAATTGGGAGGATCATGTTGTTTGAGCACAGCCTGGGCTGGGGGTTGTTTTCCTGCCTGCTCTGTTATTTGAGTGGCGTTTTGGCAGAGTTTCTCGAGTTCTGCCCCAGAAGGATGTGAAACTGCAAGTGTTGTTCCCAGATTTATGTCCATCATGGAATCACAGAATGATTTGAGTTGGAAAGGACCTTAAAGTGCATCTTGTTCCACCCCCTGCCACGGGCAGGGACACCTTCTGCTATCCCAGGTTGCTCAAAGTCCTGTCCAGCCTAACCTTTATCTGACAATATATTATCAGTATGATCCAGCCAGGTAGCATTTCATGTGATATTTGACAAAACCCCCCTCAGACTGATGCTTTTTTTTTTTTTCCCCAATGAACCAAATTCTCAGCATCTCTCATTTCCAGCCAGCCCTGTAGAGCCAGGCCCATCTATGTCACAGTTTTGTTTCCATTTCACTGTATCCCAAGTACACTGAGGGATGCACAATCAAAACATTAGCAAGGTGTTAGTCACATTGTTTTGATTCCCTCTCCTGATTTTCTTTCTCCTTTCCTTCTCCTTTTTCCCGTTCCCTGCTGCCAATGCCCAGCCCCCACTATAATTCTGATTGGCTAAATTAATTCTGCAGCATCCTGCTGTGAATAATTATGTTCATCCAGTGTGGAGCTGGATGCCTTTCTCTTCCCCCCTCCTCCTCCTCCTAGCCTAAATTATAATGTGACAATTGAAGCTCACAGCTGGCTCATCAGAGGTGGCCAGTTTGGGAATTGGCACATCTGAATGTGCCTCTCCGTTAACTCTGGGCCTTGATTGCTTAAGACAAGACATATGTAAACCCCCTGATTATTCCCATTTTGTGTGGTTCACAAAGATCCTGCTTCAAACTGCAAAGCTGTTGTGTTGTTTGGGGGGAGGGGAAATTACAGGAATTTTTCTCTTCCCCTCCCCACAGTTCACTGCAACAATAAATAGCTGTCAGACTTATGTCAAGAATGAAATTATAGGAGCACATGAGGCCTTGATTACATTGTTTTGGATAGATTGCTATTAGCATACTGAAATGAAGTCTAATTTTTCAGTGCTTTAGCTCAGTCAAGAATCAAGTGGCACCGGAGGGGGAAGGGATGTCACCCACGGGAACTGAGTGATGTAATTCTGTGCAGTTCTGGAGTGCCATCCTTTCAGTTACGAGAAACACAGAAATTAAATAAATGAATAAATAAATATATTCTGCTGAAACGTTTGGTGAGTTGGGAGCTGAGGCAGAGCTGGTGTTGCTGAACAAGCTGTTCACACATTGATTGAGGTTGGAAAAGAGCTGAGACCATCGAGGGCAGCCTGTGACTGATCCTGCCTTGTCACCAGCCCAAAGCACTGAGTGGCATGTTCAGACATGAAAACCTCCAGGGATGGGGACTCCACCACCTCTCTGGGCAGCCCCTCCCAATTCCTGACCACTCTTTCCATGAAGAAATTCTTCTGGTGTCCAACCTGTCCCTCCCCTTGCACAGTTTGAGGCTCTTTCCTCTCCTCCTGTCCCTGTTCCCTGGGAGCAGACCCTGACCCTCCCAGCTGTCCCCTCCTGTCAGGGAGTTGTGCAGAGCCAGAAGGTCCCCCCTGAGCCTTCTTTTCTCCAGGCTGAGCCCCTTTCCCAGCTCCCTCAGCCTCTCCTGGTGCTCCAGCCCCTTCCCCAGCTCCATTCCCTTCCCTGGACACGCTCCAGCCCCTCAATGTCCCTCTTGTCAGGTTAGGTGTCATTCTTTGTGAACACTTTAAAGACATCTCCAAAGGAAATTGGTGTCTATTTAATTGTTCCTCACACAGCTTCTTCTACACTCAACATGTTTCTATTTTGAAGTTGAAAATAGACCAATTTCTTATGAGTTCTTTGCATAATTCAAAGCACAGTACCTGTTTGGGCTCCTCTGATGATCCATCTGTATTATCATCTATTTTGTAGGGCAAGTCTCTTTGTGTTTTTGTTGTTTACAATTTTACACATTGTTCCTTTAGTTTGAAAATCTTTCATTTTCCATTCTCTGAGCAACCTAACCTTTAAATGTTTTCCTAAGATGGGAGTTTTATTAGTCACAGGCACATTGCTGTAACTGTCTCTGTTTTGTGGGTGGAAAGAAATAAAAATTGTTTTCACTGATTCTTTAAACAATTGACGTGGAGTTTGCAGAGGGTCAAGATCCATTTGGGTTCACTGGGACAACTGAGAGCAGCAAGAAGAGAGCACAAGCTGTGCATGGTGAGACATAAAAATTCTATTTACAGGAATGTGAATTGGCCGTGTTCTTTCTGAGTGGCCAAGTGTTTAGTGAGAAGAACAAGACATCCAAATCAAGCATTTAGCAAGGATTTGTACCACAACAAATCATGAGTTTGCTGGATGACACATTCTGTGCAGAAAGTTCTTACTGGAGTGTTTTTATCTTGCTAATTTGAAAGGCTGAGCACTTGGACATGACTTTAATAGAGCTGCATCAGCCGCAGAGGAACAGGGTAATTACAGCTAATTCCATCTGAAACACCCCTAAACTGAAAGTGAATTCCTTGGTTATTCTTTAAAAGGCAGTTAGGACAGCTGCTGTTTTGGAGGTCTCTTCTTACTCCAAGAAAATGCTGTTTACATTATTGGAAGGTTGGGAATCTCTTGGTTCAGTGGCTCACGCAGCCTGTGGAGCTCATTGGCAAAGGCTGCTGGGAATTCCAGGAGTTAGAGAAATTCAGAGAAGAAAAATCAATGAAAAGCTGTTAAACAGTAGCTACAGCTTCCAGGAGATGCCTTTAGTGCAGCTGTGAATGAGAGATCTGTGAGGGATTTCCACAATGTCTTTATGCTGTTGCACTGGGAGACATCTAAAGCACCATCAAAGACAGGAACCCAGATGTGGTTTTGGCCAGATCCAGCATGAATGTTCTCAGATGTGTATGGAATACTGAGATGAGAGCCTTGATGGGAGTCTCCTGATGACCTGTAATGAACCAAGCCCACTTCAGCCCTTGCCTTGCTGTGTGACTCCCAAAACCTCCTTGGTAGCCAGATGAAATGACACAACCTCGTGGTCTCCTACTGGAAACATTTCCAACATTAGGGAATATTTATTTTGCAATTTCTAAGCTGTCTTGGCCTATGTTATGACTGTGAGGCCAAAGCATTAAACTCAGTGCCTGAAAATTTACTGTGGTGGTTTGAGGAACATTTAAAATATTCTTTGGTTGTAAGTCAGAACTTTGGGACCACTTCTGGACTGTCTGACATGGGAATCAAGGGAAAAATGGAAATAACTCAGCAAGGTTTGTTTCTCTGCTATGCCTCAGGCCTGCAAAGTGAATTTGGTAGTTCTGGATCAGACATTTTACAGCCATTGTAGGGATTTTTTGCTGGGATTTTGGTACAACCTCAAAAGCTCGTTGTATTGTCCCTGTATTTGTTTACTAAGAAATGTGAGAGAGAAGGCTCAGGAATGACCTTATTGTGGCCTTCCAGTGGCCAAAGGGGCTCCAGGAGAGCTGGAGAGGGACTTGGGACAAGGGATGGAGGGACAGGACACAGGGAATGGCTTCCCACTGCCAGAGGGCAGGGATGGATGGGATATTGGGAAGGAATTCTTGGCTGTGAGGGTGGTGAGGCCCTGGCACAGGGTGCCCAGAGAAGCTGTGGCTGCCCCTGGTTCTCTGGAAGTGTCCAAGGCCCAGGTTGGACAGGGCTTGGAGCAACCTGGGATGGTGGATAGTGTTAGGTTGGAGCAAGATGAGCTTTGAGGTCCCATCCAACCCAAAACCATTCCATGATTCTATGATTTTATGATTTCTCTCACAACTAGCTGAATAACTAACTAACTATTTCAACTTTGAAATAGTTGTATAAGAATGTATTGAAATGACATCTCAAATAATTGAAGTTGACGTTAAGTAAGATTTCAGTTCCATTGAAATCAGGGAGAAAAACAAACTTAATAAATGGAAGAGGGTAAATTCACAGAGGAAAACAATTTTCGATTTGGAATTGCAAAAAGAACTTGGAGGAGAAGTAGAGAGATAGGTATTAAAGTGATGTATTTTTAAAATATGCCTAAGTGTAATTTTTAGAGTCATAATCCAATGAAGAATCCTGAAAACCCTACATAACCTTTCAAAACAAAACAGAATTTGTGATTAGAGGGCTGCCAGTTTTCCAGTCTGTGCTGAGTGAACTTTTCATTTCACTGCGGTGAAGGTGTGGTAAATATTTCCTCTGAGCACTGGAGTTACAAGTTTACAAGAAATGAATGACAGGAGTTGAGCTGTGAGACATTTCAAGTGCTTCACAAAAAAAATGGGACAGAATTGCAAACTCATCTTAGAATCCACAGCACTTAATAAAAGCAGCAAATGAAGTGCTAACACAGCCAGAGGGAAAATTGTTACATCACTTGTTTCCTGAGAAATGGGAGTTTCAGCCACAATTAAGGCAGCCCTCCCACACTTGTGACAATGCTATTGATGAGCCAATCAATGATAACTAACTACAACCTCTAAATTACAGAGTTTAAACCACATTACATTTTATCAATGGAAACAAACCAATTAAAGTGCTCTAAATGAGTACAACTAATCAGGAATTTATTACATGCTAATTGTGACCAAACGTCCAATTAATGTGTGGATACATTACATCATATCCAAGAATGTAAAAAATGTGAAGTAATCATGTTCCTCATGATCTTATCAAATGTACTCTGGAACCTATCATCAAGAAATAATGGTAATTTTCTGTCATTTGTCAATTTGTTCTTGTTAGAGAGATGGACTTTATCTCTTTATGTGTGTGAATATGTATCTGTGTGTGTATATAGATTTATATATATAAATCTAGCCCAGATTTATATATAAAAATATAAATAAATAAATNATCGTAGGGTGGCCTCAAGGTGATACTGCCAAATCTGCCTCTTTTTTTTTTTTTTTAAATGCTGTTTCTATCATCTCATTTTTGATTTGATTGAATATTTTAATATTCTTTAGGAAAACAGAAGTGCTGGAGAGGATAAGGCAGCGACTGGCAAACAGCTGACAACAGGATAAATGTGTTTGTGTAGGACCTGTTCTCTGAGCAAAGTAAGATTTGTGTGCTGAGTTATTATTTGAGGAGTGCCAGCAAATCATAATTTCCTCTTTGGAAAATGATTGGATAATAATAAGAATTTGTATCAGCATCCCTCTTATTTTTACCTGTAAACTATGGTGAATGTCTCTAAGAAGACAAAAGGGAGTTGAGTATGGAGCTCTCAAGAATAAATGGAAATTGGACACTTTACAAACCTCTTTCTGAAGTGATTAGCGTAAAAAAGAAGCAATAACAGCATAATATCAACTTGATCCCTACAGGAGTAGTTGGGAAACAGGTGGGGGAAGAATTGCCAAAAATCTGAACAGCTGCTGAGATAAAACTGCACCTTTAGGGGTTGGACTCAGCTCAGGGTTAAGACACCTGAATTTAGGGGTGTTTAAGTGCAGTTCTTTCCAAGCTCCTGTTGCAGTTGCTCTTGGTGGCTCTTGGCCCTGCAGTGATGTGTGGGGGCGTCCCTGTCCTGCTCCTCGGCAAGGAATGCTTTCCCTGCTGGGATTGCTGGGGGTACAAACAAGGAGGTGGAAATGGATCTGTGCAACCAATCAGCTCTTCTGTCTCACTAACAAATCTGAAGAAATTATGGATGGGACTTGGAGCAATCTGGTCCAGTGGAAGGTGTCCCTGCCCAGGACAGGGGGGTGGAACTGGATCAGCTTCAAGGTCCCTTCCAGCCCAGAATTTCCTGTGACTCTATGACATAATCCAGAATTTTCCTGTTGAATGAAGGAAACTGGGTAAAATAAGTCCTTTGGTTTAAATCCAATTTATTTGGGACACCTCTAGGAAAACATAAAGCAGGAAAAAGCTGAACTTTACCCAAGAGTTTTGGGACAGTGATGCTCTCAGCAGATGTGAGAAATCCAGTTTGATGCTGCCTAGCAGGATTTTAAATGATCTTCCTCTGCTTTCTAAGGGATTCCCTTGATCACCAAGCAGTGAGGAAAACACATTTTTTTTTAGGTAATGCCTTTGACCTTTAATTGTTCAACTTGATGATCTCAGAGGTTTTTTCCAATTTAAATTATTCCATGACCTTTTTTCACTTAATAAATAAACATTCACTGTAGCAGGGAAGTGAACCCAAACATCCCATTTCCAGAGGACACATCAGGTGTCCTAAACTGGGGCTTTGACTTGTTCTTAATCCACTGCAACTACAGTTTGATGGTAGAAGAGATTATCACTGGATGATCTAAAATACAATTTCCAGTGAGTGCGCTCGTGAGAATTTGCAGATAAATTTTAGGAACCTTGAAGCAAGGAGGAAAAAAGGGGATTGAGGTGTTAAAGCTATGCAGAGTGGTGAAATGACAGCTGAAGTGCAAATAAACTGTGTGAGGTGTACAGAAAATACATAAAGGGCTCAAAATTGTCTTAGAAAATTGGATTTTGCAGGTTTGGAATTCACGGTTGCAGGAGCTGAGGAATTTCAGAGAGTAAGCAATGTGATCCTATTAAAAATGTCAAACACCTCCAATAAGGTCATTATTCTGCCCTACTCGCCTGGTTTGAGTGCTGTGTTCTATTTTGGACACTCCTTTAAAAATAGCACAAACAAACTGGGTTGCCTCTGTATGTAATCAACCTATACACTGAATTTTGCAGAATAAAATTTCAGTAGAGATTTCAATAGGATTCAAAGTGTTTCCCCTCAATAAATAAGCTGAGGGAAGCTGAGGATCCACAATCAGCAAAGAAGGGAATTTTTCCACTCATTTAACAGAGCAGTAGATTCAGCATTTCACATTTCTACTGGAAATCCTGAACAGTGTTAAGGATCATTTGGGGATATAAAGTTCAATTTCATGTGTCAGGTTTCTTTCACAAGAAGCTGGAGCTGAGCAAAGCACGCCAGAAATTGAACAAATTCTGGTGGAGTGGAAATACAGTTTTCTTCTTGCATTTTAAAGACTAACAAGGTGAGAAAATGTTCTTTATAAAACTGAAGATAATAAATCAAGATTGAAAAGAATGATCTTCCAGAGCCTAAAGGGGCTCTAGGAGAGCTGGCGAGGGACTTGGGACAAGGGATGGAGGGACAGGACACAGGGAATGGCTTCAAACTGCCAGAGGGCAGGGATAGATGGGATATTGGGAAGGAATTGTTCCCTGTGAAGGGGGGGAGGCCCTGGGCTGGAATTCCCAGAGAAGCTGTAGCTGCCCCTGGATCCCTGGAAGTGTCCAAGGCCAGGTTGGATGGGCTTGGATCAGCCTGGGATGGTGGAAGATGTCCCTGCCCATGGCAGGGGGTGGAACAGGATGGTCTTTAAGGTCCCTTCCCACCCAAACCATTCTATTATTCCATGATTTTCCTTCCCCTCGAGAAAAAAGGAAATTTATAGAGAAAGTTTATTAACAGTAAAATTTTGAATCAGAACAGTTTCTGTAGCAGGATCACCTTACAGGATTTTTGCACCCATTGCAGATTTTCAAGGGATAAAGAGCAGCTTTTGACCCTTAGGGGAGGACAATGGTGACTTTGGACAGCCAACCCAGCAATCAGTGTCCTGTAGCAATAACTACTGGAGCATGAAACTTGAGGTAATGATTTTCCTGGTGTGTAAAGTTCCAGGAAAGTATAATATTAAAAAAAAAAAAAAGAATAGTGAAGGAAGAGAAGTAAATCAACCAGTGGATATTCAGATGGCAGAAAAAGAGATTGAAGACAGCAGTGAGGGTATCTTTGCAAAACTAAAATTACATTGTCCCTTCCAGCTAAGTGATGAGGTTAAATGCACATTTACAAGGTTATGCAGAATCCAAGAAGAAAAGGCAGGGGTTTCTTCCTTGTTTATGGAAATACAACTCCAAAGTCTCCTGGGTGAGGGAGAAGCTCTGGAGGAATTCACCTGTGTTTCTTTTAGCATCACCCACGGGTCACACAGCCACTGTCAGGTAAAAACTTTGGTTTCCACCCTGGAGCCTGAAGAACCTGTTGGAATAGTTGGAAACTTTAGTCAAATCCTGAGAACTGTGGAGAAGCCACTGAAGTATTGAAATAAATGTTCTTCCTTTTCCACCCAAGAGTGAATTGAAGTAGCTTTTGTTATACAAATGCCTTTTTATTCCTTATAAATAGAGTTACATTGTCTCAGGTTGTGGAAAGAGATTATCCAGGGAGGTTATGCAGGGAATTCCCATTTCTTGGAGTGAGCAACAAACAAATAATCCATGTTAGGAATGTCAGAATTCCTTCTGTGATAGCTAGAAGGTGTCTGAGATCCATGGCAAATAATCAGAACTATTTTAAATTTCTGTCCACAAGAACAGCAGCGTTTCCAATGGTAACAGAACCCAATGGAAAGTAAAACATCCACGTGAGCTGAACAATTTAAGGATCTGAGTCAGACACAGATTTCTGTTCTGCACGATTTAACACTCCCTTAAGCAGAGGTGTCTGTTTTGTACCTCAGCAGAGATCTCTAAATAAATGCACAAAATAGCCCAGATTGTTTGAGGACACACTCTGGTGGATTTATTTGTCAGGATACTTTTGATCAGCTGGTAGTTTTCATGTATTGATGATCATACTCATTGAACTCCTTGGTATGAGAGGCCTTTTCCAGACATTCTATGATTTTATGATTCCATGTACAAATAATCCCATTTGGAGAAGACTGCAAAATTTTTATACAGAAAGCAGCATCCTTTCATTTGAGTCTTTTACTTTTTCATTTGAGTTTTTGAGATTTACTCATTTTTTGAGCAAAGGTACCATTCTGTGTAAAATGATAAAAAAAGAAAGACAGGAGTGCGTAACTAGGAGTGAGATCTCTGAAAAGTGACAGGTGATCTGTTACATTTTCTTATGGAATTACAAACAAAATTTAAAAAAGAAGTAAATATAGGACTGTAGGCAGAACTGGAAGTATCATTGGATAAACAGAGTTCATCTGGGAAAGAAAAAGAGAACTGAAATATTGGGAACAATAAAAAGGTTCAAGGGTTCAAGGCCAGGTTGGACAGGGTGTGGAAGAACCTGGGACAGTGGAAGGTGTCCCTGCCCATGGCAGGGGGTTGGAATTGGATGAGCTTTAAGGTCCCTTCCAATCCAAACCATTCCATGATTTGATGACTTTTCCAAAGTTGTGAATGTCTAATACCACCATCAGAATGAAACCCTAAATAATTCTTGAAGTAAATAGAAATCAGTCAGCTCATTTAAGTATCTGGCATTACAGGAAAATACTTTTGACTTGGTTTGCTTTTCATCTTGAGAAAATAAAGTAAAATTCTGAGCAATGAGTTATTCTCTTGGTGCTGCAGGAGCATTTCCAGAAAGGCAGTGCTGCTCTGATAGAGGGTGATCACTACAAAACGTTTTATGTTGCGTGCAAGTCATGCAGTAAATCTTGAAGTTTGACATCACAGATTCCCAGTGGGATTTAGACAGATGGACAACTCTGGTTTTATTTGGTTTCAAGTCAAGGTTTCTGACTGTGAATTCTGCAAAGGCACAGAGGTTATCGCATCAATGTGATCTTTCCCAAGATCAGAGAAACATCTTAAAAGAGCCAGAAACATGAACTGGCCATGTACACAATCCCTGCCTGAGTAGATCCCAAACTTCCAAGGTCTTTTTTGCCTGGTATGAACAATGCATTCAGGTTTTTAATGGAGCATTGCAGCTTGTTTCTTAGAAAATAATGTTAAAGCAGGGGTCAAACCATCACATTAATTACCTGGAGGTCATTTGGAGAAAATTACTATCAAATGTGTTGAAAAAGGTTTTATATTCTCTCTGAAATTATGATCAGCTGTTTCTATGGAAACTGCACCAGGAGTTTATAAAAGCTCTTTAATGCAGGTTTTCAAAAGCTTGAATGTCCTGAAGTCTCCCAACACTCACGGGAAAAGCACATGGGGACAGTTTCAGCCCTGCTGTAACTCTGATTTCAGCCAGAGCTCCACCAGCATGGCTCGAGTCCCCAGCAATTACAGTTTTATAGGATACACGGGGATAAATAGGATAAGATAATATTTGAATTGTAATCCTCCATCCTTCTCCTCTGTCAGACACCGTCAACCCGAGGAAACGGAGCAGATCTTGGAGGAATAGAGCTATTTAAAAACGAGCATTATTTCAATCTGTACAACATCCTGGCCTAGGATTTGATTCTCCCATTTCCATATTCCATTAACTGCACTGTTCTGGGGCGCTCAGGCTGGGGCGAGGCTGAACATTCTGTTTTACACAGGCTTAACTTCGAGCGTGTCAATGGTGATATCGTCTTCAGTGCAGCAGGATAAGAAAATGCTTAAGTGCTTTGCTGGCTTGGAGCCAGATTGCTCAGCTCCCAGCAAGAGAGAGGGCCCAAATCAGTGATTAATAATAATGAAAGCGAGAATTTGCATTTTTTTAGATAGTTTATTGATAACTTTCCCGAGATGAACGTTCCTTTTATCTCCCATGTGCACACACAGCCTGTTTCTTCACTGTAAAACACGTTCAAGAGGCATTCACTCTCCTTTAGTTGAGGACTAATCAACATGAATCTTGCAAAAAGAGGGATAATGGGATGTTTTAGTTCAAAGTACAGCTGTGGTTTATTAGAGTGATTTGGGGAAGATTCAGACTATCACTGCTTTGCTGACAAACCTGTCAGCTAAATCTTCAAAGCTCAATAGCAGTCCAGGAAAAAAAATTGTTGGTGGAATTATGGTGAAGAAGAGACCATTACATAATTTAATGGAAATGATAGAAACACCCTGATAGATATTACAGATATATAGATATTAGTTTCTGTATGATTTTTCTGCTCAGACTTTTTAACAGCTCTCATTTGTTGAGGGTAATGAAATCCTGTGTGGAATTGAAGCACAGACTGTTTGGAGATTATGGAATCCTTCATGTTTGTCTGGGTTTGTATTTGCTAATGAACACGTAAGGGATGAAAGTAATAATCCAAGTTTGCTCATCAGCATAAAAAGTGGATTTTCATCCTTTGCTAAATGGATATAGGATGAAAGGGGAGAGAAAATGGAGAGACAGAAAACTGGGAGACGTCACACGATGTGTATATTAAAGAGTGTGAGTAAACCTGACATACTTTAGAGAATTCCCTGCAATTGCACTGAAGGTTTCACTTTTTTGGCTGCCAGAAAGGGCACAAGTGACTCTAGAACTGGTCAGCTTTTACTGGTGGTTGATGGTGTTTGGGGTCTGGAAGGGATTTGAGATCCCAAATGGGACAGATCAAAAATCAGTAGGGGTTGCATCATGTTCTTATTTTTAGACTAAAGTAGGATTAAGTTGAAGTCCATGATTAAACCTCACTATCCTCTAGGAGAATCAACCATTTTAGTCATCCACTAAAACTTCATTCCCTCTCCATCTCACTAATTAAAATAAAACCATAGCAAAACCCTCCCAGTAAATTTAAACACACTCTATATGAGCAAAGGATACCAAGTATTTTGTTTTGTTATGGAGACCCTGATTCTGTGGCAGCTTTTTTCTTTTGAGGGTCCAAGACCGAAATAGATACTGGGACCAACAGAATTTCAGTTTCATGGAATCCTGGAATGGTTTGGGTTGGGAGACACCTCAGAGGTGATCCAGTTCCAACCCCTTCTATTGCATAGGTTCAGTTGAAGGAGCCTTTGCTGGGGCTGTGTCTCAGCCTCACACAGGTGAAATGAATCATCTCCCTCATCTCCATCCCAGCCCAGGTTCTTTGTCAGGGTTAAATTGCTATGCTATTCCTAAAACACTTCAAAGGACACCTATTCCTCAAAGCCCTCCTTCATTTCTCATCCAAATGAGGAATTCTTAAAATTCTCTAACCTATTCTCAGTGTATCATGTGAGATTCCATTAGTAATAGAATAATTAACCCGATGAGTTATTTTCATGGAAGGAATGAGAGTGCTTTCAATAGGTATCAATGTGGTGTTAACAAAAATAGGTTTTTTCTTTTCAAGGAAGCAATTAAACGTCAGCAGAGAACCTGTGCTGTTACTGTGCTTTTATTTGGCTGATTTCTAGGAACTGTTCATTTGCTCTATAAGTAGAAAGAAACCCAATGTAACCTGCTTCAAAAATTAGCTGTCCAACACCCCTATAATGCCATTCCTTGGAGCAGTGCCGAGTATATTTATTTAATTAAATATCATCTGCTTCCTCATTAATATGTGGTTCTTCTTGGCTGTTTTGTTGTTTCCTTTGTGCAGAAATCAGCCAATAAATTTGCATCAGCCCTGATGTATTTTCTTCATTAGATGCTTGGGCTGATGAGTCCCCAGGCAGGCCTTAATTTGATTTACAGTGTACAAAGAATTGAACCTTTTTACAAATTAAAACCAAAATGAAACAAACCATAAGACAACAACCTTCACCAAAGCTCTGGGAAGTGCTACTATTTGTTCTTTTCCTTTGGAAAAATTATGGAGAGACATTTCAATGATGTCATAGCAAATTATTGCCATAAAATTAATTAGAATAATAGAATGGCTTAATTCTAAAGATATGTGTTTGTACTTAATTAATAGTCCTTACTAAGGCAGGAATTTTCATCAGCTTAAACCTGAAGCTTGTTTTTTATTTTCTGTTATGAATTTTGTTTAAAATCTTCCAAGTCAGGTTGTTGAGATGGGAATTTCTGGGATTTAATGTGGGATACTGACACATGTGAGGGAATAAATGCAAATTATGTGTGTCAGTGGTAATTAATAACAAAGTCCAGAGCATCTTCTCCAGGCTGGACACCCCCAGCTCTCCCAGCCTGTCTCCAGAGCAGATGATTTTGACAGTTTTTAGATTGATTGAAGAGAGCAGCGAGCTTTGAGGCTTCTGCTTTGAATTCCAGACTGAGAAATCCAAATGAATACTTAACACTGAGTAAGCCAAGATTTACAGCCAAATTCCTGCTTTAAAATAGGGGGGAAAATTGGAACTCTCAAATTTTTGTAAAGATTTTTATTCTGAATATGGGTACATATTTCTTTATTTTCTTAAAATATGTCCTGAGAAGAAGCTGAATTAAAGTTATGTAGAATTTGTAAAAATTGAATAGATGGAAATGTTGAACTGGGAACATTTTCTATAAAAATTAGATAGATACAATGAAACACAAAATTTTTCTTTGAGCAATGGAAGTTTTATAGGGAATGTGAAATGAATCCACTGTGAGCAGTGGTCAAGCTCAATTATCAGTGTATGGACCCTGCAGCTACCACTGAGCTCCTGATGGAAAATCCCTGGGTTTTGTTTCCATATTTTCCTCACAATGAATGATTGTGGTTTCTATGAGTGATTTCTAATATTCTGCTACTTGAGATTGAAGTTTGGTCAGCAAATATCAACCTTTTGCAAAATATTCCTCCTGTGTTGCCCCTTTTCCTGGTGGATGTTACACCTGACTAAGACCTTCCCGTGTGATTGATTTGCAGGACTGTTAAATCCCAGTTCCTGAGCACATTCCTGCACAGCAAGTGCTGCTTAAGCAGAAATAGAGCAGATTCCAGGGTTTTCATCCTGCTGGAATCTCAGCCCAGCTTTCACAGGAATGTTTTGGGATCAGCTCTAGCTCAGGATTTCCAAATCTAGAGCAGCACTAACGAGGGTGACTGTGACCCCCAGAAGCCCCTTTGTTCTTCTTGTCCTTCACCCAGGGAGAGCTCAGGCATTAATGTGTCACACACTATAAAATAATGCAGAGTGGTACCTGTGGTGAGCGTTTTTCTCCATCACTAATTACTGTCTGGAGATTTGTAATGATATAAATGGGTTTGGCTGCAGTTTGTTTTGTGCATCGATTATATGGAGCCAGGCTGGGAGAGCTGGGGGTGCTCAGCCTGGGGAAAAAAAGGCTCCAGGGGGACCTCAGAGCCTCTTCCAGGGTCTAAAGGGGCTCCAGGAGAGCTGGAGAGGGACTTGGGACAAGGGATGGAGGGGCAGGACAAGGAGGAATGACTTCAAACTGGAAAAAGGAGATTTCAGTGAGATATTGGGAAGGAATTTTTCGCTGTGAGGGTGGGGAGGCCCTGGCACAGGTTTCCCAGAGAAGCTGTGGCTGCCCCATGATCCCTGGAAGTGTCCAAGGCCAGGTTGGATGGGCCTTGGAGCAACTGGGGATGGTGGAAGATGTCCCTGCCCATGTCAGAAGGTGGAATTAGGTGATTTTAAAGGTCCCTTACAGCCCAAACAATTCCATGATACAATTTTATGTGTCCTGTAACAGAGTTCAGTTGGACTGGAGCAGTGATTTGGTTCAGTTTCACAGGGTCAGGCCTTGGGTTTGCAGCTCATTGATTTCCATTTCTGAGTTGGGCTTCTCTTGCAAGTTTTGCCCTCTGCTTCTCACCAGCTACAAATGTTTAACTGGAGTGATTTGTCCTGTCCCAGTTCAGAAATCTTGTGAGACAATTTAGGGCAGAATCCAAGTCTTAAAGTCTGACTTAAATCCAAGTCTGACTTCAGCATCTTTAGAGTTCCCACACTTTTATGTCCTCTGTTGTAACAACTGTGACTTCTTTACTTAAGTCACTTCATGTCCCTGTAATAAATGTTTCCTTGTCAAGATCTAGCACTAATTCAAATTATATCTCTTTCCGTTGCTGATTAAGTCGTTAACATTTAGTACTGATTTGAACATCAAAACCACTAATCAAGCACAAATATTAATGGCTCTGGTTTGGAGCTTTTCCCCTGACCTGGGCTGTGGTGGATCTGTTACGGATCACGAGGGCTCAGGGCACAAACAATTTCTGGTGCAGCATTTTTCTTGGAGCGTGTCGGAGAGGTTGGAAGGATTTCTTCCCCTACCTCCTTTTGTTCCCCTGGCTGGTGATAATGGGATTTATTTGTGATAATTGGAGCCCTGTCCATTCCCAGTACATTCACTTACTCCATGATCTGTCCATCCTGTCCCCTCCTTGTTCATCAGTCCTAACTCTCTACCTGTGGACTTCTCCTTGGCAAGGATGATGGAGTCCATTTGATGGCTGTGATAAATATTCCACTGGGTTTAACAGAGGAAAAGCTCTGTTAATAAATTAATTTAATGCAATAGTCTGCTAATTAATCAGTCTGGATGACCCCATGTTCCATTTCATAATTTTGTCTTCTTTACGAATCTTTCCTTTCTAAACAAGACTTTTCGTTCACGGTCATCTTCTTTAAACTAAAAGAGGGGAAAATTTAATTGGATTTTGGGATGGAATTATTCCCTGTGAGGGTGGGGAGGCCCTGGCACAGGGTGCCCAGAGCAGCTGTGGCTGCCCCTGGATCCCTGGAAGTGTCCAAGGCCAGGCTGGATGGGGCTTGGAGCAACCTGGGATGGTGGAAGGTGTCCCTGCCCATGGCAGGGGTGGAACTGGATGATTTAAGGTCCTTTTCAACCCAAACCATTCCATGATTCTATGATTCTTGAGATTGAATATGATTCAATTGGTGTTTTTAATAGTGTGTGCCACTTTTCTGCAAAAATCCTTCCCTATTTCTCATGACTTTTTCTTCTTTTCCTGGGCATGTAGAATCCACGTGTGTTCCATGGACTGTAATAACCACAATGTCACTGTAAATCTCTCACTCTTGTTCATTTTTGTGCAGGTATCTCAGAGACCTCAGGCCTATAAAATAACATCAGCTGTATTTATTTAAGTGTCTGAATATTTCCAATGTGCAGGGTAACTCAGTAACTTCCTTGCTTTTTTTCTTTATTTTTTTCTTCTTTTACTACATTAAATATACATTTATAAATATAGGTACCAGCAGCGTGAGCCTCTTGCCTCCTTTGAGTTACTCCCTCAGCAGGGTGGGATTTTTGCTGGTGCTTTATTTTGGCCCAGAGCCACTGAGCAGCTCTCCCAAATTCTGAATTAACACTGTAGAACAATGCAGCAAATAATTGAACTCTGTGTTTCTGGCCACTTGCTGTCTTCCATTTGGCAGCGTGTCTTTCCAAAGGTTTTGTGCCTGTTCCTGGTCTCTTGGAGAGGAGCAGGATGAGTAAGAGTTTTCCAGTTGTTCACCCTTTTTCTCCTGCATGAGGAGAGCACTCACTGAATGTGCTTGAGGTGATAAGCAAACAATCAATCATTTTTTTTTTAAAGAAAACTCTATACAGAAGCAAATTCAAAACACTTCTGAGAATGCCTTAAATTGCTGTTGAGCCACTCCTTTGGCTGAAAGCTGAAGTGATGGCCCTAAAAAACTCCTTACAACCCTTGCATGCCTGGGGTGGTGGTGAGGCAGGATTAGTGAAAAGGAGGGAGAGAGATTAAAGGAGGAGGAATTTTGGAGAACAGTTCCCAAACCAAATATTGCTTGTCATGTTCTATAACTTATCAACAAGCTGACAGCCTCTTTCAGATTTGGAAATCTCCCAGAATTTGATAATAAATCAAGTCCCCTTCTTCCAGTTCAAGGAGTGCTTTGCCCCTTATCTTGCTCTGCTGTTTGTTGGAGGGTATAAGGGGAAGGTGGCCTAATCAAGTTCTAAATTAAATGGCTTGGCATTTTTCCAGTCCCTACTTTTTCCTGCTACCATGAACTGTGTCAAATCTTTTTTCCTCTTGGTTTGCTGTAATCAAAATGTCATTTTGTCATTATTGATCCTTATTAGAGCCTGGAAGTGCTGTGGTTGAAAGTGCTGCTTCCTTAGCCCAAATTTACAGTCAATAAATAAAATTTTCCTTATCCTCACTTCTTAATGAGACTCTTTTCTTACACTTCCCTTATCTTTTCATGTATTTCTTTTAGTGAAATTCGTATAAAACATCTGGACTGGATGAAGAGGGAGGAGGGGAGAAGATGGGACTCCTATAACCTCTCTCCAGGCACATCTTTTTTGTTTTGTTCCTTTTTCACTCCCCAGTAAGTTGTTGTTGAACTGTGACATCTCAGAATCTGTCAGTCCCACTGCCAACCCCCCTTTTTTTAGGAAACTGGGATAACTTTTCACTTCTGCCTTTTAAATGCTCCCTTTGCTCTCATTCCCTGCAGTGGTGAAATCAATGATCTGTTTGTGTCCTGGTGATTTATTTTTGTGCCTTCACTTCTCCCCTTACAGAGTTAATTTACTACTCATGAGCTCCAGTCCAGAACCTTCCATTAGATATGCTGGAATGGTTTTCCCAGAGCAGCTGTGGCTGCCCCTGGATCCCTGGAAGTGTCCAAGGCAAGGTTGGACAGGGCTTGGAGCAACCTGGGATAGTGGAAGGTGTCCCTGCCCATGGCAGGGGGTGGAACAGAATGAGCTTTAAGGTCCCTTCCAACCCAAACCATTCTGTGATTCTGTGACTGGATAAATGTCATAGTTTAAATTTACAGATCTTCTTTTTCTGCTGTTCAGTGGATCTGGATTTATTTTTTGAGGAAACAAACAAAGCAGTCCCTTGTCTTTGTGTGAAAACTCTCTCTATGTAATTGAACTAAGTTTCATTCCCAATCTTTGACACCTAAGATAATATTTTAGTGATTTGCTGGAGTTCCAAAAAGTCAAACATGAAAGACTTATCCACCACTTTCTGCATGAAATACAGCAAGGAAAGCAATTTAATTACATTTTGATTCTCAATTCACTGTCCAAGAACTTTATATAATTGTTTATTAGAGATTATTGTAATCTCTACTACAATAATTAAAAGATGAAAAGCAATAAAAGGAAATAATCCTGTTGCACAACAACAGGGCTGCCTGACTCTGTGTGTTTTCTTTTGCAGTTATCAACCAACAGAGATATTTTTCTAGTGAAAATCGTGTTTCAAGAATTGCATTACCAGCTAAACAATTTCAAAAGCTGCATTTAATAATATTGTAAAATAAAACTGTTTCCTATGGTTGACTGAATAATGCAGCTTCCTCGAATAGTACAACCCTTTGCTAATTAACTGGGTGCTTTCATATCAGTAGCTGATTATTGCTTCTGGAAACAATCATTTAGCCACTGAGAGAGGAACAACACATCTTAATAAAGACATTTTTCCTTACAGATCAGCTCATTAAAAATTTTCTAGTGCGTGTCATCTGCAAGGCTGTAAAGTGGCTGTGACTGATCCTGTAAAATTCCGTGGGTTTCTGTCGGTAAAGTGGGGATATAACAGAGGTGGCCAAATGGTCAAAGGATTGTTTTGATGAAAGGAATCTGTTAGAAATATTGCTATTAAAAATACCCTGTCTTTAACTGCTGTTGTGAACTTGAGATTGAATTGGAATGTTCCAGAAAAATACAATTACAATGAAAGCATCTAACTCTGATTTTGATTTGATGAGACAGAGTTCAATAAAATGAATGTTGAGCATTTGTTTTACTTAAACTAATGAGCCATCCTGAGTAGAGAAATCAAATGTAAAATTATCTGTATAATGACAAACAGCCTTCACACAGATCAGGCCATATTTTTTCCTGCATTTGGGAACTCTACATGTCTATTTCAATATTTGGATGTCCCTTTAATTGTGGGCACTTATCTAGAAGTGGTTTTTGTGCTGTTACCCTGGTCAGCAGAACCATCTCAATCCTCTGTAAAGGTTTTGTTGACAGTTATGTAATTTTAATTCATTTGTATAAACACCAGTGAGGAACAAATCTGTGAGTCACAAGCCCTGGACAGGCT
This sequence comes from Ploceus nigricollis, assembly GCA_013399945.1. Lineage (NCBI taxonomy): Eukaryota > Metazoa > Chordata > Aves > Passeriformes > Ploceidae > Ploceus > Ploceus nigricollis. Next base: position 70,115 of record VXBC01009309.1, read on the forward strand.
GTGCCAGGCAATCTTTAATTTAAGAGCTGGGATTGAAAACTCGGTGTGAAGTTCATTGCCAAGTGGTTTTATTTGGATACTTGATACTGCCTATAAATCAGTTTGTCCTGACAGAGGTGGCCCCTCAATCATCTCCTGAAATTTCTCTTTTCAGAAGGACAAATCATCCGGTAGGAACACGACTGACTCAGGCTGGGGGGACCTCAGGAGGTCTCAGGTCAAAGCAGGGTCAGACAATCTCTCTGTACAAAGTGTTCCAGGGCTTCATCCTCAAATCCTCCCTACATCCACTCGGAACCTTCCCTCTCAATTTGTGGCAGGAGGAAACAGCCTCAGGTTTGTCAGGGACGTTTAGGTTGGATATTGGCTACAATTTCTTCATGGAAAGAGTTCAGCTGCCCAGGGCAGTGCTGGAGTCCTCATCCCTGTGGGGATTTAAGAGTTGTGTGGATGTGGCCCCTGGGGGCGTGGATTTAAACCCAAGTCTGTCAATTTGGGACATAAAGCAAGAAAAAGCTGAATTTTACTCAAGAGTTTTGGGACATGGATGCTCTCAGTGGGGAAATCCAGCTTCCTGCTCCTTCCTTTGCCTAACAGGATTTTAAGTGATCATCCTCTACTTTCATAGATGTTCCCTTGATCAACAAATAGTGAAAAAACAGCAAGTTTTTGGGTAATGCCTTTGACCTTTAATGGTTTGAACTTGATAATCTCAGAGGCCTTTTTCAACAAAATGATTCTGCACTTCTGTGGTTCTGTGGGCTTAGTGATGGCCTTGGCGGTGCTGGGATAGTGATTGGACTCAACTATCTTAGAGGGCTTTTCTAACCTCAACAATTCTGTCATTCTGTGGTTGCTCCAAGCCCTATCCAGCCTGGACACTTCCAGGGATGGGGCAGCCACAGTGTCATGGCCTCACCACCCTCACAGAGAGGAATTCCTTCCCAATATCCCATCTAACCATGGTCTCTTTCAATTTGAAGCCATTCCCCCTTGTCCTGTCACTCCAGGCTCTTGTAAAAATTCCCTCTCCATCTTTTGTTGTTGGCTCCCTTCAGGGGCTGGAAGGCCACAATGATTGGTCTGGGTGAGAAAAGGGTCAGAGTTAATTTAACTTCCAAACCTCTTTGACTCCATGGAGTAACTCCTGGTTTTCAGGGCGGGCAGCAGAGCCTGTGCTGTGTGGAGATGAATTGGTGCCATTTCCTTCCAGTAGTGTCTCTTAGGCAGGGATAAATTCCTTATGCTTAGATCAGGAATAAATTCCTGCTCTCACATTCCTCGTCAGGGAGGATAGCTTTTATATTTGTCTGTGCAATGCTGTACAAATTCGGTCTACCTTCGATCATATCAGTTTCATGTTATTTTATTTGAATGTTTCTCAGTAAACCCAGCCGTGGGGAGGAGTTCCAGCTGCAGCATTTCCTCTCCTTATTTTCTGTGCCTTTGTCAGCCCCCGTGCTCCTCATTTTGTGCCTCCACTGAGTCATCAGCACTGGTCTAATGGACTGGAACAGCCCAAGGTGGATGGTAATTACTTATTGAGTTGCTGATAGCCCAGATGAGAATAGGACTTATTAGATCAGGAATAATGAAAAGCTGTGTTTAATGCAGAAAACTTAGAGTCTGAAAGACAAGTGTCTCAATTTATATATCTATTTTTGTGTATGAAAGAAATTAAAATAGTGGTATAGGAAGGTTTAAAATCAATTACATGAATGCTGTTGTTCCAAGCTGTTTCAGAATTCCAGGTATTTTGGGCTGAGATATTTTTAAACCTTTTTACCTGCCATTGCTGGGGAGGTTTAAGGGAAGAAAACCTGTATAAAGTGACCGCTGGTATTTTAAATTTTCTTTTTTTTCTTCAGATAAATATGATGTTCTGCTTTTATTCTTCCAGTCTTTAAACTTTCAAGTATCATTGCAGGCGTAGACCTGGCTTCCTTTATTATCCCCCAAAGTAATTTTCTCGTTCATCATCATGAAAAGTCCTTTAATAAAAGTTCTGCCGCATCATTGTTAAATAAAATAACAATAATAACAATAATTATTTGATTTAACTTACACATCAAGTTGGGAACGTGGTGCTCCACTCTGCAGGATAATGTAGAACATTAATGGAGACATGACCCTGAGCTCAGAAAGAATCTTGAGATTGCAAGGATTCAGAAAAATAGGGAAGATTAGAAGGATGCTTTGTGTTTTGCTTTAGAGCTTGGTTTGGAGACTGTGTTTCTGTGGTCTTTTCCTGAAATATGAAATATGTTTTTGAACATCAGTGTCACAAAAAGCTCAACCTGATTATTTCAGAAACAAAGAGCCCATCATTCTCCTCAAGTTCCCATTTTTATGGTGCAATTCTAACCCTTCACAATAAAGGCTTCCAGAATCCCAAAGCTGCTGTAAATAAAATTTGAAGTGGTTTTCCTGAAAGACAATTGAATGCTTTTTCATTTGGAAGAGAAACTTTGCCTTCAAGTAAGCAAAGAATTGGAGTGGCTTCGATAAACCTGGGATAGGGGAAGATGTCCCTGCCCATGAGCTTTAGGATCCCTTGTAATTTCTGACTCAAAACTGTTTTTTAACTTATATTACCCTACCTGATAAATCATTATCCCCCTCTCTATATATTTAGATTGAATGCACAATTTTGGTTGCCAATTTTCAAATACCAGGGAAAGTTCAGCAGTAACTTAATAAAGACAGCAATTATATTTTCATTATTCCCTCACTGCTTGTTAAATTGGGTTTGGAGTGTTTTATGGATCTAGAGCAATAAACATTATCTTACTTTGAGAGATAGTATAAAGTGTTGAGAAAAACATAATTATTGTTACTGGAAATGTTTTAATGTGAGAAGGGCAGAGAAACTTAATTATAGGGTTTTTTTGCCAATTAACTTGATATTTTTGAGCTCTGGTAATGTCATTTAGAGCCTTTCTTCTGTGGGCATCACCCCTGAATCTTTGATAGTCAGGAGCAGGCAAAACTTGCTGTCTGAATTTTGGCAGCAGCTCAACCCTATTCCATCTCCATTTGTACAAAGATTCTTCCTCTTTCCAAAATAAGTTTAAATTTAAAAATAGCACAAATTCAGAACCATAACTTCCAGGCTCAGGTATTTCTATGAATTGCTTGCCATAAAATTTGTCACGTGGATAATTTGTGAGAAGTTGTAGCTTAGAAAGAAACTTGAACCTCATCACGAGGAAGGTTCTCTTCATTATGTGATTAAATGTGCACCAACCCTGTTAAAATCCAATTATTTTCCTTGAATACCAGCTGAAATAATACCCAGGAGCCAGTTTTTGGAAAGAGCCTACAATATTAAGTGCTGAGCTCTCAGGAAAAGCTGCCATCAGTTCAATGGGAGCTGTTGAATCATTGTGGAAAAGTGTCCTTGATTCTGTAGCACCAGAAGCTGCAGCTGAGGCAAGAAAAATCAGTGCAAAATTTGAGTCACATTTGTGATGCTGTTTCAGCAACAGAAGGGTAAAAAATTGTAGAACTGTTGTGGTTTTCTGTTAAATAGGCTTTAAAAACTCAAGGCACTTTGTTATGTTTATTTCTGGTAAGTCAAGACACATTAAAGGACTAAAACCATCATTAGTTTTGTCATTTTAGGAAGGAAAAAATTGTTAAAAACCCCTACATCTCTTTTGTGTCTCAGAAATCTGCTTTGGCTGGCATGAAACCACAAGCATTATCTCAGTTTATCAGTAATTTCAGTGTATGACAGATCTGAAGATTTAAATTCTGTTATTATGATTGTTCAGAGAAAAAAAAAGACTGGGAAGAATGTGAAACTTCTAAACAAGGCACTTTATTAATTAGACCTTTATTTGTTAATAAAAGGAGGAAACTTTTAGGAAAAAAGGAATGGGCTGTGGATTTGGGTACAAGTACTTTATATTTCTTGACTGAGAGAAAGGTTGGATTTCTGTTATGTAAGGAAGGTGGATTCACTGTTACTTATGGAATTTTGTCTACTAAAATAATAAATTTTGGGGTTCAACTAACACATAATAACACAATCAGCCCTTACTGGGCTTGATGGGGTTGTTTTCTTCCTCAGAGGAGTGAAATTCATTGGAAATACAGGATTCCCTGGAAAATTGAAATGAAATTAGGTGCTGCATTGAAGATGACAAATCACTTCTTTACAAATAATAAAAAACGTTGGATTCATTTGGCCAATCTCACCCCAGGCCAGTCACCCCTGGCTGCATCAGATCACAACAGGATAAATGTCCTCAAGGAATGATTGGAATATTTTAGCTGATGGCTTTAGGATGAGATGAATCATGTTTAGTATTTCCAGCCTACAACACTCCATGCTTAATTTGTTTATCTCTCTTGCCATAACAGGTTGAAATGTTAATTTTGATGATTTTCAGAATAAATTCTCATTTTCAGCTGAAATCCGCTGCGATCTGTGGGGCTATTCATAGAAATGAGCGTAAAGAAGCTAATTTTAGCATGAGGGAGCTAAAATCTCCCATGTTTCTTGTTCTACAGCCAATGGAGACACAGAGAGTGGGAGAAAACCTTGTTCAGAAGGAAGTTCAAAGCTGAAACCTGATTTTAGATTGTCTGAATTGCTCTCTGCTCACGGCTCCAAGGCTGGCAGAGCTCAAGGAGCGTTTGGGCAACACTCCCAGGCACAGGGTGGGGTTGTTGTGGTCTCCTGGGCAGGGCCAGGAGCTGGAATTCATCATCCTTTCCCACTCAGGATATTCTATGGATCCAATTCCATGGATTGGGATTCCATGATTCTGTGGTTCAGTGCCAAACCCTGGCTCCCTCTGAGAACTTGTGTCACTTACTGAGGTTTGCTGAGCAGCCAGACTCATCCTCCTTCATTTCAAACTCTTCTTTTGCATCCCATCCTAAATCACTCATACACTTGGGAAGGTGCAAAATGGGAACTGGGAGTTTACTGTGAGCCATCCCTTCAGGATGGATCCTGTAGATGCGGTTTTGTAGTGGTTGGTGGCTGGTTTGGTTTTTGATGGTCACAGCTTCAGTAAAGAAACAGAGTTTGAACCTTAAATTTTGGAGTGATTTATTTGGCTTAAGGTAAAAGTGAAAAAATTGTTGCTTATGATATATTTTATTTTGCAATTATCGTCACTGAGAAATAAAGTATCAGCCTTAAACTGTCAGCTGCTCATGATGAAGTCATCACAATTTTTTAGAACTGGGGTAATTACTTCCCATTTCACTTCAGAAATGTTTTTTATTAGAATCCCTTCCCCATCCACTCCATATCATAACATAGTCAGCCCTTACTGGGCTGGATGAGGTTGTTTTCTTCCTCAGAGGAGTGAAATTCATTGGTTATTGGATTCCCTGGAAAATTAAAGTGAAATTAGGTGCTACATTGGCGAAAATGAATTATTTCTTTAACAAATGTTGTGTTCATTTGGCCAATTCTCCCCCAGGCCAGGCANACATAGTCAGCCCTTACTGGGCTGGATGAGGTTGTTTTCTTCCTCAGAGGAGTGAAATTCATTGGTTATTGGATTCCCTGGAAAATTAAAGTGAAATTAGGTGCTACATTGGCGAAAATGAATTATTTCTTTAACAAATGTTGTGTTCATTTGGCCAATTCTCCCCCAGGCCAGGCACCACTGGCCCTGTACATACATTGGCTCTGCTGGACATGGG
>VXBC01009312.1:1457-13558 GCA_013399945.1 Ploceus nigricollis
CGGGTGGGGAGGAGCCGGGCCCTGGAGCACGGCCGGGTCCTCCCCCCCTGTCCCGCTGCCAGCTCCTCTTTGGCAGCTCCCTGCTCTCCGCAGCCCCTTCCCGGCTGCGCCAGGAGCACATGGTCCCCCCAGAGCCAGCCCGCCGTGTCCCCTGCGGGCCCTGCCTGGCCCTCCGGAGCCTCGTGCCGCTGCCCTGCCCCAAAATGTCCCTAACCGGGGCTGTCACTTCCCTCCTGCGCAGACCAAGAGAGCACCGAGGAGATGTCGGCTGTGAAGCCCGACAAGGGCGAAGGCGACGCCAGCAGCACGAGCAGCGCCGGCGGTGGGGAGGCGCAGGTGAGTGGGGGAAGGATCGGCCCCCGCCCGGCCCCGCTGGCCCCGGGGAGCCCGTGGCAAAGTCCAGGCCCAGGCTGGGCTGTTTGCTGGGCCCAGGCAAGCGTTTCAGCGCGGGCAGGAAGAGGAGGGTGAGCGCTGCCAAGCAGCGCCTGTGGCTTCCCCTCCTCCCCGGCTCTCCTCGGAAACACACAGCTCCCCTGCTCCCAGTGACACCACGGCCCCCGCTGGCCCTTCTCCAGCTCGGGGAGCCCAGCAATGACCCTCCTTCCTGGGGGTTTGTGTGCCTCAGGGGGATTCCCCGGCTTGGGGGTGGAGCAGCCCTCTCCTCCCTTGGCTTTCCTAGGCAGGCTCCCTCCCAAAAGGCTTTTCCGTGTGGGTTCAGGCTGTCCCGGCCTGACAGCCTTGTGCCTGGCAGTTGTATTTTTCCGGCTGTGGGTGGGTTTGTTCAGGAAGGAGTGTTTATCTTTTCCGAGTATGCTCCTCCCTGTTTTCTCTTCTTAAGTTCTTTTTTTTTTTTTTGGTTTTTTTTCCCCGTTGTTTTTTTTTTTTCACTCCGGGCCTGCCCCTCGGGCCGCCTCCCACCCCCTTAACGTAACTCCTCCTCTCGTCCCCAGGAGTCACAGCCGTCCCCGCTGGCCCTGCTGGCAGCCACCTGCAGCCGCATCGAGTCTCCCAATGAGAACTCCAACAGCTCCCAGGGCCAGCAGGGCGGGAGCGGCGAGCTGGACCTGAACGCGGCCGCCGCCCAGCTCACCCAGTCGGCCAACGGCTGGCAGATCATCTCGGCAGGCTCCAGCACCCCCACGGGCTCCAAGGAGCCGGGCAGCAACGGCAGCAACGGCGGCGACGCCTCCAAGAGCCGCCCGGTCAGCACCGGGCCCTACGTGGTCACCTCGGCGTCCGGCCTGCAGAACCAGCAGGTGCTCACGGGCCTGCCGGGCGTCATCCCCAACATCCAGTACCAGGTGATCCCCCAGTTCCAGACCATCGACGGGCAGCAGCTGCAGTTTGCCACCACCCCAGCGCAGGTGAACGTGCAGCAGGATGCCTCGGGGCAGCTGCAGATCATCCCCGGCTCCAACCAGCAGATCATCACGAGCCGTGCGGGCGGCAGCAACCTCATCGCCATGCCCAACCTGCTGCAGCAGGCCGTGCCCATCCAGGGCGTGGGGCTGGCCAACAACAGCCTCTCCGGGCAGACCCAGTACGTGGCCAACGTGCCCGTGGCCCTGAACGGCAACATCACCCTGCTGCCGGTCAACAGCGTGGCCGCCAGCCTGGCCCCCACGTCCCAGACGGGCACCCTCAGCAGCTCGGGCTCGCCGGACAGCAGCTCCCAGCCGGCCACCTCGGGGGCTGCCAGCAGCTCGGGCAGCACGGCCACGTCCCAGGCCAGCTCAGGCGCCTTCTTCACCAACGCCAATAGCTACTCCACCACCACCACCACCAGTAACGTGGGCGTCATGAATTTCTCCACCAGCGCCACGGTGGGCACCAACGTGCAGGCACAGACCCCCCAGAGGGCCAGCAGTGTCCCCAGCTCGGACTCTCTGCAGACCCCCGTGTCCGGGGTGGCCCTGCAGCCGGGGCAGCAGAAGGAGGGGGATCAGAGTCAGCAGTCACAGCAGCAGCAGCAGATCCTGATCCAGCCACAGCTGGTCCAAGGAGGGCAGACAATCCAAGCCCTCCAGACCACCCCGCTGTCCGGCCAGACCTTTGCCACTCAAGCCATCTCCCAAGACACCTTGCAGAACCTGCAGCTCCAAGCCGTGCCCAACTCCGGCCCCATCATCATCCGCACGCCCACGGTGGGTCCCAACGGGCAGGTGAGCTGGCAGACCATCCAGCTGCAGAACCTGCAGGTGCAGAACCCCCAGGCGCAGACAATCACGCTGGCCCCCATGCAGGGAGTGTCGCTGGGCCAGACGGGCAGCACCAGCACCACGCTGACCCCCATCGCCTCCCTGCCCAGCGGCACCGTCACCGTCAACGCCGCCCAGCTCTCCTCCGTGCCGGGCCTCCAGACTATTAACCTCAGTGCCTTGGGAGCGTCCGGGATCCAGGTGCACCAGCTGCAGGGGCTGCCCCTGGCCATCGCCAACGCCCCCGGTGAGTGCTCGGCTCCCCGGGTCCCCTTTCGCAGCCAGGCACGGGCAGGAGAAACGCTGGGCCCGGCTGGGCTGGGCGTGGTTGGTGTCAAATGGTGTTGGCGGCTGGGGTGGGGCTTGTGCTTGCCCTGGGGACAGAGTGTGTTGATCGCCAGAAGACACTAAAGGTCTTTTCGGGGAGTTTAAGTCTTGGAAAGAAAGTGAGGAGGTGGCTGTGGGGGGGAAGTGGAGAAGAAGGGGGACATCTGGTTTTGTGCCACTGTCCTGCGCTGGAGGCCACCCAGGAGTCTCGGGTCAGAGCTGGGCTGAGGACCTGAGTCTAGCTCAACTCCTTGGCTGAGCCTGTGAGGAGTCATGGCCATAAAACACAGGGATTAACTGAAAAGCCCCTGAAAACAAACACAGTCACGGAGCCGCGGGGAATTTCCTCACAGGGGCGGAAGAAAGGGCTCATTAAGTGTCTGGGTGCTGGCGCGGGACAGCGTGACCTCAGCGTGGCCCAGCCGGTCCCGTGGGCACGGGGCACGCTGCTCAGATCCCCGGGGATCCACCCCACCGTCTCCCACGGCCTGGGAAAAGCAGGATACGTGAATGTGGGAGCTGAGCTGGAGCCTGCTCAGCTTCTGCCGCGGGAGGGATCGGTTCTGGGAACGCTCTCCACTTGCTGTTCCACTGTTTTCCTTGGGCTTTTTTTTCCGGGTTTTTTTTTGTGTTCTGGCTCTGGCTAAAAGGGGCTGTTGCTGGATTTAGTCACAGCTGAGAGGCAGCAGAAAACGTTGCTCAATCCAGCCCGAGCTTCCCTCTCGCGAGAGGCGGCGGCGGCTGCTCCCCCGGGCTTGTTTTGCAGCATTATTTTGGGCTGTTGCTACAGCAGCTTGGCTCGCAGGCAAGCCACGGGTCACTCTAGCCTCGGGATTAGCCTGATCCTTGGATTTCCCCGAGTGCAGGGACCCGCGGGGGCTCCCCAAGCGGGGCTGGCACCCGGGGGGGACACACATTAGCCTGTGTGACCTGCGGGGTCCCCTCGCCGCCATCCCGCGCCCGGTGCGGCTCCTGCCGAGGCCGGGGCTCCTTCCTCGGGTGCTCCCGGGCTCCTTCCTTGTTTTGAAGGCGCTGGAGAAAGGCATGGGCGAGCCCAGTTCCTGTATTCGTGCCTGGCTCTGCCCTCGGAGGTGGAACAGGGAGGAACGTTCTAGAGACCACCCATGCAACCGCCTCCTCCTCCTCCTCTCCCTTTTTTTTTAGCTCAGCAGCGCTCAGCCCTTGATCCGCCGTGGAGAATTCCCCGCGAGCGGCAGCAGCAGCAGCAGCAGGGCCTCCTGGCTCTGTCCCCAGCCCCGAGGACGTGACGCTGGCACTGTCACTGCGACTCGGGGACATTTTAAAAGAAAAGCCAGAGCAGGGTTCAGAGCGTTTTTTTGGGGAGCCCCAGCTCCGTGGGATGGTCCAGGAGGCTCCTGGGATGAAATGGGGAAAGCTGTGGCCAGCACGGAGCTTCCTGGCGCCGATCCAGGGGCAGGGTTTGACTCCAGGCCGGAGGAGTTTTTCTCTGGCCGTGTCCCTCAGATGTGGCAATGGGTCCCTTTGTCCCCCAGCCACCACCAGCCCCTCTCCAAGGGGTGCTGAGCCCCCCCAGACCTGCGTCCCTCCGGATCCGAGCTCTCCCATGGGAGTTTGAGGGAGGGGTTTGTTCCCAACGCTTCCCAAATCTCTGAGAGTTTTCCAAGCCTCCACGTGTGCTAGAACTTTCTGCTCCAGGCAAGGAGTTGGGAAGGATTTTTGGAGCAGGAAAAGCTCCTCTGCTTCCGGGGGGAGGCAAATGGAACGTGAACCCTGGCTGGGGAGGAGGCTGTGGCTGGTTTTCCTTGGATGCTGCTGCGTGTTCCGGGCTGGTGGGGAAGGGGGAGGTGCCCAGCCAGGGGTGTGGTGGCCCCAGCTGCCGCCTGGGCTGGCAGCACTGCGTGTCCTGCCCCTTCCAGAGCTCAGCTCGGCCTCCTGGGGGGTTCTATGTCCCCTCCTGAGCCCCATGGATGGGGGGGCTGTGGCTCCCAGCCCCTCAGGTCTGTTGCCAATGAGGTTTTCTCCTGTTTTTTGACAAGGGAAAAATCCCTCAGGGAGAAAACAACACTTGAAAAGGTTTTTAAAACTCGGATTTTTTTTGCTCCTGGGTGGGATGCAGAGCCCAGCTCTGTGCAGTCTGTGTTAATGGGGTGGCTCAAAGGCTGTTTCTTCCTCCTCCCTGGCCAGGCTGGGAAGGTGCAGAGGCAGGGGCAGGTCTGTGGCCACCAGGGGTGGCATGTGGGCAAACAGGCCCTTCCACTGGCTCTGCCCCTGGGGAGGGCACCCCCAGAGCCAGGGAGGAGGGATTTCCTCAGCTGGCAGCACCCCAAAACCCTCCCGGGGCTGCTGCCAGCGCTGCCCACGCGGGCGGGCACCAGGTGAGGGAGGGACGGGGTCTGGGGTTCAGGTGGGGACTGTGGCACCTCAGTGGGGTCTGAGAGCCACCTCAGTGTCACCCCAGCCTGCCCAGGGAGGGGACATCCTGTGTGAGGGGGATGATGGTGGGGATTTTGTGACATCGGGGTTTCTCTTCCTCTTTTGCCATAGGGAGGAGGAGAGGGACTGTTCTGAGCTTGGTGTCCTTATAGTGGCTCTGTCCCCATGTCCTTGTCCCTGGCAGAGCTCTGCTGTCCCCACGTCCCTGTCCTAGCCCTACCTGGCTGAGGAGTGTGCTGGGTAAACAGGTGACCACCAGAGAGGTCAGCAGTGGAATGAAACCCCCTTGTTTTGGGGGCACTCAAGGGATATCCCTCGTTTTGGGATGTTTGATTCCAGGGCTGGAAGGAGCTGTTGGGTGGGATTGGGATTTTCTGGGCAGCACGAGCTCCCTTCCAGCTCCTTGGATGGAGGATGTGGGGGAATGGAGCACTGGGATGTCAGGACTGTCCCTGGTGGGAGCAGGAGCCTTTGGCAACGTGTGCCACAAACCCCTCCCGGCTCCCTGCTCCCTCTTGGTCCTTCCAGGGCCCTTCCCAGAGTCGGGCCGGTGGCACAAAGCCCTGATTGTGTCCTGTTTGCTGGTTTTTAAGGGCAGCTTTGTAGTAGGGCCTGGATGAGGCATCCACACGGCGTGGAGCGTGGCGGGAGGGGAGGCCGGAACCGAGCCCCGGCAGGACGCGCCCGTGTCGCGCGGCCCTTGTTTGTCTCACGGCAGCCGTGACATCACGGCACAAACCAGCACATTGTGAAACTTCCTGCTCTGAATCCCAGCCAGGCTGGACTGCACATCCCCTCTGGGTTCCTGGGCTGACCTCCGTCCGTGCCGTTCCCTGGGGACCGACACGAGCCCCAGAGACCCCAGGGTTCGCTTGGGAAGAAGGGCAGCGGTCCCGGCAGAGCCTGTGTTGTGGCAGCTTTGTCCGGGTGAGGTTGTGCCCCACACAAAGTCCCCGTGGGGGTCANTGCCGGTCGGACGGGTCGGGTGCGCGGCACCCACCCCGTGACTCCTCCCGGGAGAGGTCCCGGCTCCAGACCCGTCTGCCAGGCCCTGATCTGCCTGTCCCTTTTATCTGGGGCAGCCCCAGCCCTGCTGGAGCCCCATCCTTATCACCCCACACAGGAGACACGTCCTGGCTCCCGGCTTTGGGGGAGTTTCCGCATGGCTCCTTTCCAGAGCGTCGGCTCCCACCTTAGCACGGCTGGCAGCGTCCAGACGGCTCCTCATCCCCTCCCACCCCATCCCAGGATGCCTGGGTTAGATCCTGGGGGTGATACAGGTATCAGTTCCTCCTTGGGATTAAAAATTTGGGATTTGTGGCTCAGGAAAGCATCCGCTCTTGATTGCACACAGAGGTTCGGGTGAGGTGGGAGGTGCCTGCTGGGGTTCCCCACCTTGGGAATTGCCCTTCCCTGTCTCAGCCAGGCATTTTCCTCCTTCCACAGCCCTCACACAGGGATTTCTGCCTGGATGGCAGGAGTGCTTTGGTGGGACTTGCCTGTGCTGCGGGGTGAGCTGCTCGAGGTGCTTTCACCCAAGGCAAGGCAGGACCAGAGGCTTCCTCACGGTTTTGTGACAATTCAGGGAATTTGAAGGGCAAAGGGGCTCTGTCTGTCAGTCTGCAGCATGACAGAGGCATTTGGCAAATCCTGGGGGATTCAGGGATCTGGCAGAGTGGATGATGAGGTGATTCCCTGCCTCAGCTCTGTCCCCTTTTACAGCCCACCTCACTCATTCCATCAGCTCCATCCCAGTTTATTCCCTCTCCAAAGGAAGTGTCACTCATCCTGATGCACAGAAACCTCCAGCAATTACAGGAGCTGCCCGAGGAGTGGCTTCTGGAGTCATCAGAGTCCAAAGTAAAGCCCAGTTACTCACTGGGCTGCAGGCTTCCAGCCTGCCCCATCCCCTGGTTCCCTCTCCACGGCCCCGATCTCCAAGGAATTGCTGAGCCAGAGCTTGGCTCATTTACATGGATGAGCTCCTGGTGCAGATTAACTCGTTTTGCAAATCAGGGAGGGAATCAGATGGGGGAAAAAACCAAGGGGACATCGTTCCAAAGCCACTTTGTCCCTTTGTGCAGCTCTTTGGTGTGTCTGGAGCAGCTGGGGTTTGTTCTGGGCAGGGCAGTGACCCTAAAAACTGGGCAGGAAATGGGGAGAACTCAAGTTGTGAGCTAGAAAATGTGGATTTTGGAGGTATTTTCAGGAGCACACCCTGAGAGGCTGGGGCTGCATGTCCCCAGGTTTTGCTTTTCTTTCTTTTCACCTGAAAACTTCCTCGTGGCTGGAAGCCACATCCTGCCTGGTGCCAGCTCTCCCCCCTCACCCTCTGCCCAGGCACAGCTGCCAGAGGTGCAGAGTTTGCACAATCAGCCCCAGTTTGTTGGTTTTGGGTTTTATTTCCAGCTCTTCCCCTAAAAATGAACACGGGGTCTGTTCCCCTGCCCGAGGTTGGCCAGGGTGGGTGTGAGAGCTGCTCTCTCCTCCCTGCCGGGCATTTCTCACCTCCTGGTAGTTTGCTAAATAAAGCAAACAAACCCCAGCTTTTTCCTGCACAAGGAACACCTTGTCTGCAGAGAATCCCCAAGCCAAGATTCCGGGGTTTGGGGTTTTTTAGTGGGACACCAGAAACTGCCCCATTCCTGAGGGGTCTCAGAGGTCACTGGTGGAGCCGGGCCAGGGGCAGCTCCCCTCTCCTGCTTTCCCAAAATCCCTCTTTCTCCCCAGGCTTTTTCCAAGGATTAAACCTCCTCTTGCTCTATTAATAATATATTTTTCTAGGGCTTTGCTGACCCGAGTGTGGAGCCTCCAGGGAAGCTTTAGTCTTAGCAGGGACGTGTATTAGCGGGGATAATAAACGTGAATTATCCTCTCTGCCCACTTTTCCCCTGAACCTGTCGTATCCCAGAGATCTCAGAGCTCCTGCTTGGGGTGGGATGATCCCTGCAGGTCCAGGATCTGCTGCCCTGGATTTATGCCTCGCTGAGAGGCGGCCACAGATCTCCAGCAGCAGGATTTGGGTTTGTTCCCCCAGCGCCAAAAGACCAGAAAATGCCGCGTAGGCTTTTGTCTCTTGGAGGATTGAAGCCATTCCAAGGCATCCTGGCTGGATTCTCCCCCTCCCTGGTGTATTTCTGGGGAAAGAACTTGTGTTTTCTCCTGGTTTGGGATTTTTTTGGGGGAGAGTTGTGTTTTCTCTTGGCTTTTTTTTTTTTTTTCCCTTGCTTTTATTAATTTTTTTTTCTCCAGCAGCTCTTTCCATCCAGTGCAATCTCTAATCCATGGCTGGAGCACAAAGCTATTGGTGCTGGCTTAGGAAGCTTAAAAACCCCTGCCAGGCTCCCTCCGCGCGGGGCTGTGACTGCAGACACGTCACGGGAGCTGCAGGGAGGGACTGGGAAGCTCCTGAAATCCTCAGCTTGGCAGGGAGCTGGGGAATGTGGCACTGAGGGCCAGGCTGCAAATCGTGTCACCTTTGGAGGGGACAGTTTCCTTCTCCAGGCCTGGCTGGGACAGCATTCCCGTGCTCCCGGGAGTGAGGGCAGAGCCCAGGGGTTGGTCCCAGGCCGGGTGAAGGGACAGTCCTCGGGATACCTGGGGTTTGTGTGCCAGGTGACAGCCCTGGTGACAGCCCTGGTGACATCCTGGCTGCTCCTGCCCTGCCCCCTGTGTGACAGGGCCAGGCTCTGCTCCTGGGGGGTGCTTGGAGCTCTGGGTGTCCTCAACAAGGGAGCACTGCCTTTCCCAGGGAATCTGGATCCCTGTGGGCTGGGGGGCAGCAAACCTCCCAGTCAGCTCTGGCCTCTTCTCCCAGGATGTGGGCAAACGGCCTCAGGCTGTGCTGGGAAGCTTCAGCTTGGATTTTAGGGAAGATTTCTTCATTTTCCTGGTGGCTCCTGTCCCTCGTGAGCCCCAGGGACCCGTTCTGGTGGCTCCTGTCCCTCGTGAGCCCCAGGGACCCGTTCTGGTGGCTCCTGTCCCTCCGTGGAGCTTTGCCCAGGCACCACTGACGCCTGCTGGCACCGGCACTACCAGGGACTGGGGAAGTTGTTCCTGCCAGGAATTCTTCCTCATTCCCAGCGCCATCTCCTGATTGTGAAACTCCCTCCTGGCACCTCCAGGAGTGCCCAGCCTGCGCCTAAATTTGAAATTTATCCTTCTCCAACCCCCTCCAGCTCCTGCCTTGGAGCTCCTACATGGAAAACTGGGATTGTAAAGGAAATTTCCCTGCTTGGCCGAGGTGCTGGTCTCAGCAGGGCTTCCCAGAAGGATCGTGGGCTGGGGTTTGGGAATGCCAGCTTTGGAAAGTGCAGAGGGGAGGCAGTGAGTGACCAGCAGCCCCAGGACACCCTCACTGACCTTCCTGTCGCCTCATCCTCACTGGAGCTGCTGGAAACAGCACCAGGAAAAGCCCCAGATGGGTTTTTTGGGAATAATTCCTGCCTGGAGCTTCATTTTCCAGCCTTGGGAGAGCATCCCTGGAATGAGATAAAACCCCAGGTGTGCTTGTCTCAAACCTGCCACACTCAGGGCACATAAATCGGATTCCTTGTGAGGAAATTGCTGGGAAAAAGGTGAATTTGTCTCAAACCTGCCACGTTCAGGTGACAGCATGTCCTTCCTGTGAGGAAATTGGTGTGAAAAAGGCAGATTTGGGGCTGGAATCACAGCCCCTGTGAAATAAATCACAGCCCCTGGAAATAAATTAAAGACCTGGACCAAAATGGGGCAAATGTGGGAGGTCCAGGGGCTGGGGAGGCCAGGGAGAGCCCCAGGCTGGGGAATGTCAGGAAAACCAAGGGAAAGGGTTGGGATTCACCCTCCTCCCCAGGTGAGGAGCCTGCCGTGACCTCCTGCCTTCGTTGCCTTGCAGGTGAGCACGGGGCCCAGCTGGGGCTGCACGGCGGCAGCGGGGACGGGCTGGGCGACGAGAGCGCGGCCGTGGAGGAGGGGGAGACCAGCCCCGACCCCCAGCCCCAGCAGGGCCGGAAAACACGGAGGGAAGCCTGCACCTGTCCCTACTGCAAGGAAGGAGAGGGCAGGTGAGGCTGCTGCCCACGGGTCTGGCACCAGGAGCGCCCTGCACCCCCAAAATGCCTCTTTTTATGGAGTTATTTGGGTTGGAAAGGGTCTCTCAGATCATCAGGTCCAGCTGTTCCCCCAGCCCTGGCAAGGCCACCCATGTCCCCAAGTGCCACATCCAGGTGGCCACCTGGGCACCCCCAGCTCCTTTCCCAGCTTTCCAGCCCCAATTCCCTGTGCCTGGAGTGTCCCATGGGGCTGTTGTGACCCAAGGGCAGGACCTGCCTCTCGACCCAGCTGAACCTCACCCCAAACCCATCAATCCCAGGGGTCTGACCAATCCTAATCCAGCAGATCCACACCCCCACAGGCTGCATCACCCGAAATTCCCTCGGGTTTAACCCTTCCCTTCTTGCAGGAGCTCTGGGGATCCAGGGAAAAAAAAGCAGCACATCTGCCACGTGCCGGGCTGCGGGAAGGTGTACGGGAAGACCTCGCACCTGCGGGCGCACCTGCGGTGGCACACGGGGGAGAGGCCCTTCATCTGCACCTGGGTGCTGTGCGGGAAGCGCTTCACCCGCTCCGACGAGCTGCAGCGGCACAAGCGCACGCACACAGGTGGGGCTGCGCTCCAGGAGGGCTGGGAATCCCTCGGGATGGCTGCTCTGGCTGAAATTCCAACGTCCTGCAGCGTTGGCCTTGAGCCCCTCCAGAGCTGAGCATTCTCGTGGGGAGGAACCTTTTCCCAAGGTCCCAACCTTTTCCCAAAATTCCAGTGTCCTGGAGCATTGGCCTTCAGGTCTTCGCTCCCGGGCCCGACCCCTCTCAAGGGCAGGAACCTCTTCCCAAATCCCAGCCTTTTCCCCCCGCCCCACCCCCNNNCACCTCCCCATCTCCGCCCCTCACGCCCCTCTCCCGTTCCCCCAGGAGAGAAGAAGTTCGCCTGCCCGGAGTGCCCCAAACGCTTCATGCGCAGCGACCACCTCTCCAAGCACATCAAGACCCACCAGAACAAGAAGGGAGGCGCCACCAACGTGGCCATGAACGTCTCGGCCGTCCCCATGGACACGGCGGCCTCGGCCGAGGGCAACGGCGGCGCCACGCCCTCGGCCCTCATCGCCACCAACATGGTGGCCATGGAGGCCATCTGCCCCGAGGGCATCGCCCGCCTGGCCAGCAGCGGCATCAACGTCATGCAGGTGGCCGACCTGCAGTCCATCAACATCAGCGGCAACGGCTTCTGAGCGCGCGGCCAGCACGGGGACGGCGACGGAGCCGCCGGCGTCGGCACCTCCAGCACTACCCCAGCCCGGCACCGCTGCCACCTCCACTNTCCCTTTGATGCCTTATCCTGGAGCAGGCCGGCCCCTCTGGGGCAGGCTGGACGATGCCCGAGCTCTCCTTCCCTGCCCGACCCCATCCCCATGAGAACCCTGAGCCCCCTCCCCGGGCTGTCGGACGCTTTGCTTTGAGGTGACTCTGTCATTCCTTTGGCATTCTCGGGGGAGATCCCGCTGGATTTTTCACCCTTGGACTCCCACTGCCCTCCCCTGCCTTGGCAGGTGTTGTTTTTATTTTTTTCTCGGATCTTGGTTTTTTCCAGCCGTTTTCTTGGCGAGGCTCCCTGTCCCGTGGGAGTGGAGTTGCTCCATGGGAAGGTCGTGGACAGAGGGGCTGGGACGCAGCCCTGGGGGGACAACTGGAGCCTCCTCGGGGGGGAAAAGTTGATTTTTTTTAATTACAGCCAGCGTTGGAATTAATAATAATAGTAATAATCGGGAAAAAGGAGAATCTGCGGAGCTCAGCCGGTCTGGAGCGAGGGGGAAGCACCGCAGGGACACGAGGGACACTCGAGGGTTTTGTTGTGGCACCGACAAGGAAAAAAGGGTGCTGGAAATAGGGACAGCTTGGGAAAAAAAACCAAAAAGGGTTTTCCAGGATCCTGCTCTTCCCGCCGTGGGAGGGCTCGGTCCTTTCCGTTCTTCCTCCCACACCCTCCTCTTCCTGCCCGGCCTGGGTTCCGTCCCCAGCCGGGCTGTGGGGTGCAGGGAGTGCATCCCAAAAGGGGAGATCTGGGATTGTTCCTGAGATTGATTCCCGAGTGCATCCCAAAAGGGGAGATCTGGGATTGTTCCT
>VXBC01009318.1:2324-24493 GCA_013399945.1 Ploceus nigricollis
CTTGGCAGTGCTGGGGGAACGGTTGGATTTACTGATCTTAGAGGGCTTTTCCCACCTTAACAATTCTGGGATTCCGTGGTTCTGGGATTCTGTGATTCTGGGATTCTGTGGTTCAGTGGTTCTCTCTGTCTCCCCACTCATTGCTTTAATGCATCAGGTCTTTGGTATGAACCAAGCTGAACCTTTATCAACCCAACACAGTCTGGATCAGAGGGAAGCAAAAAATGCAACAGCACCTGGAGGAGAGCAGCCACTTGTAGCATCCCATGAACTCTCTGCCGTCAGTAAATTCCCAAGTCTCCTGCCTTGGCAATGGCAGTGACTACCATAGAGTGGTCCTCCTGGGGGGAAAAGACAAGACTCACATGGACTTGCCCTGGTTTCTCCTTTCCCTGTTCCCTCACTGGTTGGATACCCCTGGTGGTTGAGCCCTGTCCAGCCCTTAGCTTTGCCCCCCACCCCTTTCCCTTCTTAAGCTGCCTGCTCCACATGGTTGTCCTCTTTCTAGCTGGGTTACCTTCAGCTTCATGTGACTTTGCTGGAATAAAACCTTGCAAAAAAGAGCCTTTCTTGCCTCTCATGCTGAGCCAGCTGTGGTGAGTGTGGTGTGTGGTTCTGACTGTGTTGCCTGAATGTTCACCCAACTTGCTTTTCTACAGGAGAGGTTTGTTGGGAACAGATATTAGGCAGCAGCACCCACCATCCATCTCCTGCATTTTTAGCCACTGCCACCTCCTGGCTCATGGGGTGACCTAAACAGCTCCATGATTTTGGTCCAGGTCCCTTAAATGAGCTCTTGGCTGGATGCCAGCATGGACCAGGAGCTCCCACACCCAACTGTTACGTGAGGGATTTCTGGGTTCTATCAGTGAGCTATCCAAGGCTTGTTCTTTTCATCGAGTCCAGGTGACCCTTCCTCATACATTTCAATGCCCTGAACCCCAAAATCAGTCTCAAACATCCTGGGGGATCTGATTCCACTGCCACTGGAAGTGTCTGGGCCATCATTTTCCAGTCAGTGCTTGAGTGGCTGCTGTGGATTTAGTGTGTCAGAGCAGAGACTCCACAAAAAGCAACATTTCCTGCATGCAGCACCATATTTCAGCATCGAGGATAATTCTGTATTCCCATCTGCTTTATTTTAAGCAGCCCCAGGGATGGAAAGAGCCACCTTAAGAAAATACAGCCAGCACTATCTTGCTCCAGCCACCCACGGGCTGACAGATTAAATCTCTCTTGCTTGTGCCAGAGTCTTGCTCACTTGTTTGTCATTATCTGGAGTTTTGTTAGGCTGTGTTACAAAAAACAAAATCAGCAAAACAAAACTTTTTTACCTTTTTTTTTTTTTTTGTCCTTTTAATAAAAATAGAAGCTGTGTCAGGGATGGAGAAAAGTGCAGGCACGCTCTTGGAGAGCAGCAGAGCAGCAGTGGTCTGGTCCTGCCAAGGATGTGGGGATGGGAAGGTCTGGAAGACTGACAGGAGGAACTTCTGGCCATGCCTCACCTTGGATACTCACCCATCCCCACAGCCTGGCTCCAGGGCTTGCATGGCCACTTCTAATGGCATTTTTTAAAATTCCTTCCAAAATTTGCTGTTATCTTTGGAGTTCTCTTATCATGCATCTTTGGAGTTCTCTTTTCACATCTTCTTCCACCCACGCTGGACACCAGAACGATATCACAGTGAATTACATCCTTCTCCATTCAAATTCAAGTGGAAGAAATCCAGTGAAGAGCTGAGCAGACACATTTTGCCACCCTACATCAGCTTTCCATGCTGGATTCACATCTCCTTTTCTTACCCCATTTTCTCCTCCCTTTCTGGTTTTTTTTTTTTCCTTCTTGCTGCACATCCTGATCCAGAGAATAAATCAGATGGACTGAACTTCATTACTTGGGAAGCAACCACTTCCCAGACCATGGAATCACAGAATCCTGGAGTGGTTTGGGTTGGAAGGGACCTTAAAGATCATCCAATTCCACCCTCCTGCCATGTGCAGGGACACCTTCCGCTAGCCCAGGTGCTCCAAGCCCTGTTCAGCCTGGCCTTGGACACTTCCAGGGCTCCAGGGGCAGCCACAGCTTCTCTGGGCACCCTGTGCCAGGGCCTCACCACCCTCACAGGGAAGAATTTCTTACCAATATCCAAACTAAATCTACCTTCTTTCAGTGTGAAATACCAGCTTTTCATAACCTCACCATTTGCTGCAATATTTTTGACAGTTCCAAAAATATTCAGGCCAGAAGAGCCCAAATGTTCCTGCAGCTCATGCAGACCAGCCTGGACCCAATCCTCTGGGATCTGTGAGGTCATCTGAGTGCCCATGGGAAGTGCAGCTGTGTCCCAAAGCCAGTGTCCCCTCTGTGGCTGCAGGAGAGGTGACAAACAGGTAGAGGAAAGGTGAAGGTTTAAGGTGGATCCAAATTGTGTCTACAGCCCCTAAAGGAAGGTTCCAGAGAAGATGGACTCTTGGAAGTGCACAGGGAAAGACAGGAGGTGACAAATCCAGTGGGAGGCAAGAGAAAAGTTTCCACTGTGAGAGTAGTGGTCAAACACAGGAGAAGGGGGATCAAAGAGGCTGTGGATTCTCCATCCTTGGAGATACTCAGAATAACCAAGGGCAATAAATTGGTGTTAGAAGAGGACTCATCTTTGATCCAAAAGTTGAACTGGAGGCCTCAAAACCCCTCCTCCCCCCTCAATTATTCTGCAGTATTGACACATGGAACAGATCGAGGAATGTGAAATCACTCACATCCAATTGCTTGCAAAGCAAGACAGGGAAAGGGTTGTCCAGGCTGCCCAAGGTGTGGTGGAGTCACCATCCCTGGAAGTGTTCCAAAACCACATGGATATGGCACTGGAGGATGTGGATTAGTGGTGAACGTGGTGGTGATGCTGGTGTGACTTGGTGATCTTAGAGATCTTTACCAGATCTGTCATTCTATGCCTCCATGGTGAGTTTTCCCACCCAAACCTAAGCCTGGGTGACCTCCTCAGGGGCATGGGGTGAGTTTCTGGCAGGGCTGGCCACAGAATCCAGGCATCTGAATTCCAGAGGGCTGAAATTCCACCTGGATGTGCTGTAGGAAAGACAATTTAGATCAAGAACAAGGCCAATTTTAGGGCCATATAGCTGCCTGTGGTACATAAACCTCTGTGGCACAATTTTCAAATAATCCTTTTTTACTAAAGGGAAGCAAAAATCCACAGGTAAAATCAACTTTTCCCTTTTTCACCCCTCCCTAATAAACTGAATGAAAATGACACTGAACAACCTGCACAGAATTTAAGAGTTGAAGCTGTACTCATCCCTGGTTTTGTGGGTAATACATGAGAGGACCTGGAGAGTTACACTTTTATCACCAGGGACCACAGGGAAAAGAGACAAACACAGCCTCTGGATAGACTCAAGCACAGAGCATCTTGTTTTTTCTTCACAGCCCATTGCAGTGTCATTACATCCACTCAAATAAATTGCCCAACAATCAGGACCTGCCTCCTATTGACCTCTGGGGACTGAAGACAATGGAAGCTCCAGTGCTTGAATCAGGCTGCAATGAGAAGATTGATGTTTTTGGGAAGACTCGCTGACTGCAGCTTGGAGCACTCTGCCAGGAGCTGGGTTTGAGGGCTGGGATTTGCTGGAGCTGCTCCTCTCCAAATGGTTTTCCCATGGAGAGGCTTTGCTGGGAGCAAACTTATTCCAGCATCCTCCTGCTCTTGGCTGGAGCAATTCCACTTGAAATAACCTCCCTGGCTGTGCTGCTGTGTGAAGAGAGATTTATTTTCATGCATAAGAATGCTGGAGGAAATTGCCAGAAAACAACTTTAATTTTTTTTTTTAATTTTTAATTTGTTTCCTTTTAAAAATTATTTTTATAAATTTTATGAGCGCAGAATTGTGTTTCCAGTTATACCAACAGTAAATCCTTGACTTTATGTACAGGATGGAATAATTTAGGTTGGAAAAGCCTTCCAAGATTATTGAGTCCAACCATTAACCCAGCACTGCCAAGGCCACCACTTAAATGCATCTCTAGATATAAAAATAAGGTGTGTTTCCACTTTGCCCATACAAAGTGTTTTTAGTGCAATTCCATTAAATCTGTGGCTGCAGTGATTTCACCTGATTTGCACCTTTCTCAGTTGTCAGAAATGTCATTTTCCCACCCTGTCCCAGGCTGTGGTGCCAGATGGATGTGTGACCATGGCTCCCACACCAAGGGTGGGCACATCCCAGCTGCAGCCAAACCTGGATATCCCAAACCTCCCCCAAAGCTGTGCAGCCACCACTGCTGAAAATGTTCATCCCACCTGGAAAAGGCTCTGGGCAACCAGCTCTGACCTTCAAGTTGACCCAAAGGGTTGGACTGAAGACCTCAGAGGTCCCTTCCAACCTCAGTCCTTCAATAGTTCATGAAGGTGACCTTGAAAATGGCAGAACACCCCTGAGTCAAGGAGTTGAAGGGAAAAAAACCCCATACAGACTTGCATTTAAATCCCTTTGAACTCCTCCAAGATCAGCCAGAAGATCTGATTTGATTTGATTTTACTTCATTTTTTCTCACTTTACAGCCTTGACTTGAACTGAACTAAAACCCATGGAACTGTTAATTGAAGACTGAGTGTCAACAGCAGTTCAGCACAGAAAGAGTTTCAATTAAAAGCAATCTCTTCTTGCCATCCAAAGTAATATTTTCCCTCCTGGCTAAATTTTAAGTGAAGCACAAAGTGGTTGCTTGTCAATGCTTTAATGGGATCTGAGCTATTGTGTGGGAAAACTTCCTTTCACTCAGAGGCCAAGGAGCTTTTAATTTTTCA
Source organism: Ploceus nigricollis (assembly GCA_013399945.1). Classification (NCBI taxonomy): domain Eukaryota; kingdom Metazoa; phylum Chordata; class Aves; order Passeriformes; family Ploceidae; genus Ploceus; species Ploceus nigricollis. The sequence continues at coordinate 7,151 of VXBC01009318.1, forward strand.
GGGCTGAAAGCAGAGGAATGGGTTTTTTTTTGGTGTGATGTGGCTGATTTGATTTTCTCTTCTGGGCTGTGTGGGTGAGGAGTGAGGTGTGATGAAGAACACTATCCAAAAATCAGGGTAGTGGGTGGGAATCAGTGTGGGAATCAGTGGGAATCTCACTCCCTACATTAGGGAAAGGACCTCTGTCCACCCCTCTCCAGGCTGGTGCTCAGCCTGGCTCTGGTATTTATCCAGGATGGTTGAGCTGAGTGGGGACAACGTGGCCAGAAGGTCCCCAGGTGCCCTCAGGAGGCTTCAGCTGGGTTTTTGGCCAATTGATGCTGGGTGGGACACCCAGGGACATGAATTCTGGAGGGTTCCCAGAAGAGGGGAGCAGAGGAGAAAGAGATATTGAGAGGGTGATGAGAGATACAAGAGGGGAGCTGGCTCTGGGGGTGTGGGGAGGGCTGCCATCAAACCTGGTGACATCTCCTGGGAAAGGGGGGCTTCTTGCAGCAGGAAGGTTTTGGGTCACTTTCCCTGATGCAATCCAAGATGGAGATTGTGTGAGAGTGAATTGGATTTGGGATGAGAAGAAACAGCTTCAAATTGTGCCAGGGCAGGTTTAAGTTGGATATTAGGGAAAAATTCTTTACAGAAATGGTTGTCCAGCCCTGGCACAGGCTGCCCAGGGCAGTGGTGTGGCAGAGTCTGTAATTAAATCATCCTCACAGCTTCCAAAGATCTGGCCTTGCATTCTCCTCCCTCCAGAGCCAGCCTGGGTGTCCTTGCATCAATCTCTTCTCTTCTTGGTCCCCAAACACTGTGAGGATGTGACAGGGTGTCACCTTCCTGGCTCAGTGTAAAAACCTCTAATGAAGCCTGCAGGTGGTTAAGAGCATTCTCAGATTTCTTTTCCTGAAGAAGTGTCTAAAACACCCTAAAAGGAAGTGGTGAAAAGCGACAGCTGATGAATAAACTGCTTCTCATCACTGGGAAGTGGAGAAAATGCTCTGCCTGCTGTTTTAGGGCTTCCACGTAAAAAGCACTTGGGAGAAAGTTGTGGGGGCTGCGTCTCTGTGAGGTGTTCAAAAACAGGAGATCATTTTAGGAACAAACCCACCGAATGCTTCTTTGTGCACCAGCTCCACTGCCTGCTTTGTTTTCTGATCAGCACTAAAATGCTTCTTTACATGAAAATAAGGAGGTGAGGTTCATATCAGCGCTGCTCCCAGGCGAGCAAAAGGGATTTGAAGGTTTTGTTAGGAGCTCCTTTTTCATGTTTTAACTAATTCCATTTAACCATTTAACTGTGTGCACACCCTGCTCTGTATTTTCTGGCCAGGTGTGCTCAGCATGCTCAGATCTGCTGTAGCTCTGGGCTTCCAGACTCGTTTTTGTGTGGGGACAGCCCCAACCACAGGGAATAATCAGGATATGTGAGGCTACGCCACTCCTGGGAGCACCAGTATTGGCCAAAAGAGCTGCTTGTCACTGTGGGAGCATTTCTGGTGTGCACAGGGCAGCCAGTGCTAGGGAAAGTCAGAATTGCCATGCTATAAATGTGTGATCTGGTAATTTTTTTTCCCCTTTTAAGTGAAAGGAAATCGCTTTAATGCTTTAATGGGATTGGGAAGCAAATCCACTTTGAGCTGAAACTTGCACCCACTGCACAGTCCTGTTGCTTTTTGTTTTGCAGAGTGAAGGAATTTCTAATGCTGGGGAAATGTGGCAGCAAGCATTATTATCTGGCACTTCTAACTATTTATTTATTTATTCAAATCCATTAACTTTCATAAGCAAGTGGGAACAGCATTTCCTATCTCTCTCTCTCTCTCTGCTCATCTCTAAAATGGGGAAATGGCACCTACAGGTTCCCTCACAGATCTTGAGATCCTGCAGAGGATGGGTTACCCCAAGAATCCCCCACTTTTTCTGAGCTGGTCTCTGTTCTAGTTTTGTGTTTGGATTCTTTTTGTCCTTCTTTACTTCAAAGGTGTTCAGGAGATGAGCCAGGCGTAACCGACTGAGATTTATCTCTGTGTGCATTCAGCAACACCCATAAATCACTCCTGAAGTAGGTAAAGCATTGAGAACAGGATCATTTCCATTTTATTTTGCTACAAAGCCTCCTGGAAGAGTCATGTCAGGTTGCCTTTGTGCTGAAAGACACAGTGAAGTTGATAAAGAAATTCCACCAAGAGCTGATGTCAAGAGGAAATCTTTGCGAGACAGATGGGACCCGGAGCACTGAATGCAGATAAATGATACCAGCAAAGTTCAAAAGCAGCCTCAACAGTTGCTGCTTGTCCTGTGGCTCGTAAAGAGGATGATGATTGCCCTGGATGGTACCCCTGAGTCGTGTTTGTCATGGCAGAGCTCAGGCTGGTGTTGGGCACGTTGGTGTGGGCAGGAAATGATGGGGAATTGGGCAGCTGTCCCCTGGTCCTTGGTGTTGATCTAACCTGGGCCCCTCTGTGGGCAGGATTTGCCTGTAAATCACAGGAAATATTTCTGCCTGTTGTTTTGGGCAAGATTCAGCAGGTTTATGTCCATCTGTCCAGTATTACCCTGGCATGATCCACCCAGCTTGTTCAGACACCAGTCTAGGAGCAGCATGGCACAAGAGGGAAACAGACCTTGTGCAGCAGGCTCGGGTTTTCCAGGCCTTTGAGTCTGCACAGAGCCAAGGATTCTCCCTGCCAAACCAGGCAGGCAATTCCCTCCATTCCCAGGAACTTCCCATCAACCTGCAGCACCCTCAGTGGTTTGGTTTGCAGACAGGTTTGTTAACCAAAGGATCTGGGAGACCTTCCCCTGTGAAATCCTTGGTAAATCTCCCTGAAAGTGTCCAAGGACAGACTGGACAGGGCTTGGAGCAAGCTGGGCTAGTGGAAGGGGTCCCTGCTCATGGCAGGGAGTGGCACTGGGTGGTCTTTAATGTCCCTTCCCAGCCAAACCATTCCATGATTCTACGCATGTAAAATTAAAGTTAAATAGCACAACACTTGTTCAAGAAAAACAAGCCAACAACCAACCCAAACCTTCTCATTTTTATGTTTTTCAGGATTCTCACTTCCTTACAACCTTGGCAGGACAGCAAGATATGATCCAGCTGATGATTCACAGCTCTCTGGTGCTCCCAGCACATCAGTTCTGTCTCAGGCCCAGGGTCACAGAGGTGTCACAAAATCAGTGACTCTGACTGAGCTGCTGTTGGTCCTTCCAATACCTAAAGGAGCTCCAAGAGAGCTGGAGAGGGACTTTGGGCAAGGACATGGAATGACAGGATAAGGGGGAATGGCTTCACACTGACAGAGGGAAGATTTAGATTAGATATCAGGAAGAAGAAAAAACCTTGGTGTCCTCACCAGCCTTCCTTGGGGACATTCAGGAGCCCAAAGGACAGGACAAGAAATGGGCTGAGAGAGCTCTGTGGCAAGAAATGGGCTGAGAGAGCTCTGAGAGAGCTGTGGCAACTCCACAGAGCTGTGTCCTGGGAAAGGCTGCTTGTCACTGTCCCAAACTTTGCAGCTCTTGCATGGTCCTGAAGCCACCCACCGTGGGCCACTGTCCAGCCTGGGTTCAGACAGACCTTGGTTTGCACTGGGCAGGTTTAGGTTGGATTTTAGGAAGAATTGCTTCACTGGAAAGGTGCAGGCTGTCCAGAGCAGTGGTGGAGTCCCCATCCCTTTGAGGGGTTTAAAAGATGTGTGGATGTGGCACCTGGGGACATGGTTTAATGGTGGCCTTGGCAGTGCTGATTGGACTGGATGACCTTGGAGGGCCCTTCCAGCCTAAACAATTCTCTGATTCTGTTGTCTGGACTCACCTGTGGTGGGTCAGCTCTGGCCAGAGGTGTGCAGAGCTCACAACAGCCCTGTCCATCTCCTGGCTCTGAGCATGCACACAAGGGAGACCAAACGTGGTCAGCCTCTCCCAGGAAACTCCCCAGCTGATATCCCAGGCAACTTTCAGCCCTGTTTTCTTTAAAGCATTCATGAGCCTTTCAGTCATGGTGATATGCCATCAAATTTTGATGTCTAACGAAGGAGCAATCATCTCTTCACTTCCCTTTTACAGCAGCTGAGGCTTTCAGTAACATTATCCTGCCATGTTTTGACATCTGGCTTGTCAGCAAGAACATTATCTACCCCAATGTGGTTTTTTCCAGGAGCAAAACTTTGACATCAATTCCCTGGCAGGCTGGAGAGATCCTGCTGTGTGCAACACCTCCTGTTCCCAAATAGTAAACACACTCCCAGACACAGGGCTTGGAGCCTCTGTGCTACCCCCAGACAAACTGAGATGGGAAATCTTGCACCAAGTGACTGCCCTTGGACTGTGCCATAAATCCCAGGAATCTTGTTGGTCCCTCTTTGCTGTAGGCTCTGGGGACAGGGTGATTTCTTTCAGTGTCACCACCACCACCATCATCACCAGTGTGGGGTTTTGCCAAAGTCAAGGCACCCACACCGGTGCCCACAGTGCAGGGGTGTGGTTTGGTGGCCTGATCGTTGTGCCAGAAGCCACCTGAGGTGCCCTCAGGAATATGGGAGGCTGTCAGGTGTGACACAGGTGGGAAAGGTGGCGTTTCCAGCTCTGATTGCACAGCCAGGCCCAATTGCCAACTCCAAGCCTTGCTGTTGGCCAGTTTTTAATGAGTGTTTTTCAACCTCTGTGGATGCAGGTGTGTCCCTGGGATATTTCCCACCCTGGGATGGACCACCAGAAGAAGACCAGCCTGCTGATCACTTATCTTTCCACCTTCTTTTCCACAAAATTGTTCAGGAACGATGTGTAGCACCTCAACATCTTCCCACCTCATCATCTTCCTGCCACGGTGGCATTTCTGGGACTCGCAGCCATCCTCCTCCCCCTGCCATCAGCACTGCTGCCAGGAAGGATTTAACATCTCCAGTGACTTCCATGGACTCACAGAGCACTCCTGGCCCCCTTCCACCCCTCTCTGCACCTTGGGCCAAGTGCAGCTGAGTTGGCATCTTTGGTCTGTTGCCACTTTATCCTGGAAGGCCTCGGCAGGGCTGGGATTTGCCAAGAACAGGGATCTCAGGAGCGTCTCTGCCAAGCCCAGATGGCATTTCTGCTTCCCTTCTCCTCCAGGCTCCTCTCCATGCCCTGGCCAGCACACAGGGTGGGTGTCTCCAAATCCCAGTTGGAAGATTACTGTGGATTCAGGATAAACCTCCATGTCCTTCTGCCCTGTCTTTGTTTGAAAAGCCAGATGTCTGCTAAGGAAGGCAGGAGCCTTCCTAGAAATGGAAAACGTAAACCCCTTCCCTCTGAGTTATTATAATTTTGAAATTAAGGGGCTCTCAGGCAAAGATATGGGAATAGGAATAACAGTTCTTTACTAGGAAAATTAAAAATACAAATGCAATAGTACAAAAAAAGAAAACAAACTACTGACAGTCAGAATAGGAGCTGGCATACTGTGGGTCAGGGTGGTGGCAGCAGTGCCATTCAGGGGTGGCTGCAGCCCTCCTGCAGTGCCAGCTGTGGCTCTGCTGGAGCAGGGATCCTGGACAAGGGGGGAGTTTTCCTCTGAAGCTCCAGGGCTGCTGGAGATGGGCCTGGGCTCCCTCTGGGAATGCAGAGGAGAAGAAAGCTGCTCCTCTGGGAATGCAGGGGGAAAAGGCTGCTGTGGTGTTCCCAAGGTCAGATTGGATCCAGGTAGGAATGCTTGGCTCCTCCCCTGGGCANCCCATGGACAGAAGATAATTAATAATTAATGGCCCATGAACAGAAGAGATCTCCTGGAGAGAGGATTGGTTGTGGAAGAGATAAAGAAAACTGCCCAATGAGCAGATGGGAATAGAATACACACCCCAGCCACATCTTTCAACCTAAGACATGCCCAAAGGCCAGCAGGGGTTAGAGCTGTGCTCAGTCCTGTCCCACAGCAATCCTGTCCCCTTTGCCATCAGTCTGGACATCTGCCCCATGTCTGATTGCTGGGGGAAACCCTCTCCCACCTGGGAGTGTAGATACTTGGGGGAGAATTTCAGGGCCATCTCTCAGAATCCCAGAGTGCTTTGGGATGGAAGGGACATTAAAGATCATCCAATGACCTGAATTTAAGGATGATGAGGCGGTGGCACAGGGTGCCCAGAGAAGCTGTGGCTGCCCCTGTATCTCTGGAAGTGTCCAAGGCCAGGCTGGACAGGGCTTGGAGCAACCTGGGCTAGTGGAAGGTGTCCCTGCCCATGGCAGGGGTGGAACTGGATGGTCTCTAAGGTCCCTTCCTACTAAACCCCTTCCATGATTCCATGTTGGGAAGGAGGACACGAGGGGCCAGCTGTGTGTTCCACCCCTGTGCCTCATTGCCCTCCAGCACTCCCAGCCAGGGATATTTTCTTCTGTCTGAAGCTTCTCCCACTCACCAGCCCGGAGTGTTTTCTCCTCCTAACGAGATGTGAAGGCAGGCAGGCCCTTTGCTGGTGCACGCAGCTATTTTTGGCTGCAGGAGGACTGACTGTAGCTCCTTCTAATTGCATAAGCATTTGTATAATTCACTGGCACTGGATTTCCTCACTGGGAGCCCGGGCACACGGAATGCAAAAGGACTTGAGCGTTTCCTCTCCGTCCTTTCTTTCCTCTCCAGCGACTGTTCTGCAGGCAATGGGTTTAGTGCCAGGTCAAATCCCCTCTGCTGGCAGGAAACGCTCTGTTTCATTCCTTTCCCAGCTTCTTGAGGAGTTCAGGGCAAACCCAGGAGGATCTGAGAAAGTATTTCCTCCCACAGATTGCAGAGCACATGCCTGGGAGCGGCGGATCGGGAGCTGGAAGCCGAGCAGCCGAGCAAACTCCCAGGGAAGAGCTGCTGAAATGGCACGGGTGGGTTTGGTGCTGGCAATGACTCACACATCCAAAGCTTTGGGATCTCCAAACAACTCTGAAAAACAAACCTGGGGCCACACCTCCCTCCTTGGTGGCACAGGCTGGGGACAGGTGGTACCCATGGATGCAGAGACCTTTTTGTGGCCTTTCCACACCTAAAGGGGGCTCCCAGGAGAGATGGGGACAGACTTTTAGTTGGGTCTGTAGGAACAGGATGAGGGTTGATGGTTTTAAACTGAAAAGAGGAGAGATTTAGATGAATTTTTTTACAATGAGGGTGTTAAAACTTTGGTGCAAATTGCCCAGAGAAGTTTCCATCTCTGGGAACATTCAAGGCTATGTTGGATGAGGCTTGGAGTAACCTGCGATAGTGGAAGGTGCCCCTGCCCATGGATGGGGGGGTGGAACAAGATGAGCTTTAAAGTCTCTTCCAACCCAAAGCATTCCATGACTCCATGATTTAATGATTCTGTGACTCTGTGACTGCTGGGGAGGCTTTTGAGGAGGAAGATGTAAATCTTTGCCTGGGGAACACGACAAACATGAACTCTCTTCACAAGCTAGAGTCTGGCTCCTGATGATCATCCCCTGTGAGTGGTGATGCCTGGAAGGGCTCTTATCTCCTTAAGATCATCCTTCTGCTGGATATTTTCACTCCATTCCATTGCACACTGGTCAACAGGTGGCAAAGATCAAAGCAGAGGAGTGGGGTGAGCAGGAGGGCAGTGACACAGACAACTCTCCTTCCCTCAGGAGCCTGGAAAAAAAAAGGTGAAACGATAAAAAAACAGAGATTAGAGATGAGTGATCATTAGCCCTGCTGTCAGCACCCAGCAGGAGAGCACCCAGTGTGGGCTGGAGGCACGCCTGGAGCTAAAACAAGCTCTGCAGCTGCTGCCACCGGGATATTTTGGGTGACAAGAGGAGTCTGTCAGTGATGACAAGAGGAGTCTGTCTGTGAGTGCACCGAGGTTTCATTAACGCTCTGCCTCCCCTTCCCTCATCACATGTGCCCGGCTTGCGGGGGCATCAAAGCCGAGGTTAACAAAAACTCGGATTTAACACCTCCAAAGTGATGGGATTGCCTAAAACAATCCACAACAGCCTTGAAACCGAAACAGGGCTTTGGGTAGGCTGTGGGATGGAGCTGAGCTGAGACAAAATCCACGCAAGTGCTGACTTGCTTCACGACAAACGAGTTCAAAGCGCTCGCTTTGTTTTAAAAAACAAAAGTTTTGCAAATCCCAGAGCATTGTATTTTTAGGCATCTGAGGCAAATAATTGCTGTGGAAGAGGAGACTTGCTGGCTTCGTGACAGGAAAAAAAAAATGTACCTGCCTGTCTTGCCAGCTGCCTCCTTCTAACAATGCTCCATGTCGTGCTGGGGGACCTGAGCCTTCCTCCACCCCAAAAGATACTCATCAGTGGCGTAATTACACCTGGATCGTGGTCATTTGTGCCCCTGGTTTTTCATACTTGAAATCTTAATGTCTATTTTGATTTTTAAAATGTTAATTTTAATTTAATGCTAATTTTAAAAGTCCATTTTGAAAATTTTTATATTTTATCTTTTCAATTGCAGAGATCCCTGCTGCCTGTTCTCCCGTGCCTGCAGCCTGGATGAAGAGGGCTCAGTCCCTTCCCTTTGGCAGTTCCATCCTTTGACTCTGGCTACCCCAAATTCCATTTGGATTCCCTTGGGATGAATTGTGCTTTCAGGATAGTTTTCAGGCAGAAAAAGTGTTAAAAGTCAGGTTTACCTGTCCAGAGGTGTCAGGGGGATGTTGAGACACAAAGTCAGCTCAGCTGAGGGGGCTAAAACTCCAGCTGGATTTTTGGATATAAACAGGCTGCCCTGGAATCTGAAACCCTATAGGTTTGTACAGGAAATTCCTGTATACAGGAAAGTACAGGAAATCCCAGAGCAAGGACAAAACAACTCATGGGAGGAGCGAATGAGGAGGAAAAATGAGCAGCCGCTTTCTCCCTAGGCTGAGGTTTTATCCTCAATTCTTTTATTTGCTGTCTTGTGCTATTTCAAGGCCACTTGGTGAAATTTGTGAAGAGGATGAGAAAATCCTGGAAAGCACAGGAGCTGTTCTGCCATGTCTCAGCTTCTCTCTTGCTTCAGTGAGTGCCACGTATTTTGGGAATACCCACTCTGGTGGATGTGCTGGGAGCCTCAAATTGAGTGGAAGGTGATGCAAATTGACACTCTCCTACCTATGGAGAACTTCTAAAAGCAGTGAAGCCTCTGAGGGGAGAAGGGAGGGCGAAGATGCAGCTGCTGCTGAGCACAGTGAAGGTGTTTTGGTCTGCAGCAGTGCTCAGAGTCACAGTGGTGACATGAGGGAGCAGACACAGAGCACAGCACAAAGTCCTCTGCTCACCGAGGGGCAGCTTCACCTGGAGCTGATGCCTTGGGAAGGCTGGCCTAGAACAGAAGTTATACAGAGTTAAAGAATAAAGTAGGGATTTATTAGGAGGCCTCAGGGGATGCACCTTGGGCAGCACAAGAGCCCAGCCAGGGCTGCACCCAAGATGAACCAAAATGGTCCCAAAATGCACGGCCGCTCACGGGGGCTCTCACTGTGATCAGTTCTGCTCCATTTGCATCTTGGAGTTCATTGTCCAGTTCCAGCTTTAGCCCATGCAGTCCCATCCTGCTTGTTTTTCTCTCTTCAGCCCACGTTGTTTGTGCTCTTGGGCCTGAGATTTGGATCATTTGTCCCTGGTCCCCAGCTAGAGAAGGAATTGTTTTGTCTCCCTGCTCTGTGCAGAGAGCTCACCATCCCTAATATGCACAGAATCTGAAAAATAGAAAAGCTAAAACCTGAGGCATCAGAATAATGCCACTTCCCATGGAAATGAGCTTTAGAGGGACTGGAAAGGGCTTGTTTCTGAGTGGGTGTTACAGGAAGAGAGGCTGGAAATGGGATTTACTGTGCTCCAGGAGAGTGTAAAGTCTCTATGATTTGGTCCAGCTCCTCAGGGGATACCTTGCAGTGACACCCCTGTGCTGTGTGTTTGTACCAATCCTTGGCTTTTTTAAGGATGATGAGATGTCCTGTTGACTTTGAGGGTCTTTGACTGTGAAGGGCTTTGTCTGTGGGCAGATCTGCTAAAAAGTGGTGGCCTCTCTCCCTGTGGCCCCTCTCTTCCCACTGAAGAACCAGAGAATTCCTTGGCTTGGAAAAGAGCTCCAAAATCATCCAGTCCAACCATTCCCCCAGCACCACCAAGGCCACCACTGACCCATGTCCCCAAGTGCCACATCCACATGGCTTTTAAATCCCTCCAGGGATGGGGACTCCAACACGGCCCTGGGCAGCTCTGCCACGGCTGGACACCCTTTCCATGAAGAAATTTTCCCAGATATCCAGTCTAAACCTCCCCTGGCACAACTTGAGGCCATTCCCTCTCCTCCTGTCCCTGTTCCCTGAGTACAGAGCCCGACCCCCCTGCCTGTCCCCTCCTGCCATGGACAGCAAGATAACTCTTCCAGGGATTTGAACACTTGCCATGCCCTACCCAAAAGCATGGAGACATGGAAACACTCCAGCCTCTCCAGCAGCCAGGCCCTGTGGGCTCTGCAAACACAGGCAGGGTGTCAGCAGGACATGGACAACATTCCCATGTCTGTTTGATGTCCCTGCAGGAGAATGAACAAATATGTGGAGACCCAGAGTCAAGAGCAGAAAATAAAAGAGATGTCCAAAGCCACTCTCAAAAGCTTTCTAGGGCTGAGGTGAGGGGCAGTCAGAGATTATCCATCCAGGCAGGTTCTAATCTGGTTGTTTTATTAATAATACCTTTGCTAATTAACCGTGGTTCGTTTCCCCGCCTTGTCTGTGGACAGATCTAACAGTGCATTAACAAACTCTCCAGCTTAATTAATCCTCCTATTTAAAGAGAGCAGAGCAAGCAAGGCTTGGCTGGCTCACCAGCCACAGGGGAAGTGTGGTCAGAGCATCATCCAAGAGGATGGGAGGGAAATACTTCCATGGAGAGTGCCTCTATCCACCAGGTGCAAGGCTGACAGGGAGAGGTGTTCTTGCATCCAAAAAACACAGCATGATCCATGTCCAAACACAGGCTTTATGCATATTTCACACAGAAGGATGTACCTTCCAGGGAGGACAAGGTTTTATTAAGTGCTGGAGGCTTTTTTTTTGTTTCTGGGAAGCTGAGTGCTCCCAGCTGTCAGGAGAAAAGCAGCGATCCCATCTCTGTGTCCCTTCTCCCTCCTCCTGTCCCTTCTCCCTCTTCCCTTGCTCTGTGAGTTGCCATCTGCAGCCTGGGACAGCCTGGCCTCAGATGAACGCCAGGGAAAGACTCTTACATAAACCTCTTCATCCATAATGGATGAACAGCATCAAAATTCAACGGCAGCCTCCGGAGCCTTTCCGGTGCCTCGCCTACAAATTTCTCCAAGAGGCTGGAAAAACTCAATTTAGCACTGCACAGTGATTAGAGAGGAGCCCGGGAATTCTGCCTCCCTCCTGCCTAGGGAGTCTCCATCCTCAAAGGGTCTTTTAATGTAATCAAGTCCTTTTTAAACAGGAAAATGATGTTTTGGCCTGGGCGTGCAGAAGTCCAGCGCTGGGCTCGTTCAGCCTCGGAGAGTTGGGATGTGGGATGGCAGCTGGGAATGATGGTGCAAATAAAACCACCAGTGGCAGGAGATCCTGGCACCTTCCCCTGGTTTTTCAGCTGCTGTCTGGTCACACAGAGGCACTTCCAGGCCTGAAATGTCCCTTTAAGCTTTATGGTGAGGTGTGGGAGTGGAGGAGGATGGGAATTTCATCTTGAGTTGCTCAACTTTCAGCAGTGTGGAGAATCCCTGATTTTTCCCATCTTTAGATCTCTCTCTGCTGATCAAGGTTTGTAGGTAGAGGTAGGACCTTCTGTTAAACCCCCTGGGAAAGAAATCAAACTGGTTTTAGGGTAAATGTTGGGGTTTGAAATAGAGCCAGCAGATCTCCAAACTGAGACTGTTTCTCTGGGGAGAGGTTTGTGCCTCTTGGAGGAGCAGATAATGGGGATCAGTGGAGGGGAAAGGGGAAAAAAAGGGATAATAGAGAAAATAAAATGGACAATATATAAAAAGGATAATAGAAGGGAGATTATAATGAGGGATAAACAGAAGAGTTTGTAGCTTTTGGTTTCCAGAAGTTAGGAATTTTAATTCCTGAGTTCCTTTGCAGGATCCTGAGTTCCTTTCCAAGCAGGGGCTGGGGCAAATATTTCTTTATAAAACCCATCAAGGGAAGACAGAGAATCACAGAATGGTTTGGGTTGGAAGGGATCCTTAAAGATCATCCAGTCCCCCTCCCTGCCATGGGCAGGGACACCTTCCACTGTCCCAGGGTGCTCCACGCCCTGTCCAGCCTGGCCTTGGACACTTCCAGGGCTCCAGGGGCCGTCCCAGTTTCTCTGGGCACCCTGTGCCAAGGCCTGCCCACCCTTACAGGGAAGAATTCCTTCCCAATCTCCCATCCATCCCTGCCCTCTGGCAGTGGGAAGCCATTCCCTGTGTCCTGTCCCTCCATGCCTTGTCCCAAGTCCCTCCCCAGCTCTCCTGGAGCCCCTTTAGGCCCTGGAAAGCGCTGGAATGTCTCCCTGGAGCCTTCTCTTCCCCAGGCTGAACTTCTGGGGGTTGGAGTGCAGCACTGTGGAGCTCCAGCATCCATGGCTGAGCTCAGACAGGCTCTGCCTGTTCTCCGTGCCCACCCTGCTGCTTTGGGTATTTTCCATCCTCCCCACCCATCACACCCCCACAGCTCCCTGGGGATGCCCCTTCCCTGCCCTGAGCTCTGCTGGTTGCAGGCTCACTCAGCACTGACAAATAAATGCACAGAAGGGCACAAGTCCCACCCTGGAACGCTGGGAGCCACGTTTTGTCTCATCTCACCCAAAAAAGCACCACATTTGTCAGAGCAGCAGCTCAGCTCTGTGGTGGAGCAGAACCTGATCTCCTGGCAATGGGAGATACAACCACAGGAGCTCATCTGGCTGTCAGAAACATCCCCTGAATTCCTGTTAATGCACCCATCAATTCAGCTGGAAAGATGCAGAAGCTGAAACATTTTGACAACTGAAACATTTTAGCAGTCTTGCATGAAAACGCTTCAATTTTCTCATTTAGAAGTCCCATTTAATTTTTTTCAGCTTGCTTTGTTTTCAAAGAGTCTCAAAAACACCCTCTGGGAAAAAAAAAAAACTATAAAATAAAATAAAATAGAATAAAATAAAATACTAAAATACAATACAATANCTCTAGATCCCAGGTGCTTTTTAAGAAGTTGATTCTCAGTGTCACAAATGATCAATTATTTTATTTTTTTTTCCAAGTGTGGTTATAGGGACAGCTCATGTAAACACATTTAGATCAGAAGAAGCAAGACATTTGGACATCAGGAAGAATTTCTTCATGGAAAGGGTTGGTCAGGCATTGGAACTGCCCAGGGAGGTTTGGAGTCCCCATTCCTGCAGGTGTCCATGGAACACCTGGACGTGGCACTCTGGGCTGGTGACAAGGATTGGTCACAGGTTGGACTTGATGATCTTGGAGGCCGTTTCCAACCTAAATAATTCCATGATTCCATGACTGTGTGCAGAGGTTTCTGTTGTTGAGGGCAGAGTTGGACCTTGGGAGGTGTCGGCCATGGATGGAGCCACCTCAGTTGATCCCTGGAGTTCCTGAGGCACACAGCAAAGCTGACACAACACAACAAATTCTCAGCCTCCCTTATTTCTTTCCACCCCTAAACCTCATGGAAGCCCTCGGTTTCACTCACAGAAATCTTTGTTTTTAACAGAGGCAGGAGATGGGCACCAGAAGAGCTCATTCACCACCTCAGCTTGGGGACATGTGAAGAAATTTATTTTTTCTGGAAAGACATTTGCTCTGCAACACCCCTGCACTGAACGTGGGCACGGGCAGCCCCAGGACTAGTGCTGGATATTAAAAATTCAGCTTGCTGCACAGAGCCTGGGGCTTTTAGAGCCACTCAGAGCTTCCTGTGACCCTTTGTCTTGGTTTTCTGGGAGTGTGCAGGTCCCCCAGGACCACTGGCAGCTCGGAGTGGAGCTGTGAGGAGTTTTTGGTGATGCACAGATGAAGCACTGCTGTCTTCCCTGCAATGATGGGTTTCTCATGGGACCTCTGCTCAGTCTTGCCTCCTGTGGCTGCAGGAATCTTCTCCAAGGGCAAATCCTTTCTGCAGCTTCAGCTTCCAGCTTTTATTATTATCCAATAGCTGCTCCCGAGACCAGTTTGGGATGGAGCAAAGCTTGAGGACTGGGGTTCAAAAAGGAGATTAAACAACACAAAATGCACTCAGGAGGTGATGGGGAGTGAGGAAGAAGGGTCCAGCATTTCCCCAGAGAGAAATATGGATACTGGACTGGGAGGAGGCTGCACGTGGCCAGGCTGGAACTAAAATACAGGAGCTGGTAGGATGAAGATGCAAAGATAAATAAAGCTGATGAGATGGTGCTGAATTTGATCATGAGGTTAAAATGGTGAGAGTGTGGGCACAGTCCTCTGAGCCACCGTGGGTCACCAAGTCCGGGTGACAGAAAGACACCTTGGGGCTTGGGTGGGCAAAACACCTCAGGAGATGTGGGACAGAGTCTCTGCAGCTCAGGTCTCCACCTGTACCAGATGAAAATCCTGTGCCAACGACCTCACCTAAGGAAAGCCCAGGAGATGAATCCCAAACACACCAAAGGCTCAAAAAGCAAAGATTTGGGCTGCTAGGAAGAAAAAAAAAACCTAACCAAACCCAAGCAGCAAAACCCATTATGCCCAAACCCCAGCTGAAGGTGACAGTTTGTAGATGAAATCCACTGAGGTGCTGGGAAGGGAAAATAAAGCAAAACCTCCCAGTGCTCTGGGGCTTTTAAGATGTATTTTTGCACAATAGCTGCCTTTTGAAATGTAAAAAGGAATAAGGGGATTCACAGGATGAGCTGGAGGGTTCTCCCTCTCCAGTTGTGAGGAGATGAAAGCAAAAGCACAGGAATCTTTTATTCAGGAAGGCAGGAGCAGTTAAGATGATTAACAGTTCCCCATGAAATTCTGTCCAAAGGACTGGGCTGGGGTTTTTGGCCAGCCCAAAAATGAGCTGGTGAGTTGTTTTCACAGAGCTGGTGGCCAGGCCAGGGAGGGGGAACCTAAAATGTGTATTTTGTCAAGAATATTCATGAAACAATGAAGACCCAAAGGAGTGAAGGTTCACAGTTGAAATCACACATTGCTTGTAATGAATTTGTTCTGTAGTGCCATGGATCATTGATCTGTACAAACACAGCATCCATCACACCCCAGCAAAGGCTGCTGAGGGCCATGCCTTGCTCTTTGGTCTTATTTCCCCTCCTCCCTGGCTTCCTGGCTGCATTCACCATTTAAAATAGCACAAAATAGGCCAATTTCAAATCTGCTGTCCCCACAGGTGTGTGGGTTTGAAATCTCTGTGGTGGGAGTCACCGAGGTGAACTCCATCAGCACAAACTGTCTGAGAGTGTTAGGAGATCAGGGCATCCCAAATCCTTTGTGGGGAGCAGCAGTAATTGAGAATTTGGTCCAAACTTTCTCCTGAGTCCACTGCAAGGTGTGAAAAAGGCCAGGAATAAAAGAGTGAAGTCATTAAGCCTGAAAAAGGCACTGAGAAACATCCATGGGCATCACCTCAGGTTCCTCTGGGCACATCTGGGTGTTTGGAGGATTCACTTTGCTCAACAAGAAATGCCTGGCTGGAAAATGCATCTCTGAGCTTCTGACCCTGAGCTCCTGCTGTGGTCCATGGAGTGAGAAAGTCACTGAAAGGACAATTTGTAGGACTTTTGATGTGGGTCTTACTGTGCCCGGGAAATGTGGGTTTGGTTTTGTTGGCAGTGGGGACATCCATGGGAAAATACTTGAGATTTTGGGGCAGAGGGGTCCTGCCCCAAAACAACAGCAGCTTCTCTGCCCGTGCTCCCAAGCAGCTCTGGAGCCCCACATTTGGTGGAAGGGGAGTTATTTCAGAGAGGAATCCAGAGGAAAAGAGATTTGTTTTTTCTTTTGTGCACAAATTGATGCATTTTCCACCTAAAACCAATTATGTATTTGCTGTCGTAGTGGCACCATTGCTGAAGAGCCCTCCTGGTGTGATCTTATCATGGAAGGGTTTGGGTTGGAAGGAACCTTAAGGATGATTTTGTTCTGACCCCTTGATGTGGACAGGGACACCTTCCACTGTCCCAGGTGGCTCCAAGCCCTGTCCAGCCNGTTTCTGAGAAGTGAAACCACAGCCACAGTGGAATTTGTTTCTCTGAAGAGAAACTTCTCCTGATGCCATTGGAGGAGACCTGGGGTCCCTGAGCCATCTCAGCTTCAGCAGAGAAGCTCTCCCTCTTTGTGGGAAGCTCTTTGTGGGAAGCTCTCCCTCTGATGGAGACAGTGCTGGAGGTCAGCTGGGAGAACCCAGAGCCTTGCCCAGGGCAGTGTTTAGGGAGCTAAACTCACTCTCAGTGGCTGCTCATTATTGGAGTTAACTTTTGTGCTTATTTTTGTGATCAGGGAGTGTAAGGCTCAGTAGGAACTGGAGATAGCACGGTGTGATTGGCAGGGCGTGGGAGACGTGCATCCATAAATCTGTGCCTAGACATAATTGCTCAAAAGGGTTTTTTTCCCCTTAATTCCATCCCAATCAATGTTATATATCCCAGCATCTCTGGGTGAGCCCCTTGAGGACTGGAGAAAATCACTTTGCTGCATGCTGTGGGAAAACAGCACGCAGGGGCTGGAAATTATGATTGAAATGTGGATTCTTAGCTGGGGAAACAAGGTCCTGTGGCAGAGAGAGCCACACTGGGTTGAGTCTTTTGAAGGGAGACTAAAAAGGAGAATGGACTAAGTGGGGGGAATGGCCTTAAGCTGAAAAAGGGCAGGGATGGATGGGATATTGGGGTGGAATTGTTCCCTGTGAGGGTGGGCAGGCCCTGGCACAGGGTGCCCAGAGAAGCTGTGGCTGCCCCTGGATCCCTGGAAGTGTCCAAGGCCAGGTTGGACAGGGCTTGGAGCAACCTGGGCCAGTGGAAGGTGTCCCTGCCCATAGCAGGGGTGGGAATGGGATGATCTTTAAGACCCCTTCTATCCCAAACCATTCTCTGAGTCTGTGATCCCATGAAAGTGGGTGTTTGTGGTGAAGGACACTCAGGTCAGAGGAGAGAAGCCCCTCTGGAGGGTGGCTCTGCTTTTTTCCTCAGGGTTTGTGTCCACTTGGTGTGAACAGCCCCTGGCAGTGCCCACTCCTGTCCCTGGGCACCAGATGGCACTGCAAGACCCAAGAAGCGGAGCCCAAATGCAGCAGCACAGGACTCTCCAGAGGCTCTTCCATGAGAGGGAAGCTGTCCCAAAGATGCCTCTCCTTGCTGGACTGCAGGCTGGTGTTCAGTGCCCATGTGTCTTGGTTTGAAAAGCCAGGTGTCTGCTCAGGAAGGCAGGAGCCTCCC
>VXBC01009344.1:18932-42015 GCA_013399945.1 Ploceus nigricollis
TCTCCAGAGAGCCCGAACTGCCTCAGGGTCCAGCTGCATTTATTTCACCTTGTGCTGTGTGACAGAATCCCCCCAGCTCCAGTTGTGCCTTGCTGGGTTTTGACTGGAGATGCCTCTCAAATGGCAGCACTGGAATTTCTCCCGATTTATTGGAGGGTCTGAGTGCAGAACCCCTCAACAGTGTCCCTGCCCCAGCCCAGGGCAGCAGCACGTGTCAGATAAAAGGGAGATGGAGCTCTTGCTGTGCCTCAGGGGAGAGAGACAGCAAATGGGTGGCATATCTAAATAAGCTTTTAAATAAAAAGCTTTAAATTTAATTTTGGACAGCTTCAGAATGGGCAAATCTGAATTAAAGCCTAAATCACATTGTCGACAATTTAATTATCTAAGTAATCTGCTTCCAGGTAACTAATTAAAAAAGATAACACTGTCCCCCACAACCCCTCCCTCTGTGATAAGAATAGTAGCATAAAGACCAAAAAAACATAGTTCCAATGTAGACAAAAAGGCAGTAGTTTTGTAAAATTTCTCTTCTTTTTCTTAAGGGGAGCTTTACTAATTTTCCAGGTTTGTGTGCTGGGAGCAATATACTGTGCAGCAGTATTTTTCCAATGTACACAACTTTACAATACCTCCTACTTGCTAAGAGATTAAAAATTCAATTTTTTTTGTCCCTTAAAAGTTGGGAGGTAACTTGAGATTAAAATACTTCCATCAATTTCTTCCCGTGAAAAAATGAATTTTTTCTTCAAAATTTTAATGAAATCAAAAGCAAAATCATAATTGTTTTTGTGTCTAAGAAGAACAAAGATTTCATCACTACTTTTAATTTTTTTGTCTTTTTAAAATTCTATAATGGTTGCTGGGAATATATTCATTAACAAATTTGCAATATAGGAATCTGAAGTTTTCTCAATCCACATTATTCCAGTATTTTACAACACAAAATAATTTGTATCTATAGGAAATTCTTATAGGGAATTGACTTATCAGAGAAAGCTCTAAAAGAAAAAAAAGAAAAACTGTCCACACTTTATTTGGAGGGAACTCTTCCATGGTTGTGCTATTTTCTTTAAAAATCCCCTCCCAGCTGCAATTCTTTGATGAGGTGTTGATCTGATATTGGGATAAATTTAGTATAGAGACAGGCCATTATGGAGTCAAAGTCAAATATATCCTCAAAAATAAAATAAATACAAGGTTCAGAAATAAAAACATCTGTTTTCTTCTGCCCATGTTGCTCAGCATCTTTTTGCTCTCATCAAGATGTTAATATTTAGGGAGCAAAGAGATTTGGTGTTTGCATATTGCTTTGAGTTCCTCACTGGGGTTTTCTCCTGAGCTCCCAGCACATGTAGAAACAACTGCAAAAAGAAAAGTCTGCCAAAATCCTCATTTTGGATGGGGGGGAGGACCCCCTCATACCTCTCCAAGTCACAGCAACAGCTCATTTCTAGCACTTAACATCACAGTAAGTGCACATTACATGTGTACTCTGCATGAACTGCATTTTGAAGTAAATGAAGTTACAAGCCCTGTTCTTTAAATTCATCTGACTCCCAGCAGAGCATATGCAATGTCTCATAACAGACTGCAGACAGGATAATATTTCTGCAGTTTGAGTTACCAACAAATCTAATTCATGAGTTTTAGTCCGTTTTTAAAAGAGTGCTTGGCCAAGTGGTTTTGTTTTCTTGTTAAATATTATGCAAAGAGTTCCTTGAAAAGTTACCAAGGTCATTTTAATAAAAGCTTACCTTTTAGCAGATTTATTTCAAATGTATGATATGGGGGAGAAATGAGATTTTCAAGCAGTTTGAAAAGGGGAAAAAACCAACCAAACCTACAGTAAATCTGTTAGGATACAGACTATTGTGAGACATTTTAAATTAATGCAGTTTAAGAAAGTTTGATTTCTGCACTGTAGCAGCACCCAAAGCTGCTGTCCCATGGCAATCTGGGGATGTTGTATCACAATTTCAGAGGAGTCCCCATGTATGCAATCAGTCAACACCAGAATCTGCATCATGGATCGTATTTTGGGCTGAATTTGGGTTTTCCTGTCGCCTGCAATTTTTAACAGTTGTGGGTTTGGAGCAGCACAACCAAACTCTGTGCATTTCTGTGATTCAGCATCTGTTGAAATGAGCTACATCATCCATGTAAGGATTTGAAGGGGTCAGCTGGGCAATCTTATAACTCTGAGTGTGTACTGAAGTGTCACTATAAATCTGGGTCGTGACATGGGACTGCAACCAAGGTTAGATTTTGCTGTGAAGAAGTGTAACAATGGTTGTGTTTCATCTCTACAGAAGGGCTGAGAAGCTGAAAACACAATTTTTTTTTTTTTTTAGGAGGGAGTATAAGGCTGGATACATTTGGCCTGGATATATTTGAATTTTTGAAGTGAAACAAAAAAAAAAAAAATTTGTTTTAGCTTAAACAGCAGTTTAATTAATATTTTATTTAATTCTCCCCCCAAAAAAGCAGGCCAACCAAAAAAGATTTTAAAAGTGAAACATTCACGGGTGTTGTTAGGAAAAAAAATATTCAAAGAATTGAAATGAAAAGGTGAAGTTTTCTTTCTTTTACTTGGTTAAAAGCCTTTGTAAGCAGTTGACCATGGTGTTTAGTCTGATCTTGCATTGTTGACTAGGAGTTTTAATGTAGATTTCTGCCCACAACTGCAAAAATAATGGCTCAGGGTCCCTATTTTGTGTAGAATTGAAGGCAGAGAGAGATGCCAGTCCAGAGGGAACTCTTTGTAGCACAGAAATTATGGAAACATTACTTGTTTGAGCAAACTGAGACAGCTAGAAATAAGTGATTTTATAACCCTAATGCATGCATTGATTGGAGAGAGAGAGAGAGGTCTTGAGCTGCAGTGATGTTTAGAACCAGGGATGCTGAGTATATTTTGAATAATTTTGAATCCTACTGAATATTGAAAAATGGCCTGTAATCTTTGGTGTTCGCAGGGTTTTCATTTACAGTGTGATCTCCATGGGTGCATTCTTTACCTGCAGCCTTGGCACAAGGGCTGGAGGTTATTGATAGAACACCACCATTACTGCAGATATCAAATCTCTGGTAATTCACCTCACTCAGGACTTTTGCCCTTTGAAAGTCTTATTAAAAACCTTTGAATGACAATTCTGCCCCACAAACTGCAGTAGCACAGCTCAAGCATCACACTGTGCTTTGAAACTTTATCCCTTCCTGTGGAAGCTGTTACACTAAAGAAACATATTTTTCAACCTTAATCATCTTGTGATTCCATAAAATCCGCCTCAAGGTCTTATTTTGTACAGCTGAGGGGGTGAGGAAACAGAGGATGTAGCAAGATTTTATCCTTAATTTGTATCTTGAATGTCTGAAAAAAATAAATTTATTGTTTTGACGGTATTAGAGAGTAACAAAGAGTTACAAGCTTGTGCTTTATTGTGCTTTTTGGGCTCTTGCTCAGCGTTGCGGCCTGTATGCTTTCTCACTGACTTTCATCCAGGGATCTGCCTAGGGACAATTAGGCAAGCACTCATTTTGAGTATGCATTATGAGGCAATTAAATGAGAGCTGCGCTCCTCAGAGGGGAGATGGAGGGAGATCCGGGGCATTAATTACCGAGATGTCACGAGAAGCTGTGGGGAATTAACTCATCTGCTTCCAGGCCTGGATGCCCAGCCAAGGCCGCAAACCCTCTGCAACGTGATCCTGTGTGCTTGGGGGGAAAGGCAGGCAGGAGCGAGGAAAAGAAACTCCTCTCAAACCCCCTGAGAGGCCTGGGAGCTCCTCAGGAACACATAAAGCGGCTGCTGTCAATCCTTCAAAAAGAAAATGAGGGAAACGCTGACGGCACCCATTGGTTTTAATTTTCGTGTTGGCCGTGGTGAGGAAAGGCTGAGGGAGCTGGGAATGTCCAGCGTGGGGAAGAGAAGGCTCTGGGGAAAGCTCAGAAAAAGGGCTAAAGGAGAGCTGGAGAGGGACTGGGGACAAGGGCTGGAGGGACAGGACCCAGGGAATGGCTCCCAGTGCCAGAGGGCAGCCATGGATGGGATATTGGGAATCAGGAATTGTTCCCTGGCAGGGTGGGCAGGCCCTGNTGAATCTGTGATTCTATGCTCCAGCAAACTGCTTAACCTAAGAAGATCCAAAATCTGCAGTTTAACAAGTTCTTAGTGCGTCAGGCTGCTTGCTTGTATGTTACACACACTTTCTTGTGGTTAATAATATTAGAAAAGTGAAATTACAAAAAAGCTTTCTAAATTAATCAAAGGGTAAGTTTTAAGTAGCAAAGCCTTGAAGCATCCAGCTGCTGCAAAGTGCCCTGTAAGGTACAGTTTAAAGGATTTAGCCTGAGTTCTCCATGACTGCGAGGGCCAAACCAGTGAGAAGGTGGCTATAAAACTGGTGATTGATTTCATTCTTTCCAAGACAGTCATGTGGTTTTTTTTTTTTTTCCTGGGTATTATGGGTCTGACTTATAACTTTAACAACTCCTTCCTGCTTTCTGTGTGATGAGATGTCAGGCAAGGCGTTAATGTCTGCTGAAGAGGAGGAGGAGGAGGAGGGAGTACAGGATGATGCTGCTGCTGAAGGACCAGGCCATGATCAGCAGCAGCAATATCTTGAGTGGAGGTGAGAAGGGTGAGTCACAGTGACACAGCTGGTGCCACAGCCACAGGAAAAGCTGTAATAGATGTCTGGGCAGCAGAGAAGGCCACGTTAGCTTGGGCACAGCATTCCTAAAATGCCTTTGCAGGGTTTTGAGGCTCAGCTGCCCATCTCCCTTGGAAAGTCAGAGCTTGCCTGACACCACCTCTGAGTGTAGACATTCCCAGGGATGATACAGTCCTAAATAAGGTAGGCAGGAAGGATTAAATCTTCAGATAGTCTGAATCTGGAGGTGGCAGGTGAAGGGCAGGACCTGCAGAGTGTGCACTGACAGCAGTGCTCAGGTTATGAACTTTTGATGGGAAGGTGAAGGAATCACCCATGATGATGCTGGAAATCAAGGAAGAGATGGGGAGGAAAAGATCAGAGCTTGTTTCTGAGAAGTTTAAGTTGGCAGATGGAGCTGCAGCAGTGGGTGCTGTCAGGGTAGTGTGTTATGAAGTCAGTGTAGCCTTGTCAACGATGGACTTGTGAACCTCCTCTGACCAGACATCATGGAGCTGTTCTCAGAGGGGTGTGGAAAACCAGAATCGTGAAGAAACCTCAAGATTTCTTGAGTTTCGTGAAGAAACTCAAGAAACCTGCTGGATTTCCTTTTATTATATAAATTATTTTTACACTCGTTACTTTCCCCGTGCATTAGGTGTGTCCAGAAATTCAGCCTCCCATAGTGCCACATGGTCTCACCAAATCATTGTTAGCAGAGAAATACCACTGTGGGAATTCTGAAGGAGTTTTGAATGAATTAGAGATGGGATTTCTGAGTTGTNACAGCATACCACAAGAATCAGAGAAATCCAGACTGATCTGGGTTGGGAAGGACCTTAAAGTCTATCTCATTCCACCCCCTGCCATGGGCAGGGACACCTTCCACCATCCCAGGCTGCTCCCAGCCCCAGTGTCCAGCCTGGCCTTGGGCACTGCCAGGGATCCAGGGGCAGCCACAGCTGCTCTGGGCACCCTGTGCCAGGGCTTCACCAGCATCTGAGTAAAGAACTTCATCCTAACATCCAGCCTAAATCTCTTCTCTATTAGTTTAACTCCCTTTCTTCATGCCCTTTCTCTGTCTGTTCACAGGAAGAAAACTGAGTGTGGCCCAAACTTCAGCCTGAACCTGTGGACACCTGACACTGGCAGCAGAGCTGAGCAGCACAGGGAAGAATTTAAATGCCCTGTATTTGTGTGCATGGAAGCTGACTTCTGCAAAAAGCAGCAGAACATCACCAAAATGAACACACCGACCTTGCTCTTTCCAGGCAGCAAGAGAGCTCTGTGCACAGGTGAGGGGAACTCAACTCCCAGAATTTGCCAGGAATATTTTTTTTCTGCACAACCCACTCAGATCTGGTTTTCAGAAGCATTATCTATTGGGTAGATGCTTACAGCTGAGTCTTTACATTTTTGGGGATAAAAAAAAAGAAAGGAACAATAAAATCTTGCAAACTCATAGCTCAGCTGCTTGTTCTATTAGGTTTGGAGCAAAAAGCAAAGAATCTTGAAAGCCCACAAATATTTGTATTTAGCAATTCAGTGGTTTTATCTCTGCATGAGACCAGGCTAGGATAGAGAATGCCTTGGAAACACAGATTAAAACAGCTCCTTAAATAGTGGCTCACAACACCCTCCCTGAAGTTTCACATGGCAATTTAATTAAATTAAGAGAATGAGTCTGACTTACACCTCTGAAACTTGGGGACTTAAATACCTGGATCTTCACTCCACTTATGCAATGTGCCTCAGTACAAACACCGAGCAATGTTTTAGGATGGGTCCCATCTCTGCATGCCAGACTGCTTAAAAATGTGTCTTCTATTATTATTATTTCTGAATTCTCCATCTAGGAAAGCCAGTGGGAAACAAAACATATTTGTTTAAAGCAGTCCAAAAAGCCCTGCCCGTGAACAAGCTGTCTTCAGACTAAGCCTGAAGCTAGCCTGCAGTCTGACAAGCCTTTGAATTAATTGCACCCTCTCTTTGCTAGCAAATGAGAGGCTTTTAAACATCCCTTTAAGCTTGCTGAGTGAGTTTCTGAAGTTTTCATAGTGTGCTGCTGCAGAATATTGTGATTTTCATGATGTCATTAGCGATTGTTCAGGTTTGGGATAAATTGGCATCAGCCAGGGCTGACTGCACCCAGTTTGCTGGCCCACAGTATTTTCCTGTGGTGAGCTCTGCTGCGGGGTGAGGGCAGTCAGCAGCTTCCATGTGCCACACAGTGGCAGTGGCAGAAGGATGTGGAGGGGACACACAGCGACGTGCTGAGACTGAGTCTAGTTTTGATACCACGGAAGAAATTCAGTTTTGTCCTAGCCTTCCTTGCAGCTGGAACCCAGGCCAGGTGCCTTGATCACAGTGACATTTTCAGGGACACTTCTGGGGATGAGCAGGGTCATGAGAGAAAACTTTCCTTCCTGAGCTCTCATCACATGCATTGGTTCATCTCTCCTTATAGTTTCCAGTCAATCTTTTCACCTAGGTATCAAATGACAGTACAAGAGGAAACACCCTCAAGTTCCAGGGGAGGTTTAGATTGGATGTTTTTTTCACTGAAAGGGCTGAAAAGCATTGGAATGGGTTGCCCAGGGCAGTGGTAGAGTCGCTAGCCCTGGAAGTGTTCAAAAGGCTTGTGGGTGTGACACCTGGGCACATGGGTTAGTGGTGGGCTTGAAGCACTGGGGGAACAGTTGGACTCAATGGTCTCAGAGGACTTTTCCACCCTTAATAATTCTGTGATTCCCATATGATGCTGCTGGCATCCAGGGCAGGTCACAGGGCTGAGCTGCAGTGGCTGGGAGCTGGAAGTGAAGAGAAGCAAACACCTCCAGAGGGGATTTTTCACACCCATCCTGGCTGAGGACAGGATGAATCAGTCTTCAGAATGGGATGTCTCTTCCCTCTGACCACAGAGGAAGAAGAGGCTGCTGGTGTAGGCAGGACTGTGGCTTTTCAGTGGATGGAATTGGGTGGGATGAGGCTTGCCCTCAGACAATGGGTGTGGAGATGCAGTTTAACATGACATTTGCTATGGCAAATAGACTGACAACAGTGTCACTATCCTGGAAGCCAGGAAGCACAAAAGATTTCTCTTCACACTTAATAATGCCTAAAGCAGCTATTGTTTTGGAATGCAATTCCTCTTGTAACTCATACTGTTCTCCCACAGCATCCACAAGAGTCTCTGCATCTGGTTCTCTGCAACCTGGCCACAGATTTCACTGCATTAAAAGGTGTTTTCAGGCTTTGTCCAAATTCAGCAGGCATTTTCTTGGGTTTTTCCTAAATTCAACAGGCATCCTCCTCCCCCTGGTGTCAGATGGACCTCAAGTACCAAATACACCAAACTGGAGACTGCAACCAATAATTCACCTCGTCATGACTTGTAAAAGCTTCAGGTGTGTATCTGCATGGAAATCCAAAGCCACTTTTCTCTGCCCAACACCACCTACTTTGCTTTTTCTGATTTTCCTCAATAAGAGAACCCTTAACAAGTGAACACCTCAAGGAGAGGCATTTTCCCTCACCAGGCTAATGTGATGCTTTCTCATGCTTTTATGATGTGCCTGAATTTCTGAGTGCAAAATATCCAACACCTCTTGCCAGATGCATTAAGGATGGTATAAAATTAAACTGTCTTGTTCTGAGCATTAATTGTTCTGTGGAAGTCACTGATCTAAGAGTGAGAGAAATAATGCATTTGGTGATTATCTTGATGTAAGAAGGAGTTTCTTGATGTTGTCCCATAAATAGTCCTTTAAAAGAGTACATAAAAAGTGGAGATATGAGAGAAGATGCAAGGCTCACAAATTCGTACTCCTGGGTGGGAAACAGCTGTGGAAATGTGTATGAGAACCAACTCTGCCACCAGACATCCCCATGAACTGGCACTGGAAGCCAGTGGCACAGGTTCAGCCTTGACTAATCTTGTTTAAAGGATCTGGCTTACAAAGGGAAAAAAAGGAGTCTAATAAAAGCATCCAAGGATTTTGAAACCCAGCACAAAATTGCTGATGCAAGGGAAAATGTGAAATAATTCCAGTGTGGGTCTGTAAAGTCACACACTCAAAGGACCTGAACAACTGCAAATGCAGTTCACACATCCAACATGAGGAATAATTAACAATATTAAATGAAAAATGGAAGCTGAGCACACATTAAAAAAAGGAGAAACCAGCATGAAATGCCTTATTGCTTCCCATAAAACCTCTTTCATGAACAGCCAAAATATGTCCCTTCACAATACTTTTTTGACACAAAAGGTAATCTTTGGTGCTCTGAATGGTCAGTTGGCTGCAAAGGGGATGAGTAGAAGAGACACACAAATTTGGACTCACAACATCTATTTCTCACTTCTGTAGTTTTTACTGGATTTTTAAAAATATTTGTCTTATTGAAACTAGTAGGATTTTTTTCTTTTTAAATGACTGAAAAGTTCCTTATTTGAGCCACATAGCCTAAAAAATCAGGAGCCAGCAGTCAAATCCAACGTGAATACACTAATTCTAAATTCTTAATATAAATGATAAAATTTTATGTAAAAAACATTTAAACTTCTCCTTTTTCTAATTGAGATCTACCCTTCTGCCTCTAAATATTTATGTTTATGATGAATAACAAGTTTTGGCTGTATTTAATGGACTTTATTAATATTGTCATACTGGCATGGATTTCTGTTCCATTAAAGATGCCAGGACTTAGGAAAGCCTTTCTAAGAACACAGAGTTTTATCCAAACACAACTGATTTCAAAATTAATTGGTTTGCTTTGTGAAAAAAAAAGAAAAATAAAAAGAAAGAAGAAGTTTGGAGCTAGCATCTTGTTTAATTTTGTGGGTTGGAAGACATTAGTATTANTTTTTGTTTATATCTGGTCACAGCAAAATGCACATCAAAGGGATAGTCTCATTGCATTTTTATTATGGAATGATAAAATATTTTAAAATGCTTTATATTGTAATATTTATTTTATTATTTCGTTTATTATTTAAAACAATTTTATTGTTTTCATTTGTGCAATGGTAGTGGCCAGAAACAAGAACACTTCTAAGCTGGGTGCTCTCCAACCCAAGAATGAAAAGATGATTCCCTCCTTCCAAAATCTCACATCAAGGAAAAAATAAGCCTGTATAATTTGGCAGGAATCACTGTAATCACAGCGTTTCTGCAACTGAGGTTATATCAATCATAACTTTTATGCCAGTTCCTGAGGAGAAGAGTTCCTGAAAAGAGTGCCTGTGAGATATCAGCAATTTACCTGACACCCGTGAGACTTAAGAACATTCCTAATTCTTTCAGAAAGCTCAGAACAAGTAATTTTTAATTTTGGTGCTTAACATAATTCCTAGGGTTAAGTGAAATTCCTGCCTCCATTAAAAAAAAAAATTACTTTATGAGATGAATTGGGGCTCTTTTGAATCTTAAAAAAAACCTGATTTCCAGACTTTTGTTGTTGTGAATTTTACTGAGTTCCATCTGAAGAAGAAATCAAGTTACTGCCTGCACAGACAACTCACTTGTGCAATGTGCACACACATAGAGACGATTTCCCTCTCACTTTTAGTCTCATATTTTGACTTAAAGGAGAAAGCTACCCAATAAATAAATAAATAAATAAATAACAGACATGTAATCTCCAGTGTTTTCTGTTCTCTATGTCCAGAGGCTCCACTGAAGAGCAAGTCTGACCAGGAATGACAAAACCCCTATGGATGGAAAAGGACAGAGCACCTATTTCTCTGCTCCAAAGAAATGGTAACACTATGCCATTAATAGACCATTTTTTCCCTATAAACCCCTCCCTGTGGCTCGAAACACTGACATTTCTAACACCTACATGGAAGATCAGCTTTAACCAGTTCAGTGGTTGAGGCTTGAACTGGGCTGCCCACAGTGCCAGGGGATGTAAAACTCTGCTCCTTGGGACAATCAGGAGCAGTCAAAACCCCTTGATGTGAGGTCTGGAGTGCTTCCCCCAGCCCACAAAAAGGCTGAACAACACAAGAAACTCATGGAGCAGCAAGTCAATCCCCTTTTCTTCTTTTTTTTTGCAAGAATCTACCATTTTTCAAGTAGTTCTCTCCTTTGGTCCAATAAGATTCCAGGAAAGCAGATGGGAGACCCGTAACACCTTTCTGCTGAAAGAATAAAATGTATTCCTTTGAGCAAGAATCAGGCTACACTGTGTATTTCTCTCTTCTTAGCTGGACAGATTAAAACAAAGTTAATCACTCAGCACTGTTCTCAGGTAGAAAAATTCAGTTAAATTATCAGCTTTATGGCAGAGTTTGCCTGAGCCTGTGTATAACTGGTGCATCCTTTTTCCCCCTTAAATGCCTGAACTGTATGGGAAATTGTTTTTTTTTTAAATACAGGCTGTGGATCTTTGAGGTTGAGCCCTCTTGGGGTTAGCAGAAAAAAAGGTTTGCTGAGTTGGTAATGCTTTAAAGCTTTAAAACTGTCTCTCCTCACCCAGAAACAGCTTGGCTGAGGTGAGACCTTGTGGGCTTGCTGGAAACCTCCTTTGTTTTTTCTGGGATATAAGGGAGCTCATGGGAAAAGCTGTGCCTGAAGATGTGATCTGAAGCCACCATCATATTTCAAGCTGGGTAAAAGCCATTATTTGTGTGCATGTATGTGTCTAGGTGAGTGCTCTTTTAGAATGGTTCTAGGGATCAAAACTGGGGAATTAAATCTGCATGTGCTTAACCAAAAAGCTGTAAACCAAGATTAGCTCTTGTCCTTCAGCAGCCACATTCACTTTATCTGACTTCTGTTATGAAGCTGATGTTTCCTCAGGCAAGGAACAGAAATCTACACCGTTCTCAAATGTGATTGCAAATTAGGTGAATGCTATGAATAAGCCAAGAGTTCAGGCTGATCTAAACCATCATTTTAACCAAGTTATATAAACTGGTCAATTAAATGACTATAAAGCAATTTAAGGCCTGGTTTCCAATGGTTCTTTTAACTCTCCTGAGTGAATACATTTAGAAATAATTTATGAAAATGCAGTGCACTGGAAAATATATTCACCCAGTTCTTTTCTCAGCTGCACTATTTTGCAGTCTGCAGCACATTGGCCTTACTCTCCCCTGTTTCTGCAAAATGCTCAGCGAGTTCAAATGGCTCTCAAATCTACTGAGACAGTTGAATTATTGCAAAAGTCTGTCTAGGGCTGTAGACATGTGTTCTTTTGACTCCCCCTCCATCCTACTGAAAAATAAACTACTGTTCTTCATGGCTTATTTTGTCTCTGTCAAGGAAACTTTCTGCTCTCATCTCAGGAGGATTGTACAATAGCAATCTGATCCTGACCTTTCTACCTCTTCCTTGAATAACAGATGAAAATTGGACAGTGAGAAGTGGTGTATGCCCCATAACTTGTATCCCAGGCACAATCTAATGACACTCTTCTCCTAGTAAAAACAACAGTTGCAGCAAAGGTTAAGGTAAACAGGTTTAGCTAATTACCTCTTAATCAAATCCAGTTATAATTTACTGCTGTCCTCTGAAGCTCTGTGCCTGCTAAACCATGGGCTTTGGTTGGATTAGCTTATCTCTGATAAATGCAGTGTGATTAATTTCTCCCACAGTACAGCAGCACGTAAATATCAAGTGAGAATAATATATGACCAAATAAACTCAGCTCACACACCATCACAGCAGAACTCTCCAAGGCCCCCACGTACCAGGCACTGAAATAGAATCCCTTTTTTTTTTTACAGAAGGTGATGGTGGGGAAGAAATCATTTTTGTGTTATTCTTTGTTCCAGGGACAAGAAAGAAAACACCAGAAGTGAAACACACTGGTGCTTTCAGGATTAAAAAAGTCACTCTGCATTCAAGTAATGTGCACTTTTTTGTGAAAATCCTTACTACAGGAAAATCAGGTGTATACAAATGACAGAAACATGCATCTGTCCTATCAAGATTTGAAACTGTGACACCTCGAGTGCTTATTTTTTGTAAGTTGTCTTTCTAAAATATGAAATAGTCTGTTTCTCAAGGAAGTGAGAGGAAATAAAGAGAGCTCAATTAAAAATCCATTTGAAATGTTTATGTGAGATCTGAAACTACATATACTTCTTGAGTTTATACTTTGGTTTCAAGCTCAGACTGGTTTAATCAAAACATTTGTTACTTCTTGAGCAAACTTTAGACTATTTTTTAAAGAAGCAGCTCAGAGGTAAAGTTCTGTGTCAAAATAGTAAGGAAGCCCTAATCCCCAGAGCTTTCCTAGAAGCCCTGTGAAATGCAGCAGTTTTGATTCAGTTGCAGTTTGTTTTTTTAACTTTATACAAATCCAAAACCTGAGGCAGACAGAAAACGTCCGTGTGAAATCCTTGCTGTGGCAGGAAGCAGCAGGGCTGGATATGTCTCTGTGTCATCCTCAGTGGGGTAGAACCAATTTATGTGATTTTAGATCGAAATCTCACCTTGTTTTGGCATTAGCATCACTTCAGTGCCACTCCTACTGCAAAGCAGCAAGTTCTTTGCAGTTTGCAAAATCATGATTTCACCAAAACATTGCCCTCACTCTCAGCACTGCAGGTTTGGATTAGACAGAAGGAAAAATTTCTTCATGGAACAGGCTGCCCAGAGCAGAGGTGGATTCTCTGGAAGTGTTCAAGAACGTGTGGCATCTGAGGACATGGTTAATGGTGAGCACAGGGATGGATGGTGCTGGGTTGACAGCTGGACTTGGTGGTCTCAAGGTCTTTTCATGGTTCTGGGATTCTGTGTCCTTTTCCTGAGATGTTGAAGAGCTGCTGCTACACTCAGCAAACGTTGAACACAAATTTTCATTAGCTCATTGTCAACCACAGAGTGAGTGGTATTTTTTTTTTCACTAGCAAAAGCCAGGACAAATTGTTTCTCAAATCCCAGCACCAGCCTACATTTAGTGTGTTGGGTATCCTGATGGGCAGGGACACCTTCCACTGTCCCAGGCTTCTCCAAGCCCTGTCCAGCCTGGCCTTGGACACCTCCAGGGATCCAGGGGCAGGCACAGCTCCTCTGGGCAATTCACACTTTGTCTCTGCTGTTCTACAGTCACCAGGGTCCAGCATTTGATGGGAGCAGTGAAAGGAAATTGAGAAACTCAAGCTGGGCACAGCAGGTTTGAGTATTTTCTGAACAAGGACCTAAACTTCCACAGATCTCTACTCTGCAACTTAGAACCAAACATGGCAGGTTTTCTGCACTGTTGAACTGGCCAACCTGCTGAAGGAAGGCAAAATTCAAAAAGAAAGAGCTGGATGTAAAAGTGGTTCTCAAGTAGCTGTGATAGAAAATGACTTTGAAACAGATACACATCCTTTCACAGAAATTATTAAACCCCTTCACTGGGATTGTTTCATAGTGACATGCACACTAAAAATAAATGATGGGCCGAGTCATAGGAGCCTTTATACCGTCTCTTCGCTGGGCAGAGTTGCAGTTGTCACTAGCCTTTGGTTTTCTCCTGCTTACATATATTTTTTTCCAGCTCTTCTGTTGCGCGCCTCATGTAAAGAGAGCTCAAGTTCAAGGCTGTGTGGGATTTTTCTCAAGCCATTGGAGTTCCAGCCAGTAAGTAAGCATCCCAGCACACAGGCCAAATTAATTCCATCATCATCAAATGGAAACAAAGTGCCTGAGACAAAGTGACTGAGAGGTCAAGGAAATCTGCAGCTGAGAATCAAACCGGGGCCGGTTGGGAATTCAATACGTTAAAGGTGAACGAGGGGGCATTTTTGGAGCTTGGGGTACACTCCAGTGATTGCACGCAATCCTTCATGCTTCTTGTGGCTTTATCTCAGATTTATTGTTGACTGATGCACGAGATGAAACAACAAGGGTTGTTCTGGCATGTGAGTTTCCTTCTTTGAATTAATTCTGTCCCGCTGACGTGATCGCTGTATGAAGTGACTCCTTAGAAAACATTTTTAAATTCTACACCAGTGCAGGAAAGCTTTAGTGTGTCTGACAGCCCTGAAACTGCCCGGTCAGAAGACAGGTCAGGGTTCAACCTATTAAACTTTTGGTAGCTGCAAGATGCGACAGGAGCTGAATTGCCCATCCACCAACACAGACCTGATTGCTGGTCCCATTTCCTGATGCAGCAAAGGACAAAGCATGAAAGAAATTAATGCACACATTTTGTCCCCTGCAGGGCTGATATCTTTCTGGCTGACTGATAAAAACCCCTCAGATGATCAGATAGGAGAACTTTCTCAGCTACATGGTTGGTTTGCCTCAGAGCAGCACTGTTCTTTTAGAGTCACTTCCAGTCAATGGCAGGTCTGGGAAAATAGGCAAAAAAACCATAAGCTAGCTTTTGGGTGAAAACAGCTGTGTGTTTTCAGTGCAATTGTAATCTGGCACCTTGAATTCGTGACCCTTTAAATTTGGTGTCATGTGAACCCTGATTACTCATCCCTTGGGGGAGAGGAAGCCTATCTGAGAAGCTCTCACACTTCCAAACTGCCCCACTCTTCATGGCTTTAAGCCACATAAAAGTAATAACCTTTCCATAAGATATTGCTCAGTGGCTCTTGGAAATGTCTTGGAATAGGACTTACTCAGCAGATTTGAATAAAACCCAATTTCTTGTTTTTACAGTGTCTGCGGATTAAAGTGTGAAATGTAACCGTTCTGACAAAAATCTGTGCCTCTCCACAGCCCTGTTTCATATCAAACCTGGAGCATTTTGGGTGCCTGCTGTGGGATGCTGGCTCTGATCTGCCCTAACAGAGCACTGGGGTTGTGAACCTTGTTCATGTTTCCAAAAAGCATCTTTTGTGCCTGCCCAAGCCACCCAACACAGCCTTGCTAACCCTGAGTATTCTCCTCTGGCCTCTTTTCTTGCATCCTTGCTCCTATTTCTTTTAGCTCCTCTTTGCACACCCTCACACAGCACTGGGCTCATAATTTAGGTAATCTTACCTCAGCCAAAATCTTCTTTCAGAGCTTTGCCTCTTGGCCCAGACTCCCCCTCCACACAAGGTGTAGAGGAAATTCTATGGAGAAAGTGATTTAACCTGTCATCATCTAGATGTAGAGTTAATTATCCTGGAAGGCTCCAGGACACTTCAACTTTTCATTGCTTTGTTAGGGACTCATGTGTCTGGAATCACTTTAGATAGCCTCCATACTTAAGAAAGGCAAAAAAAAAGGTGCTTTAAGGTTTTGTTTCATCTCATGACTGAAGTTAGGGAGATAAATCCTTCTCTGACATTCCCAGGGGACAGTGGGATTGCAGGGAGACATGGATCTGAGGTGAACTGTGACACATGTCTATACTTGAGGTCCCCAGTTTGCTGGGGAATCCCATCCTGGAGTGACTGGGTTTTGAAGTCAGGAGCCTCCAGTAAAATTCTGATAGATTTTTAGGAGGAACCTTGGCAAATAGAAACTGTTTTTTCAAAATGGTTCCTCTGTGGGACAATTAACTCTGTTCAGCTATGATAAGTCTTTTTAAAACAGATAATTGTTGGCAGATGTTAAGAGAGTAAGTGTTGGATGTTATTTGCATTTAATTGTTGAATCCTATTGAGCTAAGTTAATTTTATCTTTCCTTCTCATTAATGCACAGAAATAAATACTTCCTTTCCACACAGCCTATTTAGTTTTACCTTGGCAGCTTTCAAACCTAGTTTGTAAGGTTTGGAAAGGCTGTCAGCTGACCATGAAACAGATGAATTTGGAGGTTTTGATAAACATAACCTGCCCTGGGAGGGTTCCATCAGCTGGAAGTTTGAGTGCTTAGTTCCAGTGGCACCAGCTCTGAAGAGCCTTTCACTTTTGAAAGAGCATGGAATTCTTCTTCTGGCGTCTCTGGCGAACAAGCACAGATTAAAATGTGTTTTTTGTGTTATTCCCTGCCAGTGTTTCCGTGGGGGAATGGTCTGTATGTTTATGGCAGCCCCTGACAGGTGGCACAGGGCTCTGTCACTCATTTGTCAACACCCATGGGCTTGTTGATCTGTGATGCTCTGACTCTTCTCATCCTGAGCTCATCCAGGAGTTTTTCCTCATTGTGGATCTCCTCCTCTGCTCCATGAGGGCCCCAGACACAGCTCCATAGGCCCTGGTAGGAGTGAGCTGCTGAGAAGCTGAACCTAAATCCCCTTTGTGAATCCAGCCCCTTTGTAGATGCCAGCTGTGCTTGGAAATTTGGCTTAGGATCTTAAAATCACTTTGTAGATCCAGCCCTCAGGCACCTTTGACAATCCCTCCATAGGAAATGAGGTTTTTTTCACCATAAGTGTGAAATAGGGTATAACTCTGACTGGTTTTAGTGCAGCTAAGATCATGTAGCACTTTTTATAGACTGCCAAAGGGTCTAAATATGGTCAGTAAACCAGAAGGCGTTTTAAGGGGAGTAGACAGAAAGGGATTAGGTCTGCATGGGCTCATTGACATCTGTATTTAAGGCATGGGGGGTACAGTGATGCCTTTGGGGGAGAATGCAGCTACTTGCACTTTATTTCATTCCTGCAATTTCTGTGCCAAGCCACTGGACTTGAGGAGAGATGATTCTTTTCCTTTTTCTTGCCTCTGAACACACAGACAAGCAAATAATGAGGCATTGTAGGCTGGCCCACTGTACAGAAAACCAATTCATTGAATAGCTTGGCCTTTCAATGATTACTTTTACTTCCAATTCATTATTTTAAGCGGGTTGAGTTTTCAGCACTCAGCTTCCCCTAGGAGAAAAACAAACCAACACTTTCATACATTAAAATGTGTACAAGAATTTTGAAGCAAAACTGACTGTGGACCATTGAAGGCCCAAGCTGAAAACACCCCAAACTCTGCAGCTGAATGGATGCATGCTTTGCTGTAGTGAAGGGCTCTTACAAGCAGGCTGCTGTCATCTACCTCTTGGAGCCTGAAGTCTTGTGGAGACAACAATCGCTTTTGTTTTGCCAAGGAAAAATATGTAATAGTATATTTGTTTTAACAAAGAAAGGTATCCTGTGAAGTGGGCTCCTGGGGACCTGAATTTTTACCATACGCACTCCAGGTTGCAACTGTAAGAGAGTTTGGGATGGTTTGTGGTCTACAGACACACTGACAAATGTGTGATTTAATGTGGAGAAACACCAGCACAATGACCCTTTCACAGACCTCTTTAAAACATTATTGTTTCCTGTCTTCCAGCAGTCACTTCTGGAAACTTGAACGTAACGCTGCACCCTTCACTGGTTTTAATGTCACCTTCACATAACTGCTCCCCTTTGGAAAGGGATGCACAGGTGTTAATCTACTTATGCTTTTCATTTGTTTCAAGGGGGGCATTCCAAGAGAAAATGCTCTCTGTGTTTCGCATCCACCAGCTTCCTTTGCCTTGTGTTACAAGAAGGCTTTGTGAGTACACCCCAAGAGTTTTTCTTTTGCAAGCCCCTGGAATCTTCAGAGGAATTGCTTCCTGAGTTTTATTTTGTGCAGCAAGGGCTGTGGGAAAGCCATATCAAAACCATCTTTGCTTTGAAGTTGGCTGATGTTTTCTGGAGGAGGGTTTTGGATACTGGAGCTAAGGACATGGCAAAATTTCTTCTTGTATCCACACAAAATCTTGTTTGTGAGACTCAGCTGCATCCCACTTGCAACCCCTTGTTGCTCAGCTCCTTAGATGACACAGCCACTAAAAATCTCCTTTTACCACCAACTTATACCACAGTTTACTTACTACCCTTGAGGTTTTTAACTCAAATTTTGACTTCAACATGTGGGTGCATTGAAACCCTAGCCCTGTATGTTGTGTGTTTTCTTGTCACCTTTTTATGCTGCCTGAAAGGGGTGTAGTTGCTTAAGGGACACACGGTTAGGTTAAGGGCTGGACTTGGTGATCTTAAAGGTATTTTCCAACATGATTCTCTGATTCTTTTGTGTGAATATGAAAATGTGAAGTTGTTGAAGCAAATGAGCCTTGTCCAGGGGGACCAAACTAATAAAATAGATATTTTTTCCCCCCTGACAGAACTACAATTGCAGATTTTCACTATCCTTCCTTGCAGCAGAAAAATTTATTTCCACAGAGCCTCCTTGATTAGCCCATTGGTTCAGCACCAGCCCAAGCCAGAGGGAGTCAGAGGGCACGAGGTTGCCCCAAACATTTACACTACAGAGGTACAACGAGGTGTCTGTGCTCTGGAGAGCTCAGGCAGTGACACCAGGGAGCAAATGTGCACATGCTGGGGTGTGGTGGCTGCCCAGAGCTCGCTTGGGCAGGGGGGCATCGCTCCTGTGCCAGGGCAGGTGGGGCCTCTGATGCCCTTTTTGGGCTTACCTAAAAACAGGGGCCAGACAGAATTAAGAGAATAAACCAGATATATTTAATAAAGGGCCTTCAGGTACATTAGGGGCAGACAAAGTCTCCACAGGGGCTACACCCAAGATGGACAATGGTCACAAGTTTTTCACACAATTATAAGTTTGGTCCATTTACATATCAGGGATTAATTCTCCAATTCCAGCTTCAGGCAATGAAGTCATTTACCCCCAGTTTGCTCCCCCTCAATTCACTTTTGTTTATACTTTNTCAGGCCCTGAGGCTGTAGGCTGTCCTAGGACCACAGGCCCAGAGGGATTGTTTTGTCTGTGAAGACAGTAACCAACACTCTATGTGGAGTTTAGAGCTATACCCTAAAGCAGTACAGGATTTGAAAAATATAAAAGCTGAAATCTTAAAGCATCATCTGTGCCTGGATGGCACCTGAACCCCCCAGCCTCATCCGGTGCCAGGGTCTCTGACTTCTGCCAGGCATCAGAGCCTCTTGCAGGTGCCAGGGCAGTGTCTGCTGGAACTGCTGGGCTGTGCATGCTGCTTTTTTGCCCACCAGAGATCTGTCATCTCCATGCCCACCATCTGCTGCTGTGCAGCCTCCCCTGTTATCACATCTGTTTGATTTGCCAGGGGCTGGGTGGATGAATTGTGTGTGATTGCTGCGAGCCCTGCCCAGAGGGGCAGAGGAGCTGGCCAGTGGGGTCATGCTGAAGCTTTAGGATCCTGACAGTCCAGGCCCTGCTTATCAGACCCAGATAATAACCTTTTCTAGGTTTGCAGTTTGATTTCAGCATCTCATGGCATCCCCTTGACTTGCCTCTGTGGACCGCGCCTCCACACGTGCAGTGCTTTTCTTTCAGGTACAGATGAAGCTGGGAACTTTAAGGTCAGAGAGGAATTAAGCAGAACAAGATGTACAGTTCTTCTAGATGTGTGTTCTCTTTGATGTGTGTTCTCTTTTTGATGTGTGCTTTCTACTCCTGTGCTTTCTGCTGAATCAAGAGGTTTACCTAAAAATAAATATTTCAAAAATTAAAATAAAATTCCCCCGTCTTTCCCCAGCTCTTTGACTGTTGTGTCAGGAATGCACAGTGGAACAGAGACAAACCTGATACTGGGTTCATCAATGACAAATTCAGATTTTGAAGGTATGTTTGCTGAAAAACCAGGAAACCTCCTTTTGAATTGCTGCAACAAATGTTTTCTTTTAACCTTTAAATTCACAAAGAGGATCTGAGGACAAGGAGATCCAAACAACAGCTTCATAAATGAAGACGTCAGTCTATTTTGTCAGTGGCAGCTGAAAAAGTCTCCTTTCTATACTTTGTTTGTGCACAGTAATTAAATGTGGGTGTTAATTGGAGCATCAGTTGAGGCATTAACAGCTTTTACTGTCATGTAACAGTGTCAGAAATAAGTGGAAGGGTTTTCAGCTGCACATGTGGACAAGAAGGAGAAGACAGTCAATGCCCCAAACCAGCTTAAAATAATGAACCTTGTGGCAGGAGAGAGGGGAAATCATCTTGTAAAGGATGGGGAAGACATGGGATCAGGAATGGTTCCTGCAGGTCAGCATGAACACGTCTGACAGGGAAGCAGGGCCACAGAAACCTCACGGGCCAGGATAACATCACACTGCCACTCTAGGAGTGAGAAGAGACAGGTTTCGATTAACAGAGAGATGCTTTGCCAGAAATGAAAAGCAAAAAGGGATTATTGAGCAGGATGTGTGACCTGATCCCAGCCATGAGCCTGAAAGTGACCAGGAGATCCCAGGTGAGAGGAGGGCTGAGGGAGGAGACACAGCTTTGTTCCAGTGCCTCGGAGCTGGGAGGTGGCATTTCACAAGGAGGTGCCAAAGAGGTGGCCTGAGAGGAGACAAAATAGTTTAGGTATGTCAAATTAAGCAAAAGGAGACAAATCAGAGCAGAGAATATCTGCAAGGAGCCAGCACGGAGATGTCAGTGGAATTAATGGGAATGACAGATCTTCAGGAGGGCCACAGGGTTCCCTGAGCTGCAAGTAAGGATTTTTAATGCAGGAGATAAAGAAATATATATATATAAAATGTGCAATGTTCTCATTGTAAAGCTCTCCTCTTTTCCCAAAGAACGTAAAAATGAGCGCTGTGGCACTAGTTGCCATGATGGAGATTTATGTGAGGTATAAAGGAATTTTGCAGCCAGCTGTGCTCTGTGATCTATCAAACAGGGACTCCTTATACATGAAATACCACCGTACCTCACTCAGCACAGGAGAAATCACATAATTGTTTTCTGAGGAATAAAATACCACAGTCCTCCCATTATTACAAATAGCTCTCGGTTGCAACTGGGAAACCTTGGAGATAGTTAATCTTTTGTCATGTTCTGCACAAATAGAGAAAAAACTGAATATATTTCCAGTATTGGATTACTTGTTCATTTATTCCAAGTTAAAAAGATGCTAATTACTATCTGTATTTTCACAGCCTTATCTGATTATATTAACCTGACAAAAGGGCAGCCAAAATTCAAGATTAAGTTTCCAGATAATGCTAATAGATTCATTTTCCCTCATCTCTTCTGTCTTTTGGCTGATTTTCATTCGTTCATTTGCAAGGCTCCTATTAGCCCATGGTTATTTCAACACAACGTGCAACATAGACGTGGAATTTGATCTTGGTGTTATTCTCCACTATTTAAAATCTGACTTCAGAGCTGTCTGTCGCCCGAGGAAAGCTGGAGAATGCAAATACTGATCTGAGAGCCACAGAGATGTGTTCCACTCCCTTTCAGGATGAGAGAGCCAGTCAGCAACACACCCTGAAAATCTTCCAGAGCACCTCTCATGTCAGTGGCCTTAATACTCCCTATGGGATGTGTGAACTGCAAAAAGGCAGGAAAAGACAGCAGTTTTGTCAGTGCTTTCAGAGTTATTATCAGTTTTAGGATTAAAGACTCAGCTCCCAAATTTTACACTGAGGTCAGAACCACATTTTGCGTTAAAGGAAGGGTACATTGCTGACCCCCAAAAACCTGTTTACAATAAGCTGTGTCTGTCAAAGGCTGTGGCCAAAAAAACCCCATTATTTTTAAAATTCTCGTGGAGCTGCAGCCAATGCTCTGAGGTCCCAAATCAAGATCTTTAGGTGATTACCATTGGTGCTGGGGAAATTATGATTTTTGTCTTATTTTTGACAGAATTAGTAGTAAGTGATAGCTAGAATCAACTTATTCTTCTGGCTGATTGCATTTCCAACCATTTGGGATTTCCAACATTAGGAAGATGCTGCTGTCCTGCAAGTGCCTTCAGACCTCCAGAGTTCAGCAGCTCACTGGCACATGTGTGGCCATGTGTATGCTTTGACATGAAGGTGATAGGAGTTTCTGTGGACACAAAAGTAAAAACGTGGGGTGGAGAAACACCTGAGGGAAAAGAAGGATAGGAAATAATGGGCTGTGAGTGCCAGTTCTGGGGGAACGAAATTTGCTCTTACGTGTATTTGCCATGTTTGTATAATCCTTCCCCAAAAGGGACCAAGCTCTGACTGTTCCTTACACTCAAGGAGATGTTTTACAGGAAGAATGATGAAAAACATCTCTTTTTTTTGCTGCTCAGACACGGTGAGAACACCAAATTACATATTGTGTCTAGTACATGTTCTGTCTCAGGCCCTGTACCTCGGCTGCTGCACATGGAAAAGTGAAATTGGGAAAAGAGAAATTATTTTTTCCTATAATTATGTTTCCTATGGAAGAGCTGTAACAACCCAGCACTCAGGAAATCAACATCCTATCTACTGAAGGCTCGTTTGTCTGGCTCTGTCCTTGGTGAAAAAATGTGATTAATCTATTCCCACACAGAGAAACACAGAGCTCCCTCCTCCTGGTGTTTCTCTGCCTGCCTTGCCCTGGCAGGAGAGGATTCCTGTGCAAATCCAGGTGTGGTGAGCTGGGATCCATTTCCCCAAGCCTGGGGAGGTGAACATATACACAAAGACTTGTTGCTCCCCTTGAATGAGGGAGAAAGCTCAGGTGGAGGGGTCAGAGGTAGAGGGGTTTTTTTTGGGTGATGGTTAGAGGGCTGTGCTGAGTGAAGGCTGCTCTGCTGCACTGCTGGGGCTGTTCTCCTCCCTCCTCCTGAAATTGAGCATTCCTAAAAT
>VXBC01009344.1:46783-63380 GCA_013399945.1 Ploceus nigricollis
CATAATACATAATAATACAAATAATACATAATATGCCTTCTACAATATAAAATACATCATACATAATGATATTGCATAATGTATAATATACAGTATCATATGTAGGACTAATTATTACAACATAATACATGCATTTTTATATTTTATATTGCATTTTACATATTATGTATTGTATATGAATTAGTAATATACAACTAACATTACAGCATAATACTATGCATTTATATAGCATATGCAATATTTATAGCTATTATATTTATATATTAATCATTATTTATTTTACATGTAATTTGTAATCCATAATTTTATATGGAGTAGTAGATAACATTTAGCATGAAATTCACCATATATATCATAGTATGTAATTTATATACCCTGTATATGATGTATAGCAATGATTGCATTGCTTTACATCATATACAGGGTATATAAATTACATAAATTATGTTACCTGCATTTTATACCCACGTTTGACATTTTAAACGTCTCGTTTGACATTTGTTAAACTAACTAACCTTCAGGTTAGTTTTCCAAATGTTGTCCAGCTAGGTGCATACAAAGGTTTCATTAAATCCCAGCTTTTCCACTTTCAGAACGTTGATCCAGTATTCTTCCTCTTGCAGGAAGGAGGTGTAAGAGCAATGAGGGAATAAAAGCATGAATGAGGTTGTGGTGAATAACTCTGGTGGGCTTTAGTCACTGTACAGTTATTTAATTTCCTGTGGTTTTCTTGGTTGGTTTGTTTGTGTTCTTGTTTTTTTGGTGTTTTTTTTTTTTTTTGGTTTGGTGGATCTGAATGAAAACTCCTTCAGAGTGGAGAAACAGCTCTAATCTGTGACATTAAAATAATCAAAAATAGCAAATAACACGGGAATTACACTCAGAATAACCCATTTTCCTACAGAGAGCCTAATTTCTCTATTAATGAAGTCAAGATTACATGTTTGAAGCAAAAAACCATTCTGGAAATCATTCCAGGGGCCTCCCAATCCCATCCCTTAAAACCTGTACTTACAACCTGCACGTTACACAGCCCATTCCTGTTTTTGTACTTTCCCTTGTAGGAAAAGCAGGTAATGTTCCTGCTATTTAATTATAAGTTTGATCCTTGTTCTCAGGAACAAGCACCAACTCTGTGGCTGGACGACTTGTGGAACATCGAGCAAATGGAATCTAATCCTGGATAAATATTTTAAAAAGTTCTCCTTATTTATAAGGGCGATTCCCTGGGGGAGGCAGAGCCTCTTAGGGCAGGAGTTAATTCAGAGCCAGGGCAGGAGCAGCTGATTTTTCCTATCACCCAGCACTGCTGAAATGTTGATTGATTCAGGAGCTGCTCCGGAAAGTGACGGCGTTGACGTTTAAAATAAAAAATAAAAAAAAAAAAAAAATTGCTGGCCCTCGGTAAAACACACAGAGAAGGGAACCCCACAGCAAGGTCTAATCCCAGCTGGGGTGTCACACGGGAGAATTGCTGAGGAGGGAAAAGTGCCTGGAGGTTTTCTGGGGCAGATTTGTGCTGCTTGTCCTCGCTCTGGGCACGCTGGGGCTCGTCAGGCAGGAGGGAAGCGCTTGGACACCTCCTGCTCAAGGTGGAGCCTGTTCCTGGGGTAAAATCATGGATTTTACCATCCCACTGACCTGCCTGGGGATACTCAGCACTTTGGGAAGGGGCATGCTCCGAAAAGCAGCTGAAAACCAGCGGGGGAGTGATTTAGACAAGAACTGCAATTAACTGGAACCTTTTCTACCCACAACTTGGTCAATATCAACACAATTTGCACACTTTCTACTTAACACCACAGCAGTGCCCCAGACCTCTCCGTGGTGACATCTGAGAGGAGCAGAAATGCAATTATCTTGGAGAAAATTCAGATTTAATCTTCCCAAGGCACACTTTCACTGTTAAAAAGAAGTTAGTGTTAATAAAATAAAAAAAC
This sequence comes from Ploceus nigricollis, assembly GCA_013399945.1. Classification (NCBI taxonomy): domain Eukaryota; kingdom Metazoa; phylum Chordata; class Aves; order Passeriformes; family Ploceidae; genus Ploceus; species Ploceus nigricollis. The sequence continues at coordinate 48,724 of VXBC01009344.1, forward strand.
CTCAGTGTGCTGGAGACACCTGCCTGCAATCTTTAATAAAAACTGCTCTTTCATGAAAATAATACTGTTCTCAGAGTTCAAAATTTGTTTTTAATAAGAAGTTAATCTCTATTTATGATGACCTACTGCAAATTCAAATTTTTTATTAATAAGAAGTTAAGCTGTATTTATAATGACCTACTGCAAGGAAGCATTAATAATTTTTGTCATAATTTTAAGCCAAAAATATGTGTGGAAATTAAAAGGGATTAGAACGTCATTTTTAATATTGAATCACAATTTATAACTTAAGTTTTGGAGGAAATGTGAAAGCACTTTCAAAAAAAAAAGTTTTGCAGCAGAAGGATACCTTGTGCTGGAAAAAATGAAATACCTTTAATTTTTTTCATTAAAAATAGTAAATACAAACCTTCCTTTCGACATATTCTGCTGTGGGCAATATTATTCCTAAGGTTTGGCTCTTTGGTGTGTTGTTGTCCCTGGGCAGAAAAATCCACAATAATCATCTTTGCAATATGCAAATTGTAGCATCTTTTTATTCTTAGTTATTGCTGCAGTGTTTTAGGATTGCGCCTGGAAGTGCCTCTGCTTCTCAAAATGAAAATCAGAAGAAATCATGTCTAAAGTTTTAGTTTTCACTGGTTTTGTAGTGATTCTAGTTTTTAAATTTTAAACATTTAAGTCTTGAACACAGGACTGGGAGGAACTTCTGGCAAAATGGGTGAGTTTTTATTGATTCCCTTATTGCAGGGCTTACCTGAGGTGAGAACACAACTGTGCTTGGAACCTTGGAAACCCTTTGGGATGAGTTGTGGCTCATTAAATCCAGTGTCACTGATGCCTTTTTGGGGCCTCCTAAAAGCAGGGGCCAGACAAAGTTAAGAGAACAAAAAGCAGATATATTATCGAAGGGCCTTCAGGTACATTTTGGGCAGGCAAAGCCCCCCAGGGGCTACACCCAAAAATGAACCACAGGTCACAGGTTTTCACACTTTTATAAGTTTGGTCCATTTGCATATTGGGGGTTAATCTGACAATTCCAGCTTCAGCTGATGAAGTCATTTACCCCAGGTTTCTCCCCCCAACTCACTTTTGTTTGCATTTCTGGGCCCTGAGGCAGTGAGGTGTCCTGGATTGCCAGGCCTGGAGAGGAATTGTTGTGTCTGCCCAAACTGGGACAGCAGCAGCTGACACTGAATATGGAGTTTAGAGTTATGCACTAAAGAACTGCAGGATTGCAAATGTATGAAAAATATAAAAGCTAAAATCCCAAGGCATCACCAAAAATCCCTTTTGCTTCCATGGCACCGAGGTTTCACTCACAATGAGAGATGGTTCTTGCCTGGGAACTCTCCAGCCATCATCCCACAATGCGAAGGCTCCTACCAAGGACTCAAAACCAAACAAAACCCAAGGATGGGGCCCCTGTGACAGCCCAAGTCCCTTTGTCTCTCCTCTGGCATTCTTTGCAGGCCCCTCCATTTCTAATGGGAGTCTGTGAAATGACAAATTCATTATTATTATTATTATTATTTTTGTCTCTCTGTGGTGTTTCTGGGCAGAGGCAAAGGCTGTTGTGTGTCACTGCTGGTATCACACATTTAGACACATCGACGCTGACTTCATTTAGTGTTGGACAACTCCTCTCCCTGCAGTTTATTGTTTGTTTGGTTGTGGGGTTTTGTTTTTTATCTTTTTTTTTCCTTTTTTCTTTTTTTAAATAATAGTCTCAGACTGGAACTCCCTGCATCTTTTATCTCCTCTTTTGTAAGTACCTTCACAGTAGGAAAATCCCAAGCTCAGTGTCCAGAGTGTTCTCAGCTTGTAAGGTTTTCAACATGTCTTGTATTTTAAGCCTGGGTAATTCTGCTGAGTGAGAAAAGTCACAGGTGGGCATGTGCTGTGTCTCTTTTGTGCTGCAGATCCAGGGCTTCTGAAAGCGGAGGGGGAAAAATTCAAAGTGAAAGAAACAGGATATTTATCTATTTTCCTTTCAAAGTGCCTCTTGCTTCTCCTGATACATTTCAGAGGAAGCAGAATGACTCCACTGCATTTATGGGTTTAATGAGGCAGCTTCCACCTGAATTAACTTTTCTAGATAGGAGATACCAATAAATCATGCTGTTAGCCCAGCCTGTCCCTCTCTTCTTCTGGCAAGATCTTTTCTTGCCTGAGATGAGTTTACATCTGCAGCAGGTTTGTGTGAGAAGTTAATATTTACAGTTTCAGTCAGAAAAAAGGGGGCAAAGATCTCGGGTATGTAAGTTAACTGGCTACTTCAGCTATTTTATTGGCTCTTCCCTGCAAATATTGTCTCAGTTATAACCTAAGGGCATCACACCCACCAGTTAAAGCACATTCACTGTGTTTTATCTGTCCATGCACATGGCATTCCTTGGGAATTCCTCTGAGAGCCAAGGAAGAACTGGTAACTCCTAAACTCCACATTTCCAAGTGTTTGGTCCACATTCTCCTGCAGAATGTAAACAGGTGAGGCTCTGATCCATCTGCAGGGTTCCAAAAACAATCCAGCTGATGTTTTCACTCATCTTTTTCAGGCAATTTGTGCTGTATCCCATTTGTGGTATTGTGAAGTTTTAGAAGAATGGATTATTGAAACCCTCGAAACTGTTTTTTAATCACATCTTATTCTGTCAGCAGATTGCCTGTTCCACTAGGCTTCTGCACATTTCAGTTCCATCATTGTTCCCAGAGCTCAAGTGGAAAGAAGCCAGGGATGGCTGAGAAACATGAAAGGAAAATAAGAGCAAAATAATCATCCTAAGCCAAGTGTTGGTGGGAGGTGCTATGCAAAATGGGGTAAGCCCACGTTCCTACAATAAAACATTCACATGATAGAGGATAAAGAGGAGTCACAAATAATGGTGGGAAAGCCTTCTGTAAAGAACTTCAAGAACAAATGTAATTACCAAAGGAGTTTTTAATTGTGGGGAAAAGCACTTTGACCAGCCTTTCCTATGGTTTGGAGTGTTTACCAACGGTGCACTTGCAACTGCTCAAGCCAGTGGGAGCCAAAGGCTAGGGAAGTGTCAGCAGAGGGAGGTAGGAGCCTCTGAGTGTGCCTCCAAGGGCATTTTGGTAGTGCTGAACTGTCCCCCTAATTCACCCAAGCCTGATTCCTCTTGTGCCTGGAGCAGTGTGTCGTGTGACCTTGCCATACATATAAAATATACCTATAAAAAATACCACTTTTGTGTCTGAGGCTGCCTCTCCACAGTTCCAGCTGGTGTTCCCTCCCTGTTGCCAGCAGCATAATCCATGTGATCTAATGGAAGGTGGCAGTGGGTGGAACAAGAGGAGATTTAGGGTAGTTTCCAACCCAACCTATTCTATTCTATTCTATTCTATTCTATTCTATTCTATTCTATTCTATTCTATTCTATTCTATTCTATTCTATTCTATCCCATTCTGAAACCTGCCTGACAAAAATCACAACACTCTTTACATCCATTTTGCAAATCCCTGCACCATTCTCATCACATTAAGACCCATGTTGACATGGTCAGGGCTAAGTTAGTTGTTACTGGCTAGAAACTGGATTTTTTGTGTATGTCATGGTGTCATAAGGATGTATGACCATTTTTGCAAGCCTCAATACAAGTCACAATATTTCTTACTGTTATTTTTAGCTGCAACAGCCTGAAATATTCCTTGCCATAAAGGAAGTGAAGTCACAAAAGATTGTAAGCCAAATGAAATGAAGTCTGGGGAAGATCTCTTTGAAGAAATACACACTAATTGGGCAGAAAATACTGTTCCTGGTCCCAATGACTAGAAATCTGGAAAATTTATCCAGCTTCTTTCAAAAACAGTATGTAATCCCGATTTAAATATATAAAATCTGTGTAATATTTGAATGGAAAAGGCCAGCATTTTCATGGGTGAATTGTACCACAGAGCCTGGGGCCTACTTCTGTGCTAAACTCCATATCCTTTTACAGCCCTATCATAGGACTGGCTGTACAGAAAGCTCATTGTTTGCAAGCTGCAAAGAGAAGCCCACTCCTTCATGAAACAAAACAGCTTTTAACTCTGTGGCACATCCCTCAGCAGAAGCATGCCCACAGAATGGCAATTCATCACTGAGAAATGGCAAGTGGGCCGGGGGACTTGACAGCAGTGTCCTCTGGAAAGACCCACTTTCAAAAATCGCCGCTTCCTCGGCCAAAAGAAAGTTGAAAAAGCCCCTTGTGGCTCCTTGCAAGGGACCCTGCCCACTGCAGTGAGCTTCCAGACAGCTGCCAGTATTTGTCTCACTGAGTCCTTCATTTCATCTTCCTGGGCAATCAGACGAGGAGGGAGAAAAAGACACACACACAACTTTACGAGCGCTGAGCCCACACCAGGGACATTTGATATTTTGGCAGGGAGCTTTCTGTTTTCCAGCTGTGCCAAGTCAAGAAACATGCTAGGAAAAGAAACTAGTGCATAATTAAGTCTTCCTTTTTTTTTTTTTTTTTTCCTTTTTTTTTCTTTTTCCCTTGGAGACTTCTCAGTTGACTTTTATTCTTCTTCTTCTCTTTTTGTCTCCTGTCTTGCGATTTTGCTTTGTTTTCAATTTTTTTCAAGGGAGCTTTCTCACCAAACAGGTTTGTTGTAAGTTCTCACCATTCTCCTGATTACTAACAAAACGACTCAGCTTTCAAATACCAAGCCAGAAGAAGAGTTATATTGTGGGGAAAGGGAAATGGGGATGCAGCAGTAATTTTTATTTTATTACTATTAATTGTAAGTAACAGCATTGTCAGTGCTGTTACATGACTCCTGCTGTTGGTGCCATTTCAGTCATGGGTCCTCCCTGTTTGCTTCCTGCTCCTGGTTATGGTCTGTGTCCTTTCCTCTGTCCCTTAGGTGAGATTTTCCTCCTGTCATCTTACCACCCATCTTCTTTATGATGTGATTGGTTTGGCTCCTTGGGCAGATAAGAGGAGCTACTGTAGGAAAAGACAAAGAAGATGTGAATAGCAGAAGTTCTTGGGCCGTGCCCTGCCTTGATTGTGGTATCTTTCCTTTTGAACGGTGCTGGATCCAGATCAGGGGGCATTCTGAAATATAATTATTAATAAAGGAACTTCTGGGGTGTGATTGCAAACCTCCCAGCTAAAGGTCCAGTATAATTGTGATCTTGAGGACCCTAGAGCAGAATGCACACACCTACATGATCTTCCTTTCCTGTCTGCCATGCTGGGGAATTGTTATGTCTCTGCTCATTTAAAGGAAAAATACCAATTTTCACTACCTGAAATTGTGACTTCTCATGGAAGAAATCCTTCCTGGTAAAACCCAGGACAGTGAGAACCAGGTTTGTGGTGTTGGGAACTCGCTGCAGCTGTTTTTGGGGTTGTGCTGGTTGTGGCTGGGTAGAGTTCCTCTTCCTCCCAGCGGCTGCTGTGGGGCTGTGTTTGGTGTGTGCTGAGCACGGGGCTGATAATTCAGAGATGTTTTTGTCACTGCTGGGCTCACCCAGAGCCGAGGCCTTTTCCAGCCCCCCGGGTGGCCACGCTGAGAGGTTGGAGGGGACACGGCCAGGACAGGTGACCCAGACTGACCCAGGGCATGTCCCAGCCCGTTTGAGAGGAGACACCCAGCTGCTGATAGGGAGTGAAATTAAAAAAGGGTTGTTTGTGATTCAGCTCTTTGCTCTCCTCCTACAATAGCATCAAGGAGGGTCTAGATCAATTAATGTGATTGCTGTTAATTAATCACCAGGCTTAGTCACGGTTCAGGGTTGTATTGGGGAATCTCTGGTCCTTCTACTCATGGGAATAGAGCCATGTAATCATAGAAGTGCTAAAAGTTGGTTTTCACAGGATGGACTTGCAGGCAAATCCAGTAAGTCGGTAATTTAGCTAAGAAAAGAAATGGTTTTTTTAAAATTCTGAAATATAGGAAACAAATTTTTTAAATTGTCAAAGCATATTGTCCTTTAAAAATAAAATCTTTGGGTTTGTTTTTTTTTAACTTTTTTTTTTCAAATTATGTAAGTTCAGAAGATGAAAAGATCTTCTGAGCTAAATGAAAGAGGTATCTTGTCTCAAAATGTAAAGTTTTCTGAGTGATCTGTAAAAAAACCAAAAAATGCCTGAAGATCTGTCTTTTCAGCCTAACCATATTTTCTTCCTCTTTTAAAAAAAGCTGTTCATTGAAAGACAAGAATTGTTTTTCCTCAGGTGTAATTAGGATCTCCTGTGCTGTCATCCACACTAAAAGCTGTCTTTGTCTCATGTCATCCTGAACACAAAGCCAAGAGATTAATAAGAGAACCTATGCAAAACAACTGCTTTGTTGGGCTAAACTTTTTAATGCTTAGGAAAAAAAAATGTTGGGGACATATTTTGTATTTAGCCTGAAAGTTGTGGAGGAGATCACTGACGTTTTCCTACTTTGCAAAATTTAGCTGTAAATGGTCAGTCAGTTGCTCTGCTATTGCCTTCTGACTCCTGCCCTCATGCTCAGATAAGATTTTTCTTGGGATTCCAGGAAGAAAGGCCTGCCAAGCGCTTGAATTTTATTTTCACAACCACATTTAAACTGAGGCTGATTTTTGCAGAGGTGCCTAGGCGGTCCAGATGCTTCTTTTCAAGAAAAACGACCATTAACTTGGAATTACCAGATAAAATGTTTTCAGTCCCTTCAAAAATAGCATCTTTTTACGTATTCAGAGTATTAGGGAAGCGTCTGGTGCTGGTAATTTTGTTTTCTTCATTTGTTTTATATGTCCTGTACAAGGAAGAGGAGTCTGGATCTCGCACCACAGACAGGAGAGGCAGCTCAAGTTGACTCAGACAATGAACAACGGGGAGGAGGAATGCATCCACAAAACCAGTCAGGAGAGGCATTTCTGCCCACCAGAGGAGAATTCCTCTTGGCCAGCTGTGATATCATTTAACAATGACAGCTCTCTGGTTTGGGGAGTGCCACATGTGTTTTCAATGCCTGATTTGCAACTGCTCCACCAGATAATGATTTAAAGCCACATCCTGCCCTCCCCAGCCCAGCCTCTGTGACACCACGGAGGTGAATGGCTTCATGTCCTTCCAGAGAGAGTCCCCAAAACCTTGGGCCCATCCCTGGCCAGCAGGAGCTGGGGATAAACTTTCTCCATGGGTGGCCTGGAGAAGTGGCATTTCTCTTTGAAGTGAGAGATGTGCCCCCACATTTTGGGGACGAGGTACCAGGTGAGACAGCAGCTCCCGAGGTCCCCCTGAGGTTTGGCCCTGGGAGCATCACAAATACCTGGCTGAAAACATTTTGCAGGCACTGCCTTGGGAATGGCAGGGACTGGGGACGTTCCCATGAACTTTGTTAGCCCTTCCTCTGCCCACCCCCCCGAAACCTCAGCCTCAGAGCAGCCAGCATGTGTCTGATGAAAAGCCACTAATGCATGTGCTCATCTTGCACTGAGTGAGGCGTAGCTGGATATTTACATGGCTCAAGGAATGCTTGGTCTTTCTCAGGGCCAAGAAAAATAAAGTCACCAGCCACCCCCATAATGAAAAATGAGGTGCTGCTCCCAGCCATCTGCAGTGAGCTTTGCTTGATTGTTTGTTTGTTTTATTTTACTTTTTTTTTAATAACCTTCTAAAGCTTGGTTCAGATTATTTTGCTTCCAAAGCCTTTGCCCGTAAAGAAGCAAAAAACCTTTTTATTTTTTTCTTTCCCAAAGAAATAGATGTATGGAGGGACATCTCTGCCCATTTAATGAAGAGCATGGCACATGAGAAAGCAGGTTAGTCTGGGACAGCTGGAATTACAGGCTGGCAGCAGGAGGTGGAAAGAGGAGTTTTGTCTTTGTCAAAAATAAATGAAAGCTGGAAGAAATTTTATCCTTGTATTGAAAAGAGCAACATCCAAGGAGTTTGCAGCATTACTTAAACCACTTATCTCTAAAATACAATATTTTAAATATTAGGTCCCAGGCAAGAGATGTCAGCACATGTCTGATTCTTGCCCTGAGCACGAGCAGGTGAGGATGTGTTTGACCAAAGGATTGTCATTTATGAAAGCCTTGGACAAGGATGAGGGGAAAGGAAGGGAAAATCCTAATCCACAATATTAATCACCACAAACCATGCTTTGCTGGGAGCTCAGCCTGCAGGAGAGGAACCCCACCTGCCAAACACACAGTGATCTGTGAGCACCAGGATAAACCACTGCTGGCTGTGCTCACAGGGAGGGAGGTGTTTCTGGGTGAGATAAGGCCTTTTCTCTTCCTGCACAGCAACTCCTGTCTGGTATTGGCAGGGTCAGATGATCCATGAATTGGTAGGGAAATCCCTGTTGCAAACAACAGTGGAAGGAAAACAATCACTGATCTGAGAGATTCTGATTTTCTCTTCTTAAATTGAGGGTGTACGTTATCTTGTGGCTGTACAAAACCTGCTGAGGTGAATAAGGAAAGGCTCTCAAGAAATTAAAGCTCTAAAACCATTTACATTTAGAATAGTGGAGTGTTTTGCTGCAGGTTTAATCCACATCTGCACGTGCAGCTGTGGTGTTTGGGTCCAGCTGTTTTCTGCTTCCATGAGCTGGGCACCACAGCCCCCTGCACCTCATAGCTGCACCTCCACAAAAGGAAGAAAAACTGTTGTGCTGTAGGAAATATGGACATGCAAAGGAGCCCAGGACATGAGAGAGATGACAACTCCCACCATACTCCGTGGATGTTCTCACTGTGTGCAAAGGGGGGAAAAATTCATTACAAGTCCAAACCTGTAGGTAATTCCTTGTCAACTCCAGTGACTGATTGGAGCTCTAAGATGTGAAGATTGATGTAATTCCCCCAAAAAGCAAATTCTCTATGCAATGTAGATGCTTTGCTGTGCAAAATCCTAAAGCATAATCAGGCTTCTCCTAAAACAGGGCCTGAGAATTTCCTGGGGGAGTCAAAAGGAAAAATTTACTGAATCAACTGAAACAGCTGAAACAGCTACCCAAGAGATGGTGGATTTGTCTTCACTCTGAGTGTTTAAGGAAAACCAGAGACAATTTCCTCCAACCATCAGCAAAGGCTGGAATCACAGATAGCTGGAAGAAACAGAGGTGTTACAATGGTTTATTTCTTCCTAGGGAAGATCACAGGCATGGCATGGTTTGGGTCAGGAGAAGCATTAAAACTCATCCCATTCCACCCCTGCCTTGGGCAGGGACACCTTGCACTAGACCAGGTTGCTCCAACCCTGTCCAAGCCAGCCTTGGACACTCCCAGAGATGGGGCAGGATGTTTGTACTAAAATCTCCATTTTTTTTCCCCATCAGTTGTGTGCTCCCCTCTGCCAGATTCACTCTCAGAAAGAGAAATAAATAGAACTGAATTGTTCATCCCAAGTCTTCTGACTTGAACAGGCAAAAAATTCCCTCACAGAGACCCCTCTGATTTTCTACTGTGTTTTTGAGGTTGATCAATGAAAACACATGACCTGACTTGATACAAGAGCTGCATGAGACAGCTGTCCATGCCTGGGATCTTCCATCACGAGCCCTGCCTGCATCATGGTTGTGTTCAGAGGGCATGGGAACTCAAAAACATCTCTTGGGGACATCACCTCTTTGCCCATGATCCCCTTAGAAATGTTTTTAATTAATTTTGGGAGTCTGTGCTCTGGGCTCCATCAGTCACACAGTTACAAGGATTTTAATTGTAACATTTTACTGTAAGGGTCGTCCATAACTTGCTATAAAATAGGAGATTTCTCCCAGTGTTGAGTCAAATGAGGGTTAAATTTTAAATGCCCTTCTCTTTGCAAACATAAGTTTGCTAGTTTGGTGTAAAGTACAGGTATAAGGGTAGCATTTTTTGTTGCATGAACATATGCATATTAAAAAGTACATTCAGATACTAAATATATTGCATTATTTTAATAAATTGACCTAGAAGGGGTGGTGATGGGTTGCCAGACTTGGAAAAGATGAACCCATCCTTCTGCTCTGCTGAGGGCTCCTCGTTGCTGGGAGTGGAGGAGGAAAGGCAGGAGGCAGGACATGAAGTCTGCAAAAGGCATTACAAAATTTGTATTTCCTTTGCCACGGGTCTGCCCAATAATATTTAGCCACTTTTCTTCTTGTTATCACAAAGCAGAAATTATGGAAATAAAGGAAAGTTTACCAGGTTTCTAAATGTCTGATTAGTAATAGATGAGATTAAGTGCAATGATGAGTGAGTCAGGCTGTGTGAAGTAAAGGTATAATTCCTGATGGTGTAGTTCAGAGATGTAAGAAAGGACTGCTTGATTTAATTTTTGTTAAAAGAGCTAAAAAGTGGTAAATCCCACTTTCCACCGCTCTTAATAGCCTGGTGGCTTGTCCACAGGAGACACAGAGTCACAGAAAGCTTTGGGTTGGGAGAGACCTTAAAGATCATCCAGTTCCAACCCAAAATATGTGCAAGAGTGTGAGTTCTTGTCCATCTGTGTGACATCCTGGCACTGGAGGGGTTTGTACTCAGCCCAGGGGTGCTGTGGGGTGCTGGGGCAAGGGCTGAGACCCCCTGAGTGCATGGGGCTGCTGTGCACAATAAGCAGTGACAAATCAGGGCTGCCAGCCAGAGGAGCAGCTGATTGTGTCTGCTGGATTGCAGGGAAAATATCCTTTGTTCAGTTAACATCAGGGTTTCACCTTTGGCTCATCATTACTAATTAGGAGAATTCACCTTACACCACTGGGCAATGCACACTGAAGAAAATTCTCTGATGAGAGACTGAGCGGACTTCTGGTTGCACTCAATATGGTGGGTTTTGTCTCTTCTCATGTTTTTTCCAAGCACAGCACAGCTCTCCCAGCAATTTATGGAGAGAAATACTCCTGGCTGTGGGTTTTTGTGTCTCCAATCCCCAGCAGCCCGGACTCATCCCATACCTTTTACCACAGCCAGGTTCTGACACAGAACCTGCCATAAAATGAGGCCTTTTTTTTTCCTTCCTGTAGCTTCTTCTCCCAGAATTTCCCAGGCCTGCCTCTCTTCCCCAAGTGTGAGTGTTTCATAATAGCATCTGGTGTATGAAACGAGATAAAGCTCAATTTGCCTGAAACAAGAACAATAAACGGATGTCACGTTCTGTGTAATACTGAGGGCTTTAATTGCATCCCTCCTCGTAGAAAGGGAGGGGAAGCTGGTTGTGATAACAGGCTGTTCATCTCACATTTGTCAGCAATTAGCCTGAGAAGGTGCTTGTCCTGACAATTTTCTGACCAGGAGCAGGGGTGGAAGGAAAAGTGTTTTGTCACGGCGCATTTTGTCAGTGCTGTTAATCCCCTCCCTTTGATTGATTATTGGCCACATGGATTGTTACCAGGGGGGGATTATCCACGGCACTGATAACAAAAGGCAGAGGGGATCTGGTTTATTTCTTGCTTGATTTACAGAGGAGGGTGAAGCTGGGAGGGGAGGAGGAGTGTGTGGATGTGCTTCTTTGGGAGCGCTCGCTGCAGCCTCTGCTGCTCCATCTGTGGTTAATCCAAGCAGGGTCCACCCAGCACCCAGAGCTGCCCTTGCTAAAGCCACATGCAACCACAGAAGAAAAGACCACTGGAAAAAGGAAAAAAAGCCAAAAAAACCCAACACTATCACCACCACCAAAAAAACCCAAAACAAACCCAAAAAAAGACCAAAAAAACAAACCCAAAAACCAAAAAACCCACCAAAACCAAAACAAAAACCCCCAAAAAACCCAGCAAAACAAACAAACAAAAAAACCAACCCAAAACCTTATAGGTTAAAATAGTTTTTTCCTTAAATGTCATAGTTGTTGTGTTGGCTTTGCTGGCTGGGAAGCTGACGGACTGTAAAAGGCTTTCAAAAGCAAGGAAGGCTGCAGGGAGACAGGTGATGTTTTGAAGATGAAGTGTTTTGAGCTCTCTCACACTAGTAAATCATAAGGACAGGGTATCAGGTCTCCTTTCTCCCCTGAATTTTACCCTGAAAGAACCTCACTGATGGGCACCACTGGGTGTTTTCCACTTGCTCAAAAAGTCACTTGTCTGACACTGCTGAAAATATTTACACATCTTAGGACACTGTCTCTTTAGTCCACTGATGAGGTATTACAGGTGACATCAGTGTAAGTTTGCTTGACCATGGAGGGGGGGAAAAAAAGAATCAATGTGAAATTGTGTTGTACTGAACCTCTGAATGAGTCAAGGTTCCAAAGTTTCAAGTGGTTTCATTCTTTCCAAAAGCAGCTCTGAAAGGAAGCTCACTTCTCCTAAGGTTTAGGGGAACTGTTTTAAAGAAAATTAAAAGTAACCTTGATTAATGCTAATGAAAAAATTAATGATGAGCACTAAATAATAATATCAGAACAGATGAATAGGTTTCTTTATCTATTATTTACCTAAGGTGACAGAAAGTGTTTGACAGTTTTTCTGGAGTTCTTTTTCTAACACCTGTTTATCAGCTGTTTTCTATAACAGTTAATTTTGAAAGGGCACATTTGAAGAGTTCAGATTAAGAGCTGGGATCAGATTTAGAAATCAGGGTTATAAAATAATGGGAATCACCCTTTTGACAATGCACTGACAGATCATAATCATTCAGGCTTAGCACCTGGTTTATAAATTCTGGCTGTGAATTTGGTGCATAAATTGATATTTTGCTCTCACAGGTACCAGAATCAAAGTTGCCACTTTGAGAGTTTAGTGATGCCTTCTGTCACAGGTGAGTGAGGAGCTGAGACAAAAACAGAAAGTGTTTAAGGGAATCCAGACTGAAAACTGTGTGGACAGATCAGCTGATGAAAACTTCCTGCTTGAGGTATGTTTTATATAGGGAATACTGGGGTTTGTGGATTGAATTTCTGCCAGTAGCAGAGGTGAAGGAACCTTTTTTTTTTCTCATGCAAATGCTCTTGTGTGTGAAATTTGACAGAGTGACAATGCTGCAGCTCTCAGAAATTGCTGCTTACTTGAATAAATCAGTAACTGAATTAAACCAGTCTGCAAGCAGTTTCTAAGTAAATTACTTGCACAATTTATGTGACTGCAAACTTCAAGAAGTCATTATTTTCACCTTGATTCTGTTTGCAGTTACTGCTGCAGGCCTTTTGCTTTGTTAGAGATGAGGCCATTTTTATATTCCTGTAATACAACCAGAGTCAATCTGTGGGTTAAGTTTTTTTTCCAGAAGAAGGAAAAAAAAAAAAGAGCTAATTGAATATGTGATATTCTGTATGAAACTGGTATCTGAAACACAGGGATTTGAGATGCAGTTGGGGAACAAAAAGTTGCTTGTGTAAGGGGATAAGTGGGCATGATGGGGTGGAAAAAAGAAATGGAGGGTTTGGGATGTTTGTNGGCTGAAAATAATAATTCACAGGAGGCATTGCTCAAGACAATTTAATTTGATGGGACAAAAAAGCCAAGAAACAACAGAGGGGACTCAACTGATATTTTCTGACCCTTTACAGAAGTCATTGAGGGGAAGCGAAGGAAAGAAGGGAAATAAGGAGTCAGAATTTTTGAATGAAGACACCACAAACAGTCTTTGTGCCCTGAAAGAGACCAAGATACANAAGATACACCTACCAAAAAAAAAGAAAAAAAAAAAAAAAGAAAAAAAATAGTTGCAGGCAGGCATGAGGACTTTGGCTTCCAGCATTGGTGTGAAATGGCCATTTTTACATACTGCTGAAGGATTCTCCCTGCATCCTTCCCTGTCCAGGAGTGCTGAGCTCCTTGTCCCCCACAGCAGTGCAGCAGGGGTGAGGGTGGGGAATGCTCTCACCCATGGGCACCCCAGTTTTTGGTGCAGGTTCCCAACAGGGCCATCAGGGGAATCTCCTGGTGAACATTAAATCCAGGTCCTTCAGCTCCAGGTGGGTGACTGCCCTCTGATTTACATTTGTCATTTCAGGCTCAGGCATGCCATGTGTTTAGTGGGAATCCGAGTGTGGCCAGATGAGGATAAACTTAGCAGCTGGTCTGCAGGCCAGACAACTGAGTTAGGAACAACTTAGTATCAAGAAATTGATAAAATATGAGTTTTATCCATAGCAAGAAAGAAAACAAGGCCATTAGCATGGAGACTGATAAAACAGACACATAAGGGATATTTGCAGGTAGAAAATACATGCCTTAGTGAGCAGTATATGTGTCTAAATAATTTGTTGTAAACTCTTGCCAATTAATTATTGATGCTAATTACTTTGTACCAATAAAATACAATGAGCTAGTGCTTTGTCCAATAAATATAATGAGCTGTTTTGATGTACCTAATGACTTAAGATCACGCTTTGTTAAAGGTACAAAAACTTGAGAACACCTTGTAATAAAGAAGAAGCCTTGTTGTCACAAGTGTGACAACAAGTGTGTGTGTGTGTCTTGTGTCCACCTCAACAGGAGCAGCCAGACCTGAGTGCAGAGGGGATGAGTGGAGGGGAAGCTGCAGCTGAGTGTAGAACTAGAATCAGTCTAGTCTAGAACAGAATCCCCAGGCTGGAAGAGACCCTCAAGATCATTGAACAGCTCCAACACCTCAACTGAACCCTGGCACCCAGTGCCACATCCAGGCTTTTTCTTTCTAGAAGAAACTTTTTCCTAACATCCAACCTGTATTTTTCTTGGCACAGCTTGAGACTGTGTCCTCTGATTCTGTCGGTTCCTGGTGAAAGAGCCCAACCCCACCTGGCCACAGCCACCTTTC
>VXBC01009344.1:85240-106997 GCA_013399945.1 Ploceus nigricollis
TTTTTTTTTTTTTTTTTTGGTGAAAGTTTATTTAAATGACATTTTACACTTTGGCCATAAGGGACATGCCTTTATTTTATCTGAGTTTAAATGTGTCTGTTGTAGTCTCCTGGTCTGACGGAAAGAGACAGGGGTGTTTTGTTTGGAGGGGTGAGTGGGAAGGAGACGGGGGTGGGCCAGGGGAAGCGTTTCATTGCAGAGCTGGGGCGATTGTTTGGGATTGGAAAAGTCATTTGCAGATCTGTGACTTTAGAGAGGGCTGAGGGTGGCAGCGGAGCCACTCTCCTGCCTTCTGCTGCGGGGGCCAAGGTGATGCCTTGGGATTTTAGCTTTTNTCAAAACGTTTTGTGGGTCTGACACAGGCCTGTCAGGCGGGCCCTGGAGCTGAGCCAGGCCTGTGCCTGGAGGCTGTGGGGACACAAATGGAGGCCACAGGAGGACGTGCAGGGCCTTGGAGTGGCTGCCTGAGACAGAGGCTAGACAAGATTAAGAGAATAAAGTGAGTATTTATTAAAGGCCTTCAAAAGGTACATCTTGGACAGTCAAAAGCCTCCCAGAGGCTACACCCAAGATGGACAGTGGTTATGAGTTTTTCACACAGTTATAAATTTGGTCCATTTGCATTTCAGGGGTTAATCCTCCAATTACAGGTTCAGGTAATGAAGTAATTTTCTCCAAGTGTGCCCCCCTCAATTCACTGTTGTTTGCATCTGAGACAATAAGGTGTCCTTGAGTTTCAGGCCTAGAGAGGAATTGTTTGGTCTGAATAAAACAGGAGAACAGCAGCTGACAGGGTATGGAGTTTAGAATTATACACCAAAGCAGCACAGGATCTGAAAAATATAAAACCTAAATCCCAAGGCATCACATGGACACCCCGAGATGCCCCATCCTGTGGGATGCTGCAGCCCTCTCAAAGCAGCCTGTGCTGGGAGCCAGTTTTCCCTTTTCCTTTACAGGGATGGCATTAAATACCCAGTGCCAGTGCAGGAGCTAGCAATTCTTCACTGCTACAGCCAGAGGGACTGATGAATGATGGACTGTTTTCCTCGCCCACAAACAGCCTGCCGGGGCTCTGACAGGGGAATCACACGAAAGCAGAGCGCAGAAAAGCTTTAAGAGAGAAGCCAAGAGTGAGACATAATGGGAAAAACAGAGGCCTGTCTGATTTTTCTATAGTAGCTGTAATGGGGATTAACCAGCCTTTTATGGAAAGAAATTTACTGTCATCTTTGCTCAGATACCTTACATCATTGTTACTTAATTATTATAGACACTTACCTTGGTGCTGCCTGCTATGCATTCTGGTTCCTCAAGCATAAAATGCCTCTAATCTCACAGTTATTATGCAAATTTTCTTCCTAGCTGCATGCCTGCAGGAAAGCCATCAAGCAGCAGTGCAGGAGAGCTGGTGGGGGGTTCTTGGAGGTCTCTGCAAAACACCTTTGGTTCAGTGTACATGGAGTTGGTTCACTGGGCTGAACACAGAGTTTAGAGACTGGAGGAAGGAAAAAAATCCCATATTGTTAAAATATTTTCCCTGAATTTAACTAAATTCAAACAGGTTTCTGTGGTGGTTTGTAAATCGCCTGAGATTTTTACACTCAACCTGGTCACAAAAACCATTTAAACCTCTTTTTTTGTATTGCATGTGTTTCTTCCACCCTCATGCGAAAGAATAAAAAAAATCAACCGATAACAGTTTCAGACTCAACAGGTAACAGCTGACCTGAGATTTTGCTCATATAATATTTTCTGGATGAAGACACTGAAAGTTTTCCTGGCTTAAGGAACCATTCATTTAATCCTCAAGGAGTGCTTGGACCCTGCCCAGAAATGTGAGTGGATTCCTTGTTGTTGCTGCTGTTGTTTTCAAACAGTATCTGACTGTGAGTGGAGGAAAAATATAAGATCAAACCCCAAACCAATCATGTTAAGTGTGAAAGGTTTGCCTAAGTGTTATTTTCGGGAATAAATTACAGTAGTGCTCATGTGAATGAGGCAGGTAATGGGGTGTCTCAGCTGCTTCAGATCCATGACCCATTTATAGATTATCACAAGGAATTATAATACATAACTCACAATCCACCAGGAAAACATCATGGGGCATATAATTATGTTGCTAAAGTCTTGCTTCCAAAAAAAAATTGAGTGCAGCCTGGAGTCTATAAACATTTACATGTGCATTTAACTTCATTAAATGGCAAACAGCTGTAACTTCCTTTACAGTTATCCGCTGTTCTTCCTCTTGAAAGTGCTCTTTTGATCTCTAGGGCTCATGGAGTTTAGACCTTCCTTGGGTCTGGTGCTGACCAATAGAAAAGAGGAAATTCTCCCTTTTGATTAAAGCAGTGGATACCCCAAACACAAACTCATGTGTGAGCTCCACTTGACTACGTGCCCTGTTGGTTCTGCAGGAGCCATCGCCAGTGGTAAGTGAACATAAAAAGCAGAAAGAATTTGAAGAAAGAGTGAAAAAAAAACCTATGGAGGGGTGGGAGGCCAAATCTTCTCCCTGTACAATTTTACATGGTGTTTAAATATGCAGACGTGTATTATTATTTTATGATGAACGTGGAGTCAAGCTTTTAAAGTGAGACTGTGATCAATCCCCATCTTGCCACCCCAGGCCAAAGCACTGAGTGCCACATCCAGTCCTTCCTTGGACACCTCATGGGGTGGCAGCAAATCAAGATCCTCTTGATTTCAGCCTTCAGATTCTCAGATTTCAGCAGGGATGGCATTGAGAAGACCAGCTTGTCTTGCTGCTGGTTTCTCCTTTCTCTCTGAACTAAAAAAAAAGGATTAGTCTTTCTTGCTGCTTCTTGTTTGACCAGCTCCAGAATGGGCCATTTAAAGCAAGTCTCTGCATCAACAGTGTTAAAAATGCCCTTAAATTGGTACTATTGTCAAGGAAACCACGTCCAGAAACAATGTTTTTATCACAAACTCATTGTATTTCCTTTCATTTTTTTTTTGGTATGCTGTATAAAACTATGACTTGCAAATACTTATGGGAGTGCCCTAAAAGCCAGTTGCTGTTCTGGAGTTAATCTGTCTGACTCAGTAAAAAATGCCCTCCTTGCATTCTTCTACGAAGCAAAATCCAACATCTGAAGCACCAGTGTTCCATCAGGCCTGTGTTCTTCAGGCAGAGGCTAGCTACCAAAGACAGTGCAGTTCTGAAATGACAGTTTCAGTGTTGATCCATGATTCTCTATGATTCCCATTTCTGGGGAAAAAAACCTGCTCTGTGTTATTTAGGAGCAACCAGGACCATTATTCTAATTTCCCTCAGCTGCCCATTAGGTCTAAACTTTCCCTGGTCCCACCTTTTTTGTTGCTTTGCATTTCCATTCCTGGATTTGGCTCTGAGAAAAGGCTGTGGTTGAAATCCTGTGTCACAGCAGCAGAGCTTCTGTTGTGCCAGGCCCTTGGCTGGTCTCTTGGAGATGTTTTTGGGCAATGGCTTCATGTACTCATCTTGCACACGTGCTTCAGTCAGCCCTTCCTGATGTGTTTGCCATGCTGCCCGTGGATGCTGCCATCACAGGGTCAATCCTGACATCATCCAAGGAATACTCTGTCTTTTCCACAGGAGAACAATCTAATCCTGGGTTTCCTCACATATGGAACGGGAAGAAGCAGCATGTCCAAGCTGCTGTGGAGGATGAACTGAGGGTGACTTGGAATGGGTGGCTGCTCCACACAAAGCTGGGAGCTAAGCCTCCAATGAAAAGTAGTTTCACCAGAGAAGCTATGCCTTTCCATCTGTTCCTAGGATTTAGATTCCTCATGTTTTATTGTGTTCGTATTATCATACAGCTCTATGTCTGGCATAGGCATTAAAACGTCTGGGTGTGCAGGTTCCATAATCCTGCCTCTGGCTTCGTCTTTCTCAGGCTGCAGCACTTGGTTTGCTGCATTTTTATTGTTACCACTGTAATTGTATTGTGAGGGCTCTTGCTCCAGCTCTGGCTTGTTAAATAAACAGAACATATCCTTGTGTCTCATGCCTCCGCGTCTGGAAGGGATTTAAACCTCTTCTTTTGTCTGCGTGTTTTGGCTGAACTAAGATTTTCTCTTGAAAGACCCTGTGAGTTTCAGGGTCTGTGTGTATTATACAGAGTTTGCTTTCATTAAGTTTTGAGTTATTACAGCTTTGTTTGTGCTCGGGGTGTTGAGAATCACGGAGGCCAGTTCCTTTTAAACACTGAGGAGTACAAATAACCCAGGAATAAGGGTCTTGATTGATGTAGCTGCTGCTGTGGCTCACATGTGGAGTAACTCCACATTGTTGTGTTTCCTAAACAGTGGATTTCATAAACTGTATCCTTCCATGGTGGCACCTGGTAAAAGGTCAAGAAGTAGAATAAAGAAAGAGAGTCATTCAAAATAATAAAGAATATTTTTCTAAGACCTCACCCCCTGTCATTATTCAGCTGTGCTCTGACCTGCTTATTTTCCACTACTCACTCAGAAATCACCTCAAAAGGTATGTTATTTATGTGAATGTATTGGAAGGATTAATTCTTCCCATAAATGCTGATATTCAACATACAGAAGGCAATTTTTTTATAGAACCTGGTTTTGGATGATACATCTACCAAAAGATCTCTAACTTGTCCCTCCAACCTCAGCCAGAGGAAGCAGAAATGTGTGAAATTTCTTCATAAAGTCTGGATGGGAAAAATTAATTTTCTACACAATATTTAAACTCTTTCCAGTAATATAAGTCTAAACTCATTTTAATATCCTTATGAATTGAAGGTTAAACAACATCCTTAATCAATTTATGTCAGGGCTTGGCCAAACTACTTTTTGGTTTTTTTCCCCACTGCCTTAGCCTACATTTTCCCAGACTGGATATAACTATATTTCTTACATGTAAGGGGAAATGGTAGAGATTTACACCATTGAAGTAATTTATTTTCTGTCGTCTTCTCTATGTATCTGTCATCTTCTCTTTTCTGTCATCTCAATTTTTCAGCTTTCAAGTTTATCTGTGGCCTAGGACAATCCCCAGCTCCTGAATTCATTGGTCTCCAGTCAGTCACTCCCTACCTCCTATTTACACAGTCATTTTGGGTTTTTATCTACATCTGGTACTTCTACCAATATTTACCATTTACTTCTACCATTGTTTTGTGTTATATTTATTTCAGACAATCACCCTAGTTGTAGAAATCTTGCAAATGTGAGTACTTACAAAGTGGCCCTGTTGCAGTCTGATATAATCTGTAAAAGTAACTGAGATACCTTTTTCCACTGGTTTATGCATATCATAATGCCAAATTTTGCCAAATTCAACCCAGACTCATCTGTAGCTGATGGTGTTCAGGTTTGTTCGTGAGCTGTAAAGCCTTTGTAGTGCTTGGGATGAAAGACACATGTGGCATATCATGATTTACTACTGGGTTTGCATAATATATCTATGCCTAATTTATCAATATAACTTATTCAACAAACTGGTCCCTCTCCAAAACATCCACATATGTTTTTTCTTTCCTTTAATTGATTTCTTTTTCCCTGTCCCAATGTGGAGCAGCATTTTTTTTCTTCCTCTGCATGTTTTGTAGCACAGTGAAGACAATAGATTTTTTTTTCCTTCAGCTTTATGGACTGAATGCATTATAAAGCAGGAGGAAAGTTTCCAGCTTCTTAAAATGAGGAAGAGCTACACAGACTACAGACAGGTCATTCTTCAACACAGGTAAAATTGTGTGCTGGAATAGATGATTGCCTGTTGAGTTTCACTCCTTCCCAGACTCCCAGCTCAGGCTGTAAGCCCAGCAGCTCCTCTTTCTCCCCCAGCCCCTCTTGCATGGGTGAAGCAGCACCTGGCAGGACCCACCTTGTGGAGCACATGCCCAGGAGAACAGAGCCATGGAGGTTTCTGGAGCACAGCTGCAGGAGCAGCTCCATCTGCACTCGGATCCACGCTGAGACAGTTCAAGGCTCCTCTGCACCACAGAGAAAAGGGAAATTTCCTGACCTGAGGCTGGGGGGCTGGCAGAGGCTGGGGGGGGGCACAGACCATGCTGCAGCAGGGAAAGCCTCTTGCTTTTGCAGCTGCAGAGCCCAGGCTGGCTGCATCTAAGTGGGTTTCCCTTCCCTCCAGCACAGCCCTGTGTCACCTCTTGCCTCGGTGACACTGGCCTGAAAGAGAGTGGGGCCACAAGTGTTTTGCACCCCCACAGCATCTGCTGACCTGAGCTTGTTTTGCTGATACATCAAAGCTGGACCTGAATGTACACAGGGGAACCTGGTGTGAAATGCATCATTCTTCAGATCCATGTTTAAGATTAAATCACTGGAGAGTTTTTGTTATTCTGCCCGGTTACAGTTTAGAGGCTGGTTGGAATTATTAAGAGTGCTTCCTTATAACCTGGGTTTCACATTTCCCCATTTGTGTTGTTTTTCTGGATATATCTCCTGTCAGAGTGATCTGTGCTGTTAAAAAAGTATTGACTTTGTCTGAGCTGCCCATGGTTTTATTGGCTTAGCTGAAATCAGAGAACCATGAGATTATTTGGTTTGGAAGGGACCTTAAAGCCCATCCAGTCCCACCCCCTGCCATGGGCAGGGACACCTTCCACTACCCCAGGTTGCTCCTAGCCTTGTCCAACTTAGCCTTGGACAATTGCAGGAATCCAGGGGCAGCCACAGCTTCTCTGGGCACCCTGTGCCAGGGCCTCCCGACCTTCATAGGGAACAATTTATTGCTGATATCCAATAAGAATCTACTTTTCTTCATCTTAAAGCCAAAGGAGCCTCTCTGGATTTGGCTGAAATCGCTTTCTCATATATATTTATTCATGTAATTAACCCTGTGGCAACTTCTTTGGGAACACATGGACTATTCAAGGCATCTTTTAGGGCATTCCCCTATAGAATCATGGCAAAAATTTAGTGAGGACCACTGCTTCTTCTTGAAAAACATCTGGTTGTTTTTCAGGTAGGAAGAGCTCCAGTGATTTTTTGGGCTGTTACCTTTCTGTTTGTTCCACAGGGTTTTAACAGATACTTGAATTTCAATAAGAGCCCCAATAATTTCTGAGTATGATTTATTTCATTCTCATGACGTGAAAAGGACCAGGCTGTAGTCATGCTCATATTACATTAAAAAAATACAGTAATTTTAGGCCTTCATGGTCTACATGTGGTTTTGGAGTGTAGATGGTGATCATTACATTTCATTACATGGAGAGCCAGCCTGAGGAATAAAAGGCAGTCTGAAACACTTTATGGAAAAGTCTCTGCCTTACAGAAACCTATGCATCACATTAATATGGTGACTGGGCAAATACACAGCAATATGTGTGCTTTTTGGAGTCCTTATTTAATGACTCTGGTGATTTCCTTCTCAGACAGAATATGCCTTAATGATGAAGCTGAAATCTGTTCTCAGTTACCAGAATATCTCCAGATTTAACATGTGTGGGAGAGACTAGCTTGGAATCAATCTTTTTAAGGCAATTTCCATCATTTCTCCTGTGGATTTGCAGCCTTATCATCAAACACGTAATTGAAAACACTCTAGAGATGGGATAAGTGAAGTGAATTTTAATATGGATCTGTAGTCATTTAGCCATCTTCTGAAGACTAGCACTGCTCAGCAGACAGCAGTTTGGAAAGGTCTAAATTTGTTTACTGAATTGCATATTTGTCTCATTGCTTTCTGTTGTTTCCTCTGCTGTATGATGCCTTTTCCCCCCAAGTATTTAAAAACTTTCAGATGTTGAGTGGTAGGAAGGTCTCTCTTCACAGCCCCTTCTTGCAGTATTTTAGCCTAGCAAAAATGACCCAAATAATTTAATTGCCACTAAATAGACAAATGACATAAGAGTTTGAAAGCTCCAAAGCTGTTTTACTTTGACAAAGGTGTTTTTGCCTGTCAATAAAAAAAAAAAAAAAAAGGTTCAATATTTTAAAATACATTCAACTTCATTGGGGAAGAAAATGTTACATTTTAACTTTTGCTTCCTGACTGGAGTCTCCTGGTGAAATGGGCCTGCAATGGTACAAAAACCTAAATCTTCTCAAGGAATAAGAAGATAGGAAAAAAGAGGAATAGATGATAACTTTTCACAAAGTCTCTCAATGTCTGTGCTGGGATCCAGGCTTTTCAGTTTACCCATGAATGGTATGAAAAAGGAACAATAAATGACACAATTAAGTTTGCTGATATGCAGTTGGTTCCAGGCAGCTAAATGTATACCTATTTTCAATGATTTTTGGAAATAGTTTTCAAGATTGGCTACTAGGAAACCTGATGATATTCAGCCTATAGGAAAATCCCTCACTATACTTACACTAAAGACAAACTCTTAATGTAGTTATTATTAATCAGGAAAAAAAGCTTTGGCAATTTTTTTGGATAGCTCCCTAAAAATTGGACACATTGATGCAGGATGTTATTGAAGACAGATGTAGAAGTGAATTCTCTATTCTCTAAGGGCTGAGATATATTAATGGGAAATATATCATTTAAAGGCTGTTTAAATACACCTAGGCAACCATTATCTCAGCCCCTAAAATGCTGATTATGGGAGACAACAGAGGACTAGCCAGAAAAAAAAAGAGGTCAGTGAGTGGTAATTGTTTTTACTTATTCATTTTTATTTATTCTATATATTTTCCTCCATATTTCTTATATGTGCACGTTCCTGAGGTGTGCACAGCCCACCATCCTGACAAGATCTTCTCCAAAGGGAAAATGGACATTTTCTGCCTTTGTAGGCACTATCTGGCATATTTTTTTGTCACACGTTCCCAGACCGCAGTGTCCCTGCCAAGCAGTTGCAGCCACAGCTGGAACAGGTCTAGCAGGGTTGTGCAATCTGATAATTTTCATTTTGGGGTGGCCTCAGGAAATGTGACCCAAAGTGGAAGTCTGTCAAGTTTCAAACCCACTTGAATGGGAATCATCAGTAAATGGACAAATTCTGCAGTGACTTTGAAAGCTGTCCGAGATAATACATAAATATCTTGCTTTGTCTTCCTTTCCAGCTGAGTTATATAGTGGCAATCTGGGGAAACAGAAGTTGGTGCAAATTCAAGCCCTTCTGACTTTGGCTGGTTTCTTTTTTTTCTGTCACTGGTGATCACGAAAATTCTGGATTGACTCACTTTGCAAACACTGCATCCTTTGAGCTACTTCGAATGGCTCCTGTCTGCAGTGTGTTTGAAACTGACCTGGATTGTCTGTGGTGTATAAACGTGAACAAAATGGAAGCCCTCCCCACCTGAAAATTAATGATACATTTAACCACAATGATGCTGAATTGCTTAGTGTGGAAACAATATTTCTTCAGTTATGGGTAATCAAGCTTTTTTTTGGTGCCAAACATAACAGAATATATTACAGGATGACTGTTACTTAGAAGTAACACATTATTTTTCAAAAATTCAATCAGTGTAACAAAATCAGTTTGGTTTTTTTTTCNACAACAACTGTTGTTATTAATGGCAGTTTTGTTGAAGCTATTGTTCACCTTTGAAATAGAAATAGTTAAACAAACTGCAGATGGTTGAGTCCCCACACCCTCACTCAGTTCCAACTGCCCCTCAGAGAATTGCAAATGAATCAACTGTTTATACAGGATTTTTCCTCATGCAAAGGAGCAGCACCGGCACAGTCCTGACAGCCTTTCCCAACCTTGCCTCCCACAGGGCTCCTCCAAGAGCAGTTTCAGATGATTTGGGGGCCTGTGAATGGAAAAGGACAGATTTACAAGGCTGTGGGGCTGCCTCTCATTTCACATTGCCCTTTTGAGCCCTTTGTTACCAGAAATCCAGCTTTGTGTACATTCACCTGTGAGATCCTCGTCCTTTATTGGATAACCTGGCAGCATAGTTAAATCCTGTGGTGGGTCTCTTTTAGTAGACTGAGGCAGGAAGAAAAATGTCATTGAATAAACTCTACAAATGTTCCTCACCTAGGAGGGGACAAAAAATGGTGCCTTGAATTTTACTCAGTTCTTAGACAAGAAAATATTCTGTGAACATTCTGGAGGAGAACCTCAGAAATAGGACATTTAGTCATCCCTGCAGAAGTGGCAGCAAAGCCCTCGAGGGTGGGTTAAATGTCAGCCAGCAGTGTGTATGTGCAGGCACATGGATCCAGTTTTCCTGCCCTCGGTGGAATTACAGGATTGTTCCCAGAGACAGCTGCTGGGGAGAAGCTGGAAAGCATTGGTTCCTCCCCTCTGATACCTTTGCAGCCCACCAACACAATGTGTTCCACAAGCAATGTATTTTCCATGGGGGAAAAGCCAGGAAAGCTCCCACATGGACTTCTTCATTGAGTTAGAGTCTATCTTTACAGCAGTTCAACATAATGGACTCTGTTTTTGAGTAGTAATTTCTTAACAAACTCCAATAAAAGCTTCAGCTTCACTATGTAGCTGTAGATCTTTCAGGTAAGATGAAATGCAGCCTTTTTTTTTATGAGGACTGTGCTCTGAAATTATTTCCCATTAGTGTATGTGAGAGCAACTTCTAGCTTTGGTTTGCATCCAACAGCTTGTGAAGATACAGCTGCTTTTGGTCACTTTTATGAGTGAAAATCTAAATAATGTTTTACATCTATTAGACTAAATAGAAAAGAAATTTGGAAGCAGTTCAGTGATGCCAAAAAATAGAAGGACAGCTGCAGGAATGTAAATTATATGCAGAGATGCTGTGCTTGTAAGAGTAAGTGAGAGCAGCTGTTAAAGGACTGGGAAACTGGTGCTGGGCTTGATGTGAACACTTAGTCCAGGTTTCCCTAGGTGTGACTGAACCACATCTGAGTGGTGGTGACACAGAGCTGTGTGGTCCCACTGGAGGGTCCCAGTAGCACCGTCAGGTTTGCAGCCTGGCAGGGCTTTGGGGCTCAGGGACAGCACTGTGCAGAAATGGCTGTCCCCTTCTGCGGCTCCAGCTGCTGTCCTTAAACCCATCTCAGAGCTACATATGTAGAAAATACCTTCTTCTGATCCATGCAGGAGCCTTGAGCACTCCTTTGGGATCTGGGGTTCCCAGGGATCACTCAGCTTTCCTGGTGGGAGCAGTGGAGAAGACAGGGCTTGTGCCCAGGTGTGAGAGCTCATTGTGCTGGTTGTGCCCACCAGCTGCTGATGCTGCACAAGCAGGTTGTGCTGTGGTTTGTCCTCTCCTCCTCATCACTTATCTCCTCATCCCTTATCTCCTGATCCCTTATCTCCTGCTCCTTATCCCTGGGACATGCAGAGGAGCTGGAGGTGAAGCGGTGATGGGTATGGCAGGAGCTCATGGCAGAGTCTTGCTAGTGTCAGGTAGACCCTTGAGTTTCCATCCTGAAAGTGAAATTCATTACAGTTATTGCAGCACCCTCTCAGAAAGACAACAAATGTGAAATAAAGTAGTCTAAAATCTTCCTCTGTCTAGCTCCTCTGCGACAACCAGAGTTTTTTCTGGGAGGTGGTGTGTGATTTTAACTTATCCAGTTTTTAGCCTCTTGTAGAATTACTTGGGAGGGAGGGGAATATGTATGCTCACTTATTAAATAACAGTTCATTGGATGAAACCTTTTTTATTTTAATGGACAAAAAAAAATTCCTGTTTGAAGACCGCAAGTCAAACACAAGTACTGTTTCAGCCAAAAGTCTGTCTTGACTGCCTTGCCTATGGCAAACTATGAAGTATAAAATACTTTACAAGGAACTGAGACTTCCCAGAGGATGGTATAAGAAGAGCCCTGTTTTTCATTCTCATTGTTGCATGTTTGATCTTCCTTACACTTTTGCTGCTGCAAAATTGTCTTAACTCCACTGTTAGCAGGGGACCTGAAGAGCAGTGGCTCTGGCAGAAAGAGTCAGAATGTCCATCTCTGACTGAAATGATCACTCAATTAATTTCATTGTTTAGGACACTTTTATTGCTGGTGCTGATTAACCATCGATACTTGGGAGGGAACGGGCAGAGAGCTCGCTGCTCATTTAATTGAACATTACCACATCAGTCAAACCAGTTCTAGCACTGCAGCAGCCCCATACCCCCTGCATGAAGGAATGCCAGATCTAAGGATCTATTTACTCCTTTTTAGGCACATGTGCTATTCCCAGTAACCCAATTATACGGCTTTCTTCACACTTTATCCATAAAATACTACTAACACATCAAAAACAAGTGAATCCTTACATCCTGCCGTTTTATAGCTCATAAAGCCAACTTCACCCATTTTACCCAAAGGAGTGTGCAGCCAAAAACAGGACAAAGCCAGTGGAAGAAAAGAAATGTGTGTGTGTGTGTGTGTGTGTGTGTGTGTGGCTGGCTCTGTATATGAATTATGACTATTCAAAGGGAAAAAAACCAAAATTGAATGATTGCCAAAAAGCCAAGTGTGTAAAGGGACAGCTGGAGTTTTATGCTGGAGTTTACAATGCATTACTGTTCAATAAAAAAAAGAAGTCCTTTACGACAGCAGCTCATGCATCGCATGAGACATAAGCTACCTCTGAATACAGAGCACCTTCCTCAAAGGAAATGCCACTCCATTCTGAATTCTCTTTTAGAGGAACAGTAGGTGACCTAGCTGGAGATGTGTGGAAAAGATCTGATTCCAACATTTATAATGGCTTGGATGTGGACCTACCCACTGCACCCATCCTTCCCATCACACTGCTTGTGTCTCAGCCTTTTTCCCCTTTCAAGGGTAACAGGCTTTAAAACCCAGGCCAAAGTCCTCAGGTTTGGCAAGGGGAAAGAGCTGATTGGGTACTCACAATGAGGGAGGAGAGAGAAAGGAAGAAAAATGGGAGGAAAGCTGAATCTTTGTCCACAAGGAAAGCTGGCACTGGTTGTGTCCAAATTGTCTGAGAGCTTTGAATTTTCAGAGAAAGATTCCTCCCTAAGCAGCTTTTCTCTGTAAAGGCCCATCAAGCTCTGAAGCTTATAAGTTATTCTCCCCTTGTGATATTAAAAGCATTCATTACTTTCTTGCATAATTCATGACACTTAATTTTCTTCCAACTGTTTCATGAGTCCTTAAGCAATCTGGTTATAAGTAAGGCTCAGCTTTGGTTCTTGCAAAAAGTACTAAATGCTAGTGACACTTTGAACGTGTGGGCTCTGAATTAAGGAATGGAAAATCCCCAGGATGATAAACGTCATCAAAACATGATGTACAAACCAAGAAGCAAAATGCAGCAGCTACTTGAAACCACCCAGACAGGTGAGAATCTCTGAGGTTGGAAAAGACCCCCAAGACCANTTTTTTTCCAAGGAAGAATACACTAGTGTTAACTAAAAGAAAAAAAGTTGAATTAAAATGGGGAACAGAAGGAAAAAAAGTAGCCAAAAGAGTAAATAAAATACTTGCAGGTGATACTGAGATTTTTTTAGAGTGGCCCAGTGCGACACTAAAAATAAAACAAGTAATACAATTTTGGAAGGAAAAAAGCCAACTCAATAATGGTGTAAATGAGGGAGTTTGGTAAGGGAGTCTATCAGGAACAAAAAGAAATTAAGTAGCAGACAAACAGGGAAACCAGAAAGAATTACAAGTAAGGGAAACCTCCATCAAAAAGAAAGAGAAAAGGAACCAGAAAGGTCTTGAGGAAGAGCTTCTAAAGGCAAAAATATTAATAACCTCTTTTTATAAACACATATATCTTCCCAACTGTCTGCATGGCCAGTGGAAGATGAAAGGATAATGGAAGTGCTTGGGGAAGATAAGAACTGGCAGAAAGCTAAATTAATTGCTTGTATCAGTGCTCACAGAGGAAATGCTCGGGAGTTTCTTGCAGTGGATGAGTCACAGCAGCTTCCTTCAGTTGTGGTGCTGTCTTGAATGGTTCTAATTTCACTCTGCTTCAAGAGGTGACAGTCCTGCTCTCCTGCTCCTCCCTCACTGACCCTGGCCATGCCATGCCACTCCCTCCCTTGTGCCAGAATGAGGTTCCTTGCAGCCAGATCAAGAAACTAATCCCATCACTTATCAGACACAGAATTTAAAACAAAACAAATATTTCTATTTTTTCTTTCCCTGTAGTGCACAGTTATGTAGTCCTATGGGGTGTTATGGGTAGCTGAAGGACAAGAAGTTTCCAAAGGCAGCTGGTAAATTTGTGTAAATTTGTATAAATGTCCATCCAGGGAGAACAGAATTTTCCATTAAGGAACAACCAGGTCAGCAAGCCTCACTGTGGTGGGCTGGTACAAGGGAGAGGTCCTGCTCTGATTTTAGGCCCTTCCCAAACATTTCCTGGTGGACTCTGTCTCAGCAGCAGGCTGAATTCACTTCTGGCCTGAGGACATGCCATTGTATTCTTTATGGCACCAGAAGGAAACCAGCAGTGGCCAAAGGGCACCTTTCTTTAAATTTTATGGATTCACGCCAGTCTCAGGAGAGCTGGAGATGCAGCACTTTCTCTGGTAACACGTATTTGAGTGTGTCCTGCACACAAAACAAATATGGTGTTGATTACATCTGATTTCTCCAACATAAATTGTTAACGATAGCATGTTTTGATAGCATTTTCACGGAGTAAGGAAGAAAGAAGCAAGTCTTTCTTTATTAATCCACTATCCTCTTCTAGTGTAAAAAGAAACCAAAAAGCATGTGTCTTTTACTCTGTGTAAGGAGACAGAAGGGTATCCCTGCTCTCTCACAGGGGCCACGATTAGCAAAACCTGTCCCTTTCCCCCTGCAAAATAAATCTTTTGATCACACTGAGACTAAACAAAGATTTCTCTGTTTAGTTTTGGAAGCACTGAGCATCAAGACACTAACACTAGAGGATAATCTATTGAAGAAGCTTTCTTTGTGTTAAAGTCCAGACTTTGTAGAAGACATTGTCAACAAACCTTACAAAAATATTGATATGTTACTGTAGTTTTCTCATGGCAAAAAAAGCATTTTCAAATGGTGATTGGTGCCTAATTTTCTTTAAAGCAAAGGAGTAAGAAGTGAGCATCTTCGAGCATTTTGTTTTTTATCAGCAGCTCACTCACAGTTAAAGACTTCACATTTCTGAATTTCTTGTGCTTGGTTATTCAATGTTGCAAATCATCACAGGGTACAAACACCCCAAGAGTGTGTAGGGTTTTTTTCATGACTCACAGCTTCCACAACCAATGAAGATTTACTGTTAAGCTAAAAAATTAAGCCTAAAACACGCTTCCAGGCCTGAGGCTGCAGAAAGTATCAGCTGCAACCACCAGGCTAAAGAGTGGCATAGAAAGGGGAACACAATTGATTTCTACTACTGGATCTCTGCAAGAGACCGAGACTTTTTAGAGGGCAGAAGAATGAAAGCAGATGGGAGATTTAAACTGTGCCAAGTGGTTTAAAGATGCATGGATAACCCTTTTATTACATGGGATGATTGATGATGCACGAGAAACTAATGCTGGCCACACTGGTAAGAATTAATTTGGAAGCCCAATTAGAGATGAACTGTTACTTAGTTCCAGGCTGTGGAAGAAAATCCAGCCATTTGTCCAGGGATATCTGAAGGTTTGGGATTGTTATCCAAAGAAGGAAATATGGTTATGCCTGGCTTTATTGTGTTGTTTTTAGTGTGCCTGCCTCTCATTTGGTCTCACATGTTTACTTTTCTTCCTTTTAAATGTAAACTGCACCACCTGCCTCAGCCTGGGAGGTGCAGATAGAGCCTGTTCCAACACTGACTGCAACTTTAATACTCAACCATTTTATGAATATTATTTGCCTGGGCTGTAACCTGCCTCTAGATGGACAAGATAGCAGTGCACTGGTGCTTTGTGCTCCTACTATTGTCAGCAACTGTGACAAATATATTTTATTTCCCTTTGAGCCTGCACCAACAAACCAGGAGCATCCAGCAGGGCTTGCACTGGGGTCTTTCACTCTTACCTGCATCAGGACCTGGGGGTGAGGAATTTACTGCATACACATATGTTGGCTTATTGTGATTAAATATGCTGTGGAAAATCCAAAATCAACACCTATGCAGCCACAAGGAAATGGCAACTGTATTTCCACCATGAGTAGTACAATTTGCTGAAGGCCTTCCTTAACCATATGTGTGCCTGTTGTGGGTGAAAATTGAGTGCGATGCTTGTGCACTCTCTAAAAATGTTGCCAAGACTGGTTTTGGTTCACAGCCTGTGATTTTGTCATCACAAAAGCTAGTGCTCTGCTAGAGAGTACTGGCTTTTCCCTCCCTTTGCTATGTCAGAGTGTTGAGCTGGGGTTTCTGAACTTGCATGAAACCATGGTAAAATCTGTCATCCAGTGAATCTGACACTGATGTCTTCAGAGATTGCTCCCAATGTTTTGGTCTAAGTTTTCCTTCTGCTTCGCCTCTGAAAACTCATAATTATTTACCACAGCAAGTGGGTGATGCCTAAGGACACATTTTTGGATACCAAGCCCAGATGAGCAGGTCCAGAAAAGTGCTCTCAAGTTTTTGTGACGCATCAGCTACGCAGGGATTGTCTCCTTCACCTCTTGCAATGAACAGTTTGGGTTTGCACTTGTGATGCTGTTGATCTCCCTCAGGATGCTTGCAGCTCAGGCTGCCTTAGTTTATGATTCAGTCTCAAATGTGTTCCAAATGTGTGACAGGCAAGCAATGGTGATGTTTAATTTGTTATTGTGGCTGTTCTAAGGGCTGTGGCTGGAGCGGCCAACCTGTGCATACGCCCCCGCAATGTTTCCCAGACCAAACCTCCCCATCATCCAAAAACCATGGATTCCTGCCATCCCCAGAGGCAAGCTCAAAGATCACCCTTGGAAGTGAGCTAAGGGTTTTGGACATGCATGTGGTCCCTGACAGTCAGCAAAACAAACACATGGAGAGGCAGAGGATGGCAGCATGGGGGGTGAATCCTCCGAGCACTGATTTGGGCAAACCATAATTGCTGTTGCTCCACATATGTCAATCAAGCAGCTTTGCATCCAGGCATCAGGGTCTCCCACTTCAATCCCTCATCCTGAGCTCTGCTCTGGGTTGGTGCCACTGGTAGCAAACAGGCACAGGTTTTTCCATGTTGTTCTAAGGTCACATCTCCGTGAGATAGTATTAAGGAAAATGAAAGTTTAGGAGGGCAAAGGACAAGACAGATAAATATTTTGCTCTGCCAGGTCTCTCTTGGTGTCTTAAAGATGCCACACTGCTGACACAGGGTCCTAAATACAAGTCTAGGCCACCAGCTGGGCAGCCTGCTATAAGCAGCTCCTTGGTGCTTCCCTCACATGCCCTTCATCTCCCCTGAGCTTTGGCTGGATGAAACAGAGCCAACTGAGCCAAGAGTGCTTCACCAATCAATTGAGACCAAGGCTCTCCTGAAAGCTCACTGTTGCTTTCTGTCAGGCTGTTTAATGGCAGACTGATAAACTGGGATCTGCTTCCTTTTTTTTCCTTATTTCTTTTGCTTTTCCAGACAGTTAGCTCAACAAGGCCTTGGAATTGACTCAATGGAGTGTTTAGTTGCAGGGGAGTTAATATACTTTATGGCCAGGATGAAGACATTTGAGCTCATAAATAGTGACAGTGCCCTATAAATTCTAAAAACCCTAAAGATGTTTAGGGACTGTATAACCAGTGTTACATAAAGAGGTACATTTTTGGATGTCTCCAGGTGGATACATCTAATAGCAGTAGAGGTTCATTGTGAAGTGCCTACTCCTTCCACAAAGTTTGTTTTTAGAGCAATACAACGAGGTACACGCACTGAAAAAACTTGGGAGACTTTGTGTTATACAAGTGCCCTTATCAGAAATCTTGTAAACTGTCTCTGTTTACCAAAAACATTTCCTGGCATGAAACAACTGTGTATTTTGTTTCCACAGAACCAGCACTGGAAAACACTCCTCTCCCCAAGCTCTTCAGAGTATTTTCCTGCAAACTAAATCTCCATGCCCCTTCCCTGCTTAAGGACACCAGTGAGGGGTGAGAAACAGGAAGAAAAGTGGGAGGCATAGATGTTTCCTTATAGGGAAACTGGTATTTAAATATTGGCAAATATTTAAACTAACATTTAATAGCTTAAATATTTACCCCCCGTTGCCTATAAATTTGATAGAATTGAGAACAGCTGCAGAGTGCCCCATCCCAGGTGAGTGTCCTGGCTGCTCCAGGCATTGCCTGTGCTGTTTCTCTTTTCCATTCTCATTTCCATTTCCATTCTTTTTTTGCTGCAAAACTCAAAAATCCCCACTTTCTTCATCTCCTCTTGGTCATCGTTACCCTTTCCCTGAGCCTGGGCCATTTTCAGTTCTGGACAGTAACAATTTCTTAGCCTCCTTCCTGCCCAAATAGATGAAAGTAGTTTCATTTACCACTTTAGCATTTGAGAATGCTGAACCTGATGTGAGGTGGTCAGCGGACACGTATGAAAAGTCTTTATGTCATTTCATTTAGTTGCTCTTGTGAATATTTTATACATATCTGCATTAGGGGGACAGAATCCATTGGGTCTATGGGTAACTTTCTAATTAAGACTTGTAGAAATTCACTAAACCTGTTTTTTTTTGTCAGGAGGCTTAAGCCTATACAATGGCACTTGCCACATTTGCACATCTCCATTCCACACTGAATTTGAAACTCAAATGAACAAGTTTGCTCCAACGTTATTGCAGTATTGTTTTTTAGTTCAGACAGGAGGCACCAAGCGCTGCTGTTGCTGTCTTTGGAGGAAGTTCAGGCCATTGCATTTGTCATGCTGCTCAGATGAACTCACTGCCACACACAAACACAACAGAGCAGATGATGAAAAGCATTCACAGTTGCTGAAGAAGCTTGTTACGTACCAGGACCAGCATGAACCTGAAAGTGGATATGGAGATTTATTTATTTTTCTTTCTTTTCTTGGATGGCAGGGGGGAAGATATTTCTTTCTTTTTCTCTCTCTTTTCCTTTTTTCTTTTTTTTTTTTTTAAAGCTGTAAACAAAACAAGATATTCCTGTTCACCTTAGCAAATGGACGGATGTTTCCCTCGCTGTAAAAATAAGCAGCAGTCAGTGGCTGAATGTGTGGCCGTAATTAGATATATCTACATAACACATGTGTTTTGAGACAAAAGAAGAGAGAATAAAGGCCTGGTACAAATCACAATTTCTCAGAACATCCTTCTGCTCTTTGCCACCAGCACCTCATGCTTACACGGCGCTCCCCTTGCCAGGAGACCACCATTTCTCCACTGTGACATGCCAAAATCTAAACAATGACTATGTTCTCGTGTGCTGTGCCTGATTTCTGTCATGGAAAAAACTTTGTCATTGTTTCCTTGCCTCCTCCCTTCTGGCACCTCTTTTGGGGCAGATTGTGGGCAATCTGAGCCTGTGTTCCCTGATGCTGCTGCCATAGGACAGAAACCCTCTGTGTCAGCTCTCACATCAGATCAGAATCCAAGGGCTGTTCTGCCAGCTCTTGTAGGGAAACACATGGGCACAGAGGAGGGATTAACCATTTTTTCCTGTGATTTTTCATCATGCAAGGAGAGTTTCATTGCATGCATGCACAAGGTAGGGTTGTCCTTTGATGGTTTTCGTGGTATTGATCTTAACGAGCTTCATTTGTCCCAAAGGTAGATATCAAATGCAAACTAAATTTATTGAGGTCTCTAGTGTTGTTGGAGAATGTCAGGCTCTTAAGGGAGTGTTTCAACCTCTCTATCTTAAAATGGAACATATTATCCATCTTTGCCTCTGGTTACTTCTGACTATTGAGTCTAGATACGTAGTTTAGACTAGAAACTGACCTTGTAAGTAGCAAAAATTTGGGCTAAAACACCTCAGTCCAAGTCCCTGGTAATTGTGTTGCCTGGATCTTTATCACACTGGAGGATTTTGTTGTCTGGGACACAAAAATTAAGTCTGAAAGAAGACATTTTGGTTAATATGTGGTGCAAATGCAAGACAGCTTGCGTTAAGATTATTATTCTATAACCAGGTAGAAAAGAAATTGGAGTTAGGGCATTCCAAGCATCATTTTTAACATCCAGTAAAAATTCCTAAAATTATTTATTTTTCAACTGTGAGGGCTGATATTGTGGAAAAAAAAAAAAAAACCAGGAAGAAAGCAAATTGAACACCAGTTTTTGTAATCAGGCAAAAATTNTATTTTATCTAAATGCAGTGTCATTAATTTCTGAGACTTCCTCAGGTTCTTTTGTCCATCCACAAGAGAACAAAATTCTTCTTTGAATCCCAGAATGCACATGTCTATCCCCCATGCTGTCCTCATCTGTAGGCAATACTCTTTTTCCATAAGAAATACTATTATATGACATTTAACCAGCCTGGATGCCTAATTACATTTATTGATCTAAGTAATTGTTATTGCCTTTAGAATATTGACTTCATCCAAGGCCACATTTAGAGAGTTTTCTGGTAGCTATTCCTTATTCCTTTCTTACACTCTGTGACAACTTTCTATATTTCATAATTTTCAATGTTCCTGAGGTACTTCATGTTTAGAAGACTCTATCAGCATATTTTATTTACCAGAGAAACAGATTATTAAGGAGGCTGAGTGGCTAATTTATTGCTTGGGGGAAAGTCTTGACAAGAGAAACTGAGTCTGATGAAAGGGGAGAGGGGTTATTAATCTCCGAGGTGTGTTTTGTGCAAGGAAAGCTTTGACCAAAAAACTCCTCAGAGGGTTTCCTGTCTCCAGCAGTGAAAACTGTATTTTCTAATTGAGAAGCTTTATATATAGTGCCATGTGGAGAAAGAACCTTCTTTTGGCAATGGTGATCATATCTAGAAAATTAATATTCCTGGTGGGTGTGGGCAGAAAAATATCTGTAGTAGCAGCTACCAAAATATTCTTAGTAGTACTTTCCGATAGTTGGTTTGCCTTCTGGTACTTCTCTTAGGTTTGCTGAGACCAAAGTGAGGAAAAAAATGCAATTTTGTTCTTGTTGTGCTCCAAATTACAATTTGCACAAATGTGGAATAGTCACAGGCTTCCAGTTACCTCTTGTAACTGTGAAATTCTAGTGCCAGAGACAGCTTGGTGATGCAGAAAATATCTCAACTCCTCAGGAAGAGGCAAAGGGAAAAAAAAACACCAACCACTTGCAAAAAGATGTTTCTTTAATGAGACAAACAGGAGGGGAAAATGCTCTTCATCTTATCAATCTGACACCGTAGTCTAACAATTGGAATATAAATAATATTAAGCATTTTTATATGTAAGTCAATAACATGATAATAGATGTAATATTTTCTTTGTGAGGCGTGAAGTGCAGCCTTCCTCTATAAAACTGAACTATGCAAAGTCTTCCTTTGCATTTTTCCAGGTTTTGGGGGATTTTCTAAAGAAGAGAAGAGAAACTGTAAACAACAGACCCCTCAACAAAACCCCAGAGTTTTTTGGCCTTTGCTTTTCTTTTTCATCTGATACTGAGGTCTTCAACAATACATTTTCAGGACTTCAGGCTGTTGAATATCCAGCCTTAGGATTGTGGGTGTATTTTGGATTCTGTGGAGTTTGTCATGGTGTGATACTGCCACCTTCTTTTTCCACAATTTCAGGTATTTGCTGTTTTGCCACTCTTGTGGCTGTGGCTGAAAATACATTCCTGATGCTGTCTGTGGGTCCCTGAGCCAGCTGCTCTTCTTGATGGATTGAGTAATGGGAAATCATCCATTTCTTAGTGTTTCAAGATAAGCATATGATTAAATATCATCATCAAAACAACATAAATAGCATCTCTCTGTAAGTTTTGCAAGATTTCTAGGCTTTATTAATTAAAAATGTTTTGTTTCTGATCAATGCTGGCTAATTGAGGCCTATG
>VXBC01009345.1:4567-69779 GCA_013399945.1 Ploceus nigricollis
GCTCAGAGATTTGTAACACACCCAAAATAGCTCAGCTACCTCAGATGGCTTAAAAAACAGCAGGATGATTTCTGTGAGAGTGTTAGAAACATAAAAGTTTTAATAAAGAGCAAAATAACAAATCTCTTAGCAGAGAAAAAGCCCAGCTAGGGTAGGAAGTTCCTTGCCCTGCTAGAAACAACTCCCAAAAGCGATTTACTTCTTTTGTGCTCTTCTTTTCTAGAGGATTGCTTAGGCAGGACTTTTGGCTTCTGTCCAATTGGCTATCCTTAAATTTGATGTGATGTCCTCGAGGTCCTATGAGGTGTCTTTTAAGCCCATTAAGGAGAGAACTTCTGGGCTTCTTTCCTTTTTAAGGAGACAAAGGGTTACTTGTTTACTCCTTAGCAGAACTTGCATTACTACAAACATTTTGCATAAATATGTTTTGTGTAGTAATTTTGTATTATAAAAACTGGTTTTAATAATATATAGAATTATCCAGTGGATTAAGAATATTACATATAATATTCTTCCAACTATACATAAATGCAGTCAAGAAGAAAACACACATCCTCAAAAAATCCATTTACTTCTATTCCAGGATGCGAAGTTAATCAATTGTACTGCAAGAGCCAGGAATCCTCTCGAAACTTGGCTGATCGACACACCTTAATACATGTATCTGTTGACGATACTCCTCTATAGAATTTGAAAATGAAGACCCGCTGTATAATTCTATAACTAATTTCAAAACATATTGAACCAACACCTAAGAGATACAATATTGTGATATCCCTCGTACCCACTACCCATTAAAAAACACTGATTCCTGGACTTCTCAGAATGGGAGCATTGACTAATGAGAATTGGGTTGATGATTATTGTATGCTGTATGATTACTCATGTTATTGCTTCTGTTGTTTCTATCTTTACTCCTATTATCTTTCTATTATCAGCTCCATGGACAACCCATAAACTAAAGAAGATCGCAAGGAAAGAGACATTTATTATATGTTTGAGTCAAGGGGTGGATGCCAGAGACTGAAATAGTTCATGCCTATTGATATAAAATTTTACTCATTATAGCAGAAGGAGCAAAGGAGCCATCAAAGCCCACCCCTCCCTAAAGATGCTTTTCAGGGGGACCATCACGACCGAGATGATCAATTGAAGAAGATCAATGGAACATTGTGGGATCCACAGATGGTGGTGTTTTCTTTATTCTGTCTCTGTCACTCTCTTTCTGTTCCCCTTGCCTATTTTCTATTTCTTTCTTTCTCTCTCTCTCTCATATTTACTATCAAATAAAATCCATACTATTGACTTTGGCATATGGTCTTGTTTGCACCTTAATTTGGGCAGAGGTATTTCTAATAACTTTAATAACCAGATCTCAACAACTTTACTACACAAGTTTACTTCCATTTTCCTCCACAGATAAATGCAGAAGCAGCACTTGATGCACAGAGATGCCAGCAGCCTCTTTCTTGTCCTGGTCACAAAGAATTAAACAGTTCGAACANGCCTATTGATATAAAATTTTACTCATTATAGCAGAAGGAGCAAAGGAGCCATCAAAGCCCACCCCTCCCTAAAGATGCTTTTCAGGGGGACCATCACGACCGAGATGATCAATTGAAGAAGATCAATGGAACATTGTGGGATCCACAGATGGTGGTGTTTTCTTTATTCTGTCTCTGTCACTCTCTTTCTGTTCCCCTTGCCTATTTTCTATTTCTTTCTTTCTCTCTCTCTCTCATATTTACTATCAAATAAAATCCATACTATTGACTTTGGCATATGGTCTTGTTTGCACCTTAATTTGGGCAGAGGTATTTCTAATAACTTTAATAACCAGATCTCAACAACTTTACTACACAAGTTTACTTCCATTTTCCTCCACAGATAAATGCAGAAGCAGCACTTGATGCACAGAGATGCCAGCAGCCTCTTTCTTGTCCTGGTCACAAAGAATTAAACAGTTCGAACAGGCTGAAGCCTTTTCATCCAAGATAAGAAAGGCCTTCCTCTAATCTCTGGCTTTCCTGGCAATACAGAGACCCCAGGGGAGACAGAGCAACGACCCCTCAAGCGAGGGAGGAACAGTCTAAGTGAGATTCTGAGATGACAGAGTGAAAACTTAAAATGCTGTATTTTTCATATGTCCAACACATACTGGAGGCTGTCTCTGTCAGGAGGCATACAGCTAGCATGTTCAGCTCTCCAACAGGCACAGAGTGAAGGGTCAGACAGAGTGGCACAAAGTACAACGCACATGTTTCACTTGGCCACGGCTCTTCGCTCAGACAAAAACATTTCAGCAATAAATTCATACTTCTGAAAACTATAGTCTGCAAGAAACAACTTAATGGAAATTGTACTGTCATTTGCAGTGTCAAGCAGTATCCATAAGCACAGATCCTCAGATAGCTGTTTCAGTATTGGAACTACCACTAGAAGGAGAAGGAAAAGAAAAAACAACAGGTAATGTTGCAGGTGAAGATGACTTTTCTTCCCATTCTTGCTAACAAAACAACCACACATTCAAATAAGTATTGAAGACACACATTTGCCACAGGAGAACACTGCATGTATGTTCAGCTTTATTTTTCTGAACATTATGTAGTAGATGGCAAATTTCAGCTGCCCAAAAGCAGGAGAAATGCTCAGGTTTACACCAGTAAGCAGTAATCTTGAGAATTCCCACTGACAAGCCCTAGGGCAGTGCCACTCTAGATAAGCACTCCATTCTCGCAGTCCGATTT
This sequence comes from Ploceus nigricollis, assembly GCA_013399945.1. Lineage (NCBI taxonomy): Eukaryota > Metazoa > Chordata > Aves > Passeriformes > Ploceidae > Ploceus > Ploceus nigricollis. The sequence goes on from VXBC01009345.1 coordinate 7,315, forward strand.
AACAAAATGCATCCAGACATCTGAGGGTGAGACAATCCCAACATTTTCAGCCACAAAATTCTGGCATAGCATTTTAACACCACTGTAAGTCTTTCAAAGTCTAAACTGTATAACAATGCATTAACAGGGATATTCTAAGGTTTTTTCCTCGTACATTTAACCATGCAGGAAAGGAACCACTATAATATTTCCATTAATTGTTCCATCTTTTATAAATGTTCTTCAACTGCAACATAATTAAAATGGCCTGACTGCTAGAATACTAACTGAAATACTATTTGAGATTTATCCAAATCATATGCTGAAGGGGTTTTATACAGTCAGATAGCTCTGGCTGTAACATTTTAAGAAAAATCACTTTGTTAGAAGCATTGTATGAAAGGGCAATGGTTGAAGTTTATAATAACCTACTTAATAATAAAAAAGTTCCTTGTAATGCGATGGATGCTAGTCATCGAAAAAGATGCATATGTGTTTTTACCCAGTAACTCATGGGCAGTACAGTTTGTATGACAACATAGGAGAATTCAACCAGCTCTTACAAGACATGATGAACAGGAAGATAGGTCTTTTGTAAACAAGGGAAACCAATATTTAGATTAGAAAAAAGGCAGTTTACTTCTTTGCCTTACTTACTACTTTGGCCACAGGTCCAAAGATACGAAATTAAAGCAAAGGAAACATTTTAAATAGTACTCCAGGAATGCAAGAACACCCAGATATTCAGAAAATCTATTTGTAATTTTTCAGAGAGGAATTAACACCTCAGGAACCCTCAGAAACACATTTCCTTAACAACAGAGTAGTGGGTAGTAAAAAAAATACTTTATCAAAGGATGTATTTGTCTACTTAGAGTCATCATCTACAGGGAAGGAAAAAGTCAGCATTTAGAGGAAGCAAAAATCTAAACTGAAATCTCAGTTGCACCAGTGTGTTAGAATACAGAGGAACCTTAAATATAGTAACTCCATTGTTTTGAGCTGTTCAGGTGACAGTGACAAGCTGCTTGTGGTTCTCACTTCATGTGAATGCAAGAAGTAGCAAGAAGCATTTTCCTTTTCTGACTTTATCAAAAACAGAATACTGCAGCAGGCTCAGGTGAGGATACACAGATACAACTCACCCTTCTCAACTAGCTGCTCAAAAAAGTTAGGGCACAGAGGAGGCAGTGCTTCCCCCAGCTCCTCACCACACTCACTGTCAAGACATAGCATGCTGTGAGACTGAGGCATCTTCACTGAACAGTATAGTATAAGTCCTCTGCCATTCTTAAAGCATGACAAAGGTGAAACATTATGAAAAAAATTAACCCAGGCCTTAAATATTTAGAAATGCTGTATCTGTCCAATACCACTTCATAAAACAGCCAAAATTTGTAAGCATTGGGATGTAAAAGACATAAGTAGTATTTCAGTAGAGCCAAGATGTAAAGGCTAGGGCAATTACATGTTACACAATTCCATTGACCTGAGAAAATCTAAGCGTTTCACTTATCTTTACTGATTGCAAGATATTCTTGCAATCAGTAAAATACTGAGCTATTTATAATCATTTTACAAACAGGTAAACTGATGCACAGAAGAGGATTTTCTCATGTCTGTTTCAAGAGCTCCCTGCAGACTTTCAAACACTATTAATCCAGAGCAAATCATACCTGTTTTCTAATAACATTGATAGAGGATAAGGATACAGGTATGTATGTATTATCAAGAGGTAGACAGGGAATATGAACTCAGATATGTTCTCTATCCTTGCAGTAAGCCCAAGGAGACATTTTCCTCATTTCACTCAGGAAGAATCTGCCTCAGTATTATGTCAGCCTCATCAGAAGGTGAAAATATGCCCAAGAAAGTTCTTAAGCCTCCAGCTTTCTGGGATTGTATGGCCCATGTTCATCTTGAAACTACTTATTTCACACAAAAGCTCTGTTACTAAGTACAAAGAGACACCTTGACTCTGGGTCAACCTGTAACTGTGCTCCTGTCTAGGGCTGGCACAGGTACCTTACCTATTTCTCCAGGAACGTGCTTGCCACTGAAACGAAAGCATGCTGTGACGTTGAGGCAGTTCACTGGCTGCAAACCATCATGGCACTGAGGAGCTGTGATATTGATAGATATGGGCAGGAAAATGGCGACATCCATGGTAATGACAGGCCTGGATCTGGAGATCAACAGAGAAATAGAATTGAGTGACCATTCAGAGGGAAATTCTCCACGAAAGGAAAAAAAAAGCAATTTTGGTAAACTGCCCAATTTCAAGCAGACAGGAAAAATAAGAGAGTACATTTGAATTGTAAAATAAACTGGCATTTTATCTAGCTGGCAAGGGCTACTAGCATTTAAATGAAAGGTGTAATGTCAGCTTGAAGTTTAGTGCTCAGATACAGGGTGCAGGCAGGCAGCTGAGGAAACTGATAACATGTAATAATGATAATCATCTCCAGCAAAGGTTGCATAAGCCTTCTTGATGACTGAAGAGGATAACAAAATTACCAGAACAGCAAACAAGAACAACAAGTTCATGCAAATGAAACTGGTTGCTAACCATCTTGGATGAACAAGGACAGGTAGGGAGGGACTGTGGGTTTCCACAGAATGGTCTATAGTCAAATTTGTGACCTCAAAGTCAAGGAGAGAGCACAGAGGTCCTCCACAGGAGATGGATTCATACATAATTTTTCTGACAGTATAAGAGGGACAACAGACACAAGTGTAACAAAGGAGCTACTGACAAAAATCCAGCTTTCCATTCTGTTACCCAGGTCACTTGCACTCTAACTCTCCACCCGCATAATTTAGTGAACCAAGCTGTCCCACCTCTGTAAGACAGAACGAGCAATTACACTTAGCTCACAAACTTGAAACAGCAGCCAGCTCTTTTGTGCACTGAAAATGTATCCGTATTTCATTTCCCTAAACACCCTTATTTCACTCTGCATCCCATTATAAATTTATATATATGCAGAACTGTCTATCTATCTATCTATCTGTATCCACAAAACTACATCCTGGCATCCTACACAGCTCATTTATTGCTCAACTGCATTCCCTTTAATCACCATTGATTTACTTTAGGTAAACATCACAATAATAAAAAAGCCTTGCTACAAGTCAGGAGCAACGTTTTTCAAGAGGCACTGAGATACAACACATCTCCTTTTGGCTCTAACCCTTTTTCTTCATAGACCAGGTATTATCCTGTTATTCTCACCCCCCACTATTCTATTTAAATTAGACTGCATTCTTTGACACCATTCATGTCTAAGGTTTTGCTTAAAAAGTAAGCCAGCTAGCTTCTTCTGGCCACAATAAACTAGGGAGGAAACTGGACTTGGACCACATAAGATATAAACAGAAAACAGAAGACAACAGTGAATGAAAAAGACATCTCACCTCAGAAGTATCACATTGTCTGACAGGAAGGCTCCAACAGTCATATCTGAAATGTTTGTAACATTGAGGCAGTTACAAAGGAGGCATAAAATTCAGTCCTCTCAAATGCATTGCTAAATCACAGAGCATGAATCTAAAAAAAGCATTTTCTGACCTAGCCAGTTTGTCCCTTCAAATATCATTATGTCATAAGTCTTGTAATTGAAGGATTAGTTCTGTGATGTTCACTTCTGCTCCGTTGTTTGATTTTTATTACTACTATTATATTATTGTCTACTTTTTGGGTTATTTTAAGATTGCCATCCTGACAGAGCAGCTTCCCAGTAACTTAAAACCTCGGCCAGAAAAACCTCGGCCAGATACTGAATCATTGTAACTGTCCAAATACTTTAATTAGGCAATCACCGAAAATTTTTATCAGGAGTTTTGAGTGTCAGAAGGGAAACGGAAAAAGCAGCTCAGTTTCACTGACCACCTGCAATGGCAGGAACTAGGAGCCTGAAAACAACCAGCTCTGCTGTTTTCTCAGCCTGCTGCTGTTTTCCTGATGCTCTCACTGCCAGAGTAATTGACATACCTGGGTAACCATTGCTATCCATATCAACTCCCCCTGATATGGACTGGCCAAACATACGCAGCTTTGGGTTTATTGTTTGTCCAGACAGCTTCTGCAGTAGAAAACACACAAGTGAAATTAGTCATTAACACAAAAAATCCTCTAAAAAAACCCCTTACCAAAACAAAACATCCCAAAACATTTAAGCGTGATTTCCATGGCCTCTGGATCTCTCTTCTGTGGGCTGGAAATGCTACGCACCTGCTGTCTTGCACTGCACCCACACAGCCCTAACAGGAAGGCTGTCGACTGCCCTTCTGCCCCTGGCTAGTAGGAGACCAGTGTTGACTTGAACTAAAAACCCACACCTGCATTACAATACTCATGCAGACCTAAGCAAAATAAGGAACACATCAAACAGATTTCTGCATGAGGAAAAAATATAACTGCAACCAAGAGATTTTTTTTAATTACCTTAATTTCTGTGAATAAAAGTTTTAAGAAGCATCTTAACAATATTAATGATTAGCTAAAACAGAAAACCACACACAACTATTTTTTTCACCAAGTCTGCCAGCATACTCAAAGTCAAAATGATTAATTCTCATCCCATTTGGAAATTCTGGTTTCTATCATCTATTACAGAGTATTTTCTGCCAGTTTGGACGTTGTATTTCATTTTTGCCTCCCCTACACAAAGATTGACTTCTAACATAGTTTCTTTCTTCTTTTAATTACTAACACAAAACTTTCTCTAAATGATTTGCATTGTAAATGCCTCTGTCTGAAGCAAATTAACATATCAAAATCCCTTTTTCTAAGAAGGCAATCAGCCAGCTTTCAATCATTCTGCTGGGCCACCAATGCAAGACCTGAACTCAAATCAACTTCTGACTGCAGAAGTTACAGACAGAGGAAACCATGAAGTAATTTTAAGTCTGTTGGAGGTGCTTCACTGTGTGTGACATGTGACCAACTTTTCCTGGCCCTCCCATAAAAGAATGCAATATTGGACAAAAGATCAGGCAGGAAATTTATGGAAAAAAAGAGTAGTTGAAGGAAAGAAAGATATCCTGACAGTTAGTTTACAGCGAAAACAGTGCTCCTCTGAGTAAATATCTCTTTTTCTACTTGTGGACAGGTAAGTTTAAGACAACTGCAAGTAACTTTATCCCCACATTACACTCAGATTCCATTTTTGGGGGTCCCAGTTAGGGTAGTAAATCCCACCTGCAAACACCTAAAAGACATCTGTGGGTTCTTTTAGCCTACAAGACAGAAGAATAACGCTGCTTTTAAGTACTGTAAATGAAAATAGCAGGACACAAAGCCAAGTCAGCTGCTTCTGCTAATAGCTGCCACTGAAGCTGCTGAAGGGACATCAGAGAATGACATTTATCAGCACTTTAAATGATGAAAGCAGGAGGAGGGAGGAGGAAGAGCTAACAAAATGAAAAGGGTAGAAATATATACCCTGCTGGACACTCCCCCCTCCACCTCTCACAGCTTATTTCAAAGAGGAACTCCACAGCAGTAAGATGGATCAGGAATATAGTAATAAGGTACAAAATATCTTCTACCTCCAGGTTAAAATCCAGGGCAGATAGGTAAAGAGATTAAACTGTTACACAGCTTTGGTTGCACACAGGACTTGAACCAGCAGTGTGTGTATGCCCTGCACCAGACACTGGGAAATGGCAGAGAGACAATGCCTGTATGCGGTGCCCCCTTGGCTGCCACAGGATATGGGACAATGATAGGAACAGTTTATCAAGAGTCAATGACCACATACCCTCCCACACTCTTGAGCTGGGTGTTTTCCCACTGACCAAATAGAGAGACATCTGCTGGCCTTACTCCAGTGGGGAAGGAGAGATCACAAACAGGATGCCTTCCTTCCCACCCTGCTGATCTGTCCTTAAAAATGTAAAATTTTCCCAAGAATGACCAAAAAAAAAAAAAAAACCAAACCAAAAAACTAAGCTATACTAAACAAAACAAAACAAAAAATCTGATCCTTTTCAGCAAGAGCTGGAAAGCTCTGGGGTTTTCAGAGAAGAACCTCCCAATCAGTGGCTCTTGGCAAAAATCAGGCAGAATCCTCCACATGCTATACATTATGAATACTTTTAAAATGCACTGAAGAGTCACTTAACTTCCTTTTTTCTCAAAAGCATTGCATACCATATACATGGTAAAGGAAGAAGGACTAAACTTTTATAGTCTGTTGAAAGAGTTGCCAATATAACCACTGAACTCTTTAATTCTGTGTAAACTGATTTACTATGAAGGATCCCACCCAGCAACAAAACAAAACAAACAGAACTTCAAACACACAGCGAGAGGGAAGAGTCAGGCTTTCGGAACAATGAAATGTGCTAGACAGAGACTATAAGATGCATGTTGGGCAGCATGAGCATAAATTTATCTTCTCTACTGCCTGGCTACAGCAGCTAAATTGCACTGTGTTGTCTCTGCACAACATACCATAGCATATCCCTAACAAGGTTTTACTTCATTGTAAGTGAGTAAGGGGGATGGCACCTATGAATGGCCTTCTGACACACTGTCAGAATGCAAGAAGGCCAACAAAGTTGGGTAAAGAGGCACAAAAGAACAGTAAGTAACTCTTCATTCTCAAGTCATTCATTCAGTCACAAAGTCTGCTTCTACAGGAAGAAAGTGCTACCTCCCAACTTCCCACAGGCCTCTCCATAATTTGCATGCTCAACATTTCCAGGGTTTTTATTTCTCCTCTGCATTAGTACTATCCCTAAAAACTAACACTCAACTTTTAAGATTCTGCTTGCTTCAAGAAGGTATAGCTGACAACTCTAAAAAAAGACAATAAAAAATACCTCCTGACTAACATAATTTTACCTTTCAGCACAGATACAGACAAACTTTGGGAGAAGCTATCTTCAAACCAGGACTGAGAAAAGGATGTAGAGGTTACCTATTAAGGGACCCTTAAGTATTGCTTATTTCTGTGGGTCCTGGGAAAGTGACTTTCAGATAGGGATCATAAACAATAGTGGCACATACCATAGAGTACTGAGGTATAATACCATTGGCATCCCCATGGTAAATGTACACTGCTCCTACGTAGTTATCCTCCTTAGGCGCTCCAATGGCAACATCTGTAAAACAGCGCAGATTTCACAATCCATTCCATTAATCCAACTTTTCCTTAATTTTAGGATACAGATATCCATAGGAAAACAGCTCCCCATGAAAAGACCATCAGCAGCTTATATGAACCTCGGCAGAAGAACTTATTTGATTTAATTAAGAGCTCACGTTAAGATAAACTTTAAAAATACACAAATGCACATGAATTTGTACACACATGTATGTTTCACATAATCAGATGTTGTGCTTAATTAGACACATGTTCTTTTACAAAAATGTGTTTATCAACCAGCAACCATACTCAAAAAAGTGAATTTAGAATCCTTTCATAACCAAATCTTCAATCCATGAGAACATCAGCTTTGTGAACCAAGACAAGACTGGTGAAATATTTACTGTAGCAATACATTAAGGTTGGTTGAAAATCCAAAGCTACACAAAGAGACTGGGTATATTAAATGGATAGGCAAGAATCAAAAACAACTGCTGAGGGTGAATTTTCAAATTACAGTTGATCCAATTTAACTGCAAACTCCTACAGAGAGCATGATCCCACCTCCCATTCTCCTCTCCTACTTGGATCTAGTGACTATTCTATCTGCTAAAATTAAGCTTCTCACAATTGCTTCGTACCCACGGACTGATCCAACTCCCTCTGCAGTCTCAGCATCACCATGACTGACTATAAATATTAGCAAGTACACACAAGCACACGTCCAGATGCAGAGGAAAAGCATGTTCATGATTTGTAAGGGCAACCTGCAACGAGGCTGGGTTAGGCTTAATGGTATACTGTGTCCTGAGTGGCCTGGAAGAAATAAATCCAAGCACACACTAAGTTGGTATTTGTTTAGAAGTCCTTAATCTGCACTTCCAGAAACCAGGGCAGAAAAGGAACACCGACATTTTATTCTCACCTACTGCTCTCACAGCATGGGGTCTCACACTGAGCATCCTGAGAATGGAGCAGAGGGAGAACAAAGCAAAAGAGAGAAATTAATAGACTATGTGCTATCAGGAGTGAGAAGCTACTTCTGAATTATACTTCTTGATAAGAAATGAGATTTTGTCAATGAAACCAGAAAGGCTAGGAAACATAGGGAAATGGTCAAGAAGAAAGAAGTCAGACATAGGTTCCTGTTTTGTTTAGGGTGAGGATATCTACAGCCTTTTATAAGCCATACAGGGAAGAAGAAAATACAATAGCAAGGAAAGCAAAGCAATGTTAATGTGACTTGCACAGACACAAACTAAACCAACAGCAAGGACAGTCAGCTACAAAACGCTTTAGCACACAAATCCTACAAAAGCAGATTTATCCTTAGGTTAAACCCAGGTGCTAGTCATGTCTGGATAAGCAATGCATGCCATGCAAGACATGCATTTTGACAGTGTCACCACTGTTGCTCACACTTATGGAGAAACGATGATGGAGGAAATTGCACTGACCTGGGAAACCATCGTCATCAATATCGCCAAGGGCAGCCATGCTCTCCCCAAAGTGTGCATTATAAGCGCTGTCACCGTCCAGGGTGAGCTGCTCTTCCAGCACTCCCTAGCAACCAAGAAATAAAAAAAAGTCAGGGAAATGGTGCAAGCCCTGGATGAGGCAAGCCTTCCCCATGGAAGCTCCCCATGTGCTATGGGAATGACCTGGGGCAAAGATGCAGCATGTCTCTTGCTCTCTTTGCAGTCAGATTACCTGGGCTCTAGAAATCGAATTTACTTGTGTTTTAAACCTTCTGGATTTTAGTTTTAAAGGGGGAAGGGAAGACAAAGGAGTGCATGACTTAACCAAAATACTAAATTAACTAAACAGTAACTCAGAGGTGTAATTAAATGCAGTCACAGGGACTGGTGAATCATGAAAGTTTACAGATGCCTAAAATGTAACAGCCCAGAGTTTGTTTGGTATTACATCCAAATACCAAAATCCCCAGTCCAAGTTTATTCACCTAAACACCAGCAAGCTAAGGAGTATTTTTCCCTAAGCAAAGAACATTTAAAATAATTGGATTTGAAAACATTTTAAGTACAGGACAGAAGGATTAAAGCAAAGTCCTCCAAAAGCCTTCTTAAATTAAGAATACAGAAATATATTTAATGAAATAAAGAGACTGCGAAAAGTTGAAAATTAAGTAGCTTTGTACTACTGTGCCGTGAGAAGCCTTATATGGCACTGGTATTTCCTGCCCACCCATCTTCTGGTCAGATATGTAAGTTTTATTTTCTTTCAGTCTTCTCTTCAGGGAAAATGAACATCTCCACAAGAAAAAAAAAAATAGTTACACAGTCTAAGTCTCTACCCACCTCAGGGCTATTTTGGTTCTGCTTCCTTTGTGAATGAGAATAAGCTACTCTCTGGAACGTGTACTAAAATCTTTTACTCAGCTGCAAGGAGTTGCCGATATTAAGAAAATCCCACATAATGAAATTGAAACACAACAGATAGAAGACAGGCAGGCCTGTACGTGTGACTCAATTCTTTTCAGTTGTCACAGGAAAGGGCAAAATATAAGCGTTTTAAATGTAGAATCATTATGTGTGCTTGTTTTATAATACAGTTTTCTCTGATCCTCTACAACAACCTTTTAAGCAATGGTGCTTGCAGAATGAAACTGATACCATTATGATTTTTTGCCTTTTTTTTAATATACCTTTTATATATCTTTTATATACCTTTTACGTATCCTCAGTGCTCTTAGCATGCATTATTGTAATTCCTTAAGTCTGATAACTGAGTATTTTGTTATGCCAGGAGACCAAACATCCTAAAGACCTCGCACTTGGAGGCCAGAAAGTCCTACGCTATCTTGAGAAACCAAAGTCCTCTTTAAAATATATCCTGTAAATTAAGATGAGGCCCATCCAGAGGGGAATTCTTCAAGATGGGGAGATATCACGCTATTCATTCAAGCCTTTCATTGGGGCATCTTTGTTAGATATGCTAATTTGTAAGGTCTATAAAATTGTACATGATCTATCAGGTGTGTGCATTTCGACGTATTCCACCTTGGCAAAGTGGTGCACCATAAAGATCCTTATTAAATACCGAGGTAAAAACCCTTTATCCCTTAACTGTGTCTGGCTCTTAATTTTTAGGACCAAGGAAAAGGCATCAAAACAAAGTTTAAAATGTCCATTGCTCAAAATAAAGCCCACAGTCCTGCAAGCCATTGCTTGTGCAAGTAATTCTCACACTCCTGGTGCAGGAGTACAAGAAACTCATACTAGCTTCTTGACTATTTTATAGAAGATAAACATTAACTCGTGTATACTCCCACTGTGAGCAGGAAATGTTGGCTATCTGTTCGGCATTCTGGACCCTATCCTGACACCCAACAGCAACACTGCAACATAAAAGGTGGAACCTCCTGTGGATAAAGCTGAAAAAGTAAAGCTCAATAAAAGGAGCAGTAATAAAAAAAATTACAGCAAAAACACTTCTCAAGTCTCCTAAATGCTAGGACTTCTGGTGAATTTGAAGTCTAGCATAAATAAATTCAAAGTTCACTAAATACAAGCCAATTTAACTTTAGTCTGTAACAACTCTTCTTTTAAGACAGCAGCTTTAGGACCTGAATATTAAATATTTAATAGTATGTAAACAACCACTGTTTTCCTATAAATAAAACATAAGAATGGCCTTGGTTAGCCAATGCAACAAAGTTCAGACTTTTCCAAGACTCTTATTAGGTCATGTGAAATCCAACAATACCAGCTGATAAGAACCTCCCCTAAATCCTCTATATGGGGCATAATGTGAAAGTAACATTAATTCAATCTCTGCTTTCTCTCCTCTTCTTCAGTCCTCAGATATTTGTTTTCCAATTTGTGTTTCAGGTTTTAGTGACCACTCAAAACACAAAGGAAACTCAGTCAAAGCTGCTGACTCTTACTTGGTTTTGGCATCAAATCCCCATAAAGCCACAAATGCCACCAAGTTTCAACATATAACCAGAGACTTTCTCAGCTCTCCTTGAAAGATTTACAGGTCTGTGATGAATTTGGGCTGGCGTCTGGCAAACTATGATACCAGATGAGTCTTCCTGTGACTTCAGGCTTTGCTAGAGACATCCAGAGCCCCACTTATTTGAAACATTGAGTTTCAGCATGCAGTGCTGGAAGGACATAAGCACTACCTTGCCAGGGACCCACACCCTCATCCCTTACCAAGTCACCTCCTGTACATACTCACATTTCCTCTGTTGATATAGACTGTGACTTGACCCTCATCTCTGATCTCAGAAAGCATAGGTGCTCCAACCAGTAGATCTGACAAACCATCAGAATTCAGGTCAACTGCACATAAGGAGGAGCCAAAGTAAGAGCCCATCTGTAACCAAGTTGAGTCACAACAAAGCATTCAGTATCTGCCCACACACAGCAGGAAATCATATAGGCGTGGTTTTTGTTTGAGTTGGTTATTCTTTTAATTTCACATGATGACTTGCTGCTTAATCACTCACAAGCACTCCTACAGAGAAAGCTTTAGGAATAATTCTGGCAGAAATGAAAACACTTTACTATAACAGTGCATCAAGCCTGGATGTTTTACCAACATAACAGAAGTTATACTCTGGGACATAATTAAGTGAGACACTTAAAGAGCTTTCTTAGACTAGCTTTTGCCTTGTCAAATGCTTAAAACTAGGAAGGGGTGAAATGAGTTTCCCAAACCAGACCTGGACAGTGATTATTCATGCCCAGTGCCAAAGTTCTTTGAAGTTGGGCACCACAGATGATATGGGGACTCTTAAAGAAATAATGAGAGAAAAAAAGAAAAATAGGCAAGAGGCCATGAAAACAGGTATCTAAGACTACCTCTTGATTATAGACTATTTTTCTCTATTCTATTTGCATAAATCACTGTCAAAGGGCATACTGGTTGTGGGTCTTAATCATTGTCTTTCAGGTACAGGCAGGTAAGTTGAAACAGAAACAAAGACTTTCAATAAAAGCTTTTCAGTTGATACAGAACAAATGTAAACCACTTTCAATTTCCACTTATTATTGCTTGATAAACTTAATTGCTTAAAATAAAGAAATACATTAATTTCACTTCATGATTTTTTTATATGGGTGACCATTGAAGACTATCTCCCAGCCAGCCACCCACATTACAAATTTCAAAACACATTTAAACACAAGAAGGAAATCAAAAGCAAGAATGATATTTCACCCTTATTTCATTCACTTCTGCTAAGGTAACATAAGGCATACTCTTTGAAACCAACTACAAACTATAGCCTAAAAATTAAAAGCTGCTTCAGCAGGAAACTGGGGAAGGTGCCACTTCATATTTGAAATTGAGTGCTGTTTTCTACAAAGTAGGGAAAACTGAGGTTAAAGGAATAATTATTTATGTTCTTGAATGCTTTTGCATTCCTCATAGCAGATGTCTGACCTCTGTGCTTGTAAGTTAACATTCATGAACCCGAACTACTGGACATGCTAGAAGATGGGCAGCAGCAACTCTATTCTATGTAGGCTGTAAGATTTAAAAGTTGCTAAATACATAATGCAATGGTGATTGAAGAATAGCACTTCAGTTTGTTAATGCAGATTTTTGTGCTTCTGTGGGTTTAAAGTTGGACCTCAAATATCATTTCATTCCAGTTATTTTGTAGCTTAAGTTCCCTTGTGGATTTTTTGCTTATTTTTTTAATCCACAAAGCTTTTAAAATAAACTTCTCATGGGTAAATTTCCCATGGGTAAGGAACAAAAGTTATGAAAAAGCATTTTGTTATGTATTCAAGCAGTTTTCAGGAAAAAACTATGTTTACTTAACTGCAACATGGGTGAGTTCACAGTGTTCACAGTTCAGGTAAGAACCTGAAGTTTGCAAGATTAACATTTGTAACAAGGTACTGGATTTTCTTTTTTTGTCTGCATTTGATTTCCTAGTTCAGCCTCCATTAATAAAAAAGGAAGGAATAAACTGGCCTGCTGTTCATATCTGCCTACCAAGAATGTCAGAGCAATGAACTTTCACACTACTAGGGAGGATGTAGCATCTTATGAGAGCTCATTTCCAAGCAGTGCTCATTGCTGAGCAGGTCTGGTTTCGCTTCTACCACAAAACAAAACAAAAAACAACAACCAAACAAAAAAGGTGATTTAGCACAGCCTTGTTTTTAAAATAAAATTCTCATTGGGATTTTAGAGAATTTGTAGAAGAAGATGCTAATGAAAAAGAACCCTGGAAGTACTTGAATGGTGTAAATACTTGATTAGTTAAGTTACGTATAAGAGTAAAGCAATTAAATTGAAAAGGAAAAGGTTTTGGCCAAGACATGGAAACTTTCTGATGGCTCTGGTTATTAGGTTGAGGAATAGTCAGGAGCACATCCTTAGAGACATTTAAAACTCAACAGGGAAAGAAATTAACAGGAAGCAATCAAACACAGGAGATGCCCTGGATGAACTGGGAGGTCTTTTCCTTTCAAGATGCCTGTAATTCTGCTAGTGCAGAGAAAGTAAAATTTTGGAGAGGCCCTAAAATACAAGTCACATCACACACCTACACGTGATTGTAGTTAATTTCATTAAATCCAGTAAATTAACATCCCCTATTCCAGGCAAGTTTTTAAATATTGCAACTGTGTCTTGCTGGGAAAAAAATAACAAGATATAGTAACACTCCCAACCTGAGGATACAGGCAGGATACTTTGGGTCTTCCTGAGGGTAGCAGGTCTTCCCAGAGCCAAAAGCCTCCAGAAACCATTTCTTTCTGTATTTCTTATCCTTCCAGAAGAACACAGGAGACCCCAGATAAGAGGTATCATTTCATCACTAAGTTATTCCAAAATAAAGCTTTTTTTGTTGTTACCTATAGCTAGACATACTGTCCATTTTGTTTCTCCTGCAGCACAGCTCCAGTAAGCCCCCAAATGAAGAACACAAGCTGTTCTCCATTCAAACACAACACCACACTGGGGAAGCCAGATCTCACTAGCATTCACTAAATTTCATGGAGGGGGAAGGCAGTTCAGCTTTAAGACAGCAGTCTCAAGAACAGAATGCAAGACTGATTTATAGTTGGAAGGGGAAATCATCATCTGTAGAGGCAATGAAACTGCTCCTCCACAAAACAGTGTAACTGCAATATCCCCCTTATCACAAGACAACACAGGAAAACAGATTGGGGCTTTGCATATTAAACTGAACTCCAGGTTACCCACATCTCCCAGTAACATCTGCTAAGAGGAAATCTCTGCATCTAGGCTCACCTGGTGCCCCATGTCCCACATCTGAGACATACTGCTACAGTCACATAAAACTCAAGAGAACCACTATTACAATTTCCAGCAAGACCTTTTATTTCAGTCACGTGGGCATTAAGCAGACATTGCAGCCATGACTGCTACAGAAGAAATGGCATACAGCTGATCTGTAAAATAAGTTCAGTTCTTCTGGGAGGATAAGAAGAAACAGGGTTTGCTGGACAACTTATGAAGGAGTGGAATGAAAATTATGCTCCAGGATGACTCTGCCATTACTTCCGACCCACTCTACCCACCTTCGAATAGAAAACACACATATATAAATGCTCACCTTTTTTCCTGAAGCCTGAAAAATCTTAATTAGAGAGCCTGATTGTCTGTCCGTTCTGAAAATATAAACCTGAAAGGTGAAAAAAGAAAAAAGTTAACCAATACCAACTATGAAGCACTTGTGCTTTCTAAATAATATCTAAATCATGATCATGACTATTGCCAGGATCCAACTTCATGGCCACTTTACTGGTCAGTCTTCTTTTAAAAGATGACACAGAGTTCTCCACTGTCCTGAAAAATCACAGGCTTGCCATAAGAAACACTTGAATATTATATTGTTGCCTACTTTTTTTGATTTGCTTATGTATGTGCACATGTGTGCACTTAAAAGCATCTAGCCAGGCAACTTTACAACTCTCAAATAAGTGGCATCTCGAGACTGTCTGGAAATAAGTAGGGCAAAAGACTGAGAATGCATAACCCTGCTCCCCTTCCCTTATCTAGCATTCCCTTATCAAGAAAATGTGCCTGCACATACTGCATTGCAAACTTCATGATGCTTTAGCAACAGTCAGAGTAGAAATCCCAATCAGACTACCCACAACATTTCCACTGTTTCTGTCTGAAACAATTTTTAAATCATAAAACTATTCAAACACAGCCTATTCATTGCTCATTTCCACAGGAAAAACTGTAATCTGGAATCCTCAGGAATAAAAGTATTGATTCAAGTTCAAGAACACATCTTGTACCAAAATTTCAGATGTGAAGTACATGGCTTGTAGAAAGGGATTCCCTTCAACAGAAAGGCTGGTTCAGTCAGTATTTGAGACTCCTGTGGCATTTGACAGGCTCCCTCCTAGCAGGTGCTCACACAGTTTATAGGACAGAAGATCTGTTACTTCCAAGGCCATGTGGAGGAGCCAAGCACTGGAATGTGGTGAGTTATTAACAGGTGGTGAGACAGACTTCAAAGCTGTTTTCAGTCAAGAACACAGCACAGGTTTACTGTGGACAATTGCTCTATATACACAGGACTCCCTAGCTTATGCAGTGGCATGTTTAGCACCAACAGCATGTTGCCAGGTGTCTCAACTCCAAACCCAGTCTTAAATAATGACAATCCTTGTGACTTTGGAGAAATGATCCAGTCTCATTAAGAATCTTGGCTTTAACTTAAGTGAAAAGGTGTGACAATGCTAATCACTTTCTATCAGAGAAGTGGAAAAGTTTGCTCATTGTAATGTTCTGTATTCAGCATCTCTTACTGACACTTTGCCATGTGTTCCTGCTATCTGCATCCCATGCCAAGGGAGAATAATGTAAGCTTTAAAGACTAGAGCAGTAGTCTTTAAACTACAGAGCCAACTGCTTTCTTGTGGATCTCTTGCTACCAGCTGTGTTTCCACACCTTCCTCCTTGTAGAGAAATTAAATTTGTTCCACAGAAAAAACAGCTTGGAAGGAAGGTGCACTGTAGCAGCCATAACAGAACACCTGGGATAAGGAAACTATGTCTTTCTCATGCACATCTCCTCTCAGTAGCAACTGTGATGCTACTATATCCTGTATGTTCTAGTCATGCCAGATCAGGTGTAAATACCAAGTTCATCCTCTACTTTTATCCCATTTTCCCCACTTACACTGCTACCCCCAGGACATGGTCATTATCAAAAACAATCTGCCTGAACAGGATGGTGTACCTGGTAGTGAAGACTTCTCACTGCTTGTTATGATTCAGCTACAACTCATGTCACTAAAGAGCATGAGAGCCAAAGGGAGGAAGATGGAAGGGGGCTGCAGGACATCTCTGCTCAAGCAAGTGGTGACAGCAGGTCCCAAATGGATTGCATTTTGAAGAAAGAGAGACAAAAGCAGATCCTTTACATTCCTTCTCTCCCTCCCCCCACTCTCACTTTTTCCACCTTTGGTTTAGAAGAGTATAAGAGGTCACAGTGCTTACCCTCAACCAGTTTCTCCAACAGCACGTGGATACTCAGCACAGGAGAACCAGGCTTGCCTAACTCACTAGCCATTTCCATCTAGCCATTCACTTGTTTACATCTTTGGGACATTGAACCCATATATGCCCACAGGAAGATTTTTTTTGTTTCCTTCCTTCTTAAGAGACTATCACCAAGATTTCTAAGTATAGCTGGCAAAAACCCAGACTCTAATACACTAAACATCAAAGTATTATGAAGTGTAAAAATGGCATAAAATCACCTAATCTCATTCTATTAGAGATGCCATCGTGAAGTAAATACTGAAATAGTCAAATGTGTGAATAAAAGAAGCAGAAGACAAATTCTCTTTTACAAGTATTTTCATTTCTAAGAAAGTTTTAAGTAATACCTAAATGTAACAAATCCTAAACAAAAGGAGTGTGAAAGAGATCTTGTCTGGTCTTATTAAAATGGGTATTGTAAGAACTGGGTGGGAAAAAGAGGGAAGAAGGGCGAAGGATGCAATGCATCAGGAGGGACAGGTTGAGAAAATTTGACAACTTCACCAAACTGCCTCATTTCTCCCCTGCTCAGTGCTCAAAACTACCCTGCAGACAAAAAATTCTTGTCTTCTCATACATGTTAGAACTGCATCAGTATTACATTTCATGTACTGTTGCATCCCACCCACATTACTGTTTGATAAAGAGCCACACCTTTCCGATGCCTCCATCCTGGGGAGCTCCTCCTACAATGTCGGTTGTAGTCGGCTGAGAGAAATGACCTGCTGTCACTGCATATCCTGAGTAGTAAAGGAAATAAATAAATAACCATGACAGGAAAACAGATCAGCCAGACAGATCAGGCTTATAAGGCTTCCCTGCTCCTGGGCTGCACTTAGAGTCCAGCAACATTTCTGCTCAGGATGCATCAATATTCTGTTCAAAAGTTCATGGGGATGGGAAGTGAGAGTGCACCCTCCAGTACCCTTCCAAAAGCTGAGACAAGAAAGCCATGTGTGTGGAGATGACCAAGGGATACAAGGAGCTCATATTGGGAGCAGTTTGCCAACTGCAAGTCAAGAAAGGGAAGCAGTAAAACAGAAAAAGGCATAAACAAAAAGAAAAAAGCGGTCATATGACCACAGAGAAAGTATCATGTCAAAGAGAAACAGTCCCACTTGGATGAGACAGGAGTGTCCTCCGCTAAAATCACTGCCCAGGAAGGCTTGGAAAATCACGTTCCTTTTTGGTCAGGGGAGATAGATGATGACATTAGGCAAAGAGAAGTCAATAGCTTAAAGTAGGTAAAGAGAAGGCAATAGCTTAAAAAGATTTCTTCTAGGCAAGAAGAAAAATGGGACAATATATCAAAGAAAAAAGTGTGTATTTGAAAGAAAAAAAATCAAAAATTCAGCTTTAATTCATATATTAAAATAATATATAATAACTAAAGATGAGTAGAGTAGCTTTCCTTCTAAGGCCCTTTTGCCTTGCTCTTTTGCTACAAATGATGAGCTCTCATCAACATGGTAAACTCTATAATTCAAGTCTATCAGTGGCAAAACCTATTTATGTCTATAAACAGGTAAACATTTACTCTTCATTTAGCTATCACCAAGCAGTATCTACAAAATTATGTTTTTTTAAATATTAAAGGTTAAGGGGACAATGAAAGGTCAGTGCAAGACTTTAGTCAAACAGTATCTAACTGCTGAAATGCCTTTTGGGTCTCAACAGTCTTAGGCACTTCAGATTAGGTGGAAGCCTTTAAATTAAGCATTTCAGGGACATTAGCTGGTTGTAGAGCAAGTAAAACCAATTGAGTTAAAGATGTACCTATATCCAAACCTTTCACAACTTCCTTCAGTTGCCAATAACACATTTAGATTGTGCTATTTTTGTTGAAATAAATGCATCTGCAATACAAATTCTGTAATTAGTTGTTGCACCTATTTTAAAGGCACATGTAAGCAGACATGCATTTCAACTAGTAACAAATAATTTGCCTGTTAGAGGGCAAAGGCAAGAATGTTAAGAAGCCCACCACAACCCAATGTGCTGTTAAAATGCTTTTTCTATATTAGTCAAAAAAAGTACAACAAAGTGTGGGGGGAGGTTTTAGAACAAGGAGAGAAAAACCGAGTATTTTGAATGCTTCTTTGCTTCCAGATAAATATCATTTTAATTCAAATATTCTTCCTTCCACACTTTTTATAAAAATACTGTACATCACCATAGAAACAAACACTACCAACTTTATAGCATCAAAGCCTTGAAACACGTTGTTGGACAATTCACAGTGAGCTCTAGAGAGCTGCTTACCAAGGTATGTGTACCTCCTGGCTATCACAGCATCATCATTCAGCTTGTAGTATGTGTTGTCAGTGAGATTCAGTACTTTGACAGTTCCTGTCCAATAATAAGATCCTGGTGCCCCCATGATGACCAGTTCCTACAACAGGAAAAATGAAGTGTGTGGGGAAAAGGGTAGGAGGAAAAAATAACAATCAAAACTTTACACATTAATGGAAAAGGGACAGGATATTTACTTAAAACACCAATAGTAAGTCTATCTGTAACAACCTCCATTCTGTGTGCATTTGGACAGTATTCCTCCTTCTTCCCAAACCTGGAGGTCACTGCATATACCCTAGTGACAGACTGCCCTTTTATAGTCCACTTCTGCTCAGCTCTTCTGCTGCAACAAGAAGACTTTCCTCAACCTTACTAACCATCAAGCTTATCCCTGCTAACATAGTTCTCCAAAAAATCTCTCTACTTGCTGCCTTTCCCAAATATCCTTCAGAAGACGCAGAGACAGAAGAACTTCAGCCCACCCAGAACCCATCACTCAGCTACAGATCATGCCCTCATGCTGGCTGACATGCTATACTAACTAACCATGATGAAAAAAGCACAAAGGATTTTGATTTTACAACTATTAAGCTAAACAGCTGCCATGCACTCAACAAACAGGGTGTGTGTTATGTCCTAGGTGGAACATTTTGCCCAGCTCTGTCATCAGACACTCTGGTCTTTGAGAGACAACCTGAATATAGAGTCATTATAGCATCATAAAATGGCTTGGGATCATTACAGACAACCAGAGTGATTGAATATTTTAAAAGACTATAGAAATAAGGCACAGTTTCATCCAGCATTCAAAGGTAGATGGTCATGGATAATGTTTTTGAGTCAAAATCCACAGTATATTTACATTCAAGAGAAATTCACAAAATGTTGTCCCAAAACATCCAGCGTCCTTGCAGAAACACCTTGCTCCTGGATCTGGTTTTAAATACCTCCAGCGAGGGACCAAATTAAACCTGAGGAGCATTAACCCCAGGAAGTTCTCCATCCCCCAAGAAGACATATGAACAGCAGCTGTCCTCACATCTCTATTCAATGCAAAGCCATGGGTGGACTCCATCCTTGTGGGAAATTGATATCATATTTGAGTCCCATTCAGGTGACCAGTTCCAGCTGGAGGAAGATATAAAACAAGGGATTCTCCTAATAAGACTACAGGGACAGGAATGCAAAACCAACCAAAGAGCAGCATGTGCTTAGAAATAGCTTTTTCCTTGTTATGGGCCATACCTGCCAGGTCACCTACTGACAGGAAAAGCTACCATCCACAGCACTGAACACAGGATTGAGGATCACCTGTTTGACCTAAAAAGCCATTTATCTGCATTTCCTGCTGCCATCAGACTGAAGTGATAAAAGTTCAAAGGTATCTTTTGAACTAGGGTAGCAAAAGAGAATGTAAGCCTGGGAACAGAAACAGGCTGGGGAGAGCAAACAAGTCAGGAAACAGCTGCTGCTGGCTGAACATCCAGTTACCAGACAGTGCCCTTGTGGCAACATTGCCTGCCACCCAGTTTACTGAAATGGCAGAAGGCAATTTCAGAAAGAGAAAACCTTTATTTTATTTGTATCAGTCTGGACAATACATTCTGTAGATCAGTGTATATATATAATTGGGAGAGGGTATGTGTTCTTAAAAAATTTAAAATAAAACCAAAACAAACAAATGAAAAAACCACAACCCTGAAATATTAACAAAAGAAAAAAATCCAGGCAGAAGGGAATAAATTAATTCTTGACAAAACTGAAACACAGCTGATAGACTTCTGTCCAGGAAAGAATGTGATCAAGTATTTAGAACAACTGTGGTGCATATATTCTAGCACATTTTCTTTTCTCCATCTTTCTGCAACAAAGAACTGTAGTAGAACTGAAAAAAGTGTTTATCTTCTGTATGTATGTGTATGTATGTGCATTATATTCATGCACATGTACACATACATAAACAAAATGATTCAAGAAAGACTTTTACATCATCACTTACAATAAAGAGCTAATGACAGACAGAGAAATATCTCTATGCAAGTTTTGGGATGTACATAACAAGAATATTTCCTGAAGACATTTCCAGAGTCAATTCATTTATACTTGTCCACAGACCTTGAGAGACACATACACATACATATGAACCACTGTGCAGTCACTGTGCAAGAAACAGACACCTGAGAAACTAGACATGGCAGAAGGGTGTTTGCTGGCAGGAAGGGACCATTCTCAGTGCTCAGCCCACCGTCCAAGCCATACTTGGGAATCTCCTCCTGGAACATGCAACAGGAGAGCCACTTATCAACCCCAAGCCTTTCATGCATGTGCCCCGGCTCACCTCGGTGAAGAAGCCTGCGATCCCTGCCTGGCATGAACCATGCTCCTCCCCATACTTCTTCTTGTACTCTGCATGGAAGAAGGGAAGAAAACAAACTGTGGTCATCCCTGGCACAGCACACACTCTTCACCTGAGCCACCTGCATTGCTACTTACACACCCTGGGGAGACACCAGCACGCAGGGCTCCTGGGTTTTATCAGTGGATTGGCCACCAAGGTACACCATGCAGCAGACCCACCCACATCAGGGAGTATCACAAGGAGCCAGCTGGGGGGAGAGGCCAGAGTGCTCCTACAGAGATACTAAACAGGCAGTACCACAGCATCATGAAAAGAGCAGCAGCACTGCTCCAGTAAAGGTGCATTAGAAGAGGCCTCCATCTGGAGCAGATCACCACAGCTCGGAAGGGGGGAGCAAAAAGTGATGCACATGCCTGTGTGCCACAGACTCTGCTCTAGGAGGCTTAACTCTCAGGCCCATTACTACCTCAGAGAGATAAAGTGATATTCCCCTACAATGACAGTCATCAAAGCCCCCAGAAACACTTCTGGTGAGGGTGCTTCAGGACACAAGCTCCAGGAAGAAAACAGTGACTGAGGAAAAGCCATGTGTTTCTACATGATCAGACAACACTCTCTTTTGCAGGATGTTTAGATCTGCTGCTTTTCAAGACATCATCCTCAGAGCTCCCAGTTCACAGGGAATCCAACCAGCACCCTACAGCTTTTGTTTATGGATTTTACATAGAAATCATTTTCCCTCTCAAACCTGAGGAATTTTTACTTTATCTTTTTGATGATGAGAAAAAAATATTTCTAGGAATACATTAAGTTCACAGTGAGGAGCAGGAAAAAGAGGAAAAAAAGAAAATCACTTTCCACCCCACCCTAATTCAAGTATTTTCATCTTGGAAGTATTTGAAACTTATAGCTGGATCAGAGCCTTTCCAGTTTTTTTCCAGAGCATTATTTTCAAATATCTACCATACTATCACTACTTCCTGTATATTACAGTAATTCATGTTCAGAAACAATTTAACATATAACCTGATAACTGTGAAACTTTTTTATACTTTTTATTTTAAGCCTCATTAACTCATCGCTAAATGATAAAAATGATAATGAAATCGATGATCAAAGTGCCTCTAGAACCAAGCAAGTTCCTTTGGAGTTCCATTTTGTCTTATTGAAGATCAGAAGGAACTAATTATAAAAAATGCTGCCTTCTTGCAAAATATTTTATGTAGACATACATACACACACACACACCATTCTCCCTTTTGTACTACAAAGAGCCTCTTCCTAACATCATAAAGATGTTCAGAATTTCAGACATTTGCTGAGGTCATACCAGTTGCACAGGGAGAAGTTCAGTTGGAGACACCATGCAGAATAGAGACTTGATCCACAAATTACAGTCCAAATGCCCAACACTCTTGGCCAAGGCAGGGTCCTGCCAAAGTGATATGCATCCCAGCAGACCAGAAGCACAGCTGGGTCTCCTAGAGGTAACACATGACAATTCCACTGAGAACTGAAGCCCGTATTAGCCCATAGCTATTCAGCAAGTGTTGAGGTTCTGAACTGCTAACTCTCCACATACAGATTCTCCAGGCAGTACTTGCCTGGGGAAAAATATTTTTTTTATCAATGTGAACATTTTTTTCATTAAGAGAGCCAAGGAGAGGAGATTCCTCCCTCCAGCATTTCCTGAAAAATAATTCTGTGCATGTCCTAAAAGCCCTGCATTCACTATAGCAGGATCCCCACCATTGCATGATGCAATGAGGAAGGTCAAAGCCCATTTGGAATTAAATCTGGTGAAAGATATCAAGGCTAACAAGAAGGGCTTCTTCAGATACATCAACAACAAAAGGATACTAAAGAAAATGTAGGTTCCACTGCTGAGTGGAAACAGGGACCCCTTGCAACAGAAATTGCAGAAAAGGCTGAAATATTGAATGGCTTTTTTGGCTGCCTGTTTTGAAGACTGGCATGACATTTGCTTTCTTCCTGTCTTCAGGCTCTCTTTGCTTCAGTCTTCACTGCCAAGGCCATGACATTTCACAAGTGGAAATGTAAGCATGGAGGCCCAAACACATTGGGGCAGTCTAAGAATTTAAAGCTCTAGTGACACAGAGAAGAGATCAGCACACCAATTTTGGGGGGGAATCAAGATAGATGTAGTCCTCCCCAACAAGCCAGCAGCCCAGTAGAGACAGACACTGGGCTCCTGGATTTCTGCCTAACCCTTTCATCACAAAACTACTCCTCCTTGTCTGCTCCCCTAACTCCCATCTGCAGTGATGTACACCTGCCTCCACATCCAAGCAAGATTCCTTTCCACCCATGCACCCATGGCCAAAGGGTGCCACTCATCCTAGATGGTCACATCCCAGCATCACAGACTTCTGTCTGCTCCCCAGAGCCACTCTGCCTCTCCCAAGCAATAGATGAGCCCAAAAAGGATGAAAACCAAGATTGCTTCTACCTCACCTCCACTTCAGTGCATGGTAGAGACACCTGTCACTCATACAACATAGCCAACCAACCAACCATGAAGTAAAGGAACCAACTAGATGGAAATTGTGCAGTTATTGTATCAGCTCACAGTTTTTGTATGCCTGAATAACAACCTTTGCATGACGTTAAATTGATTTGTTTTCACATAGCTCCAGGCAATAACTGCAGTCAAGGACAAATTTGTTGTTTCTACACTTCTTTATTCTTTCTTGTCTGCCTGCTGACTGCTGTGCATTCCTGATGACACAGACTGCAAGCCATGAAACTGCTGCAGCAACAGCTGACAGCAAAGCAGCATGATAAGGTTGAGTCTGGAGGAGGTTGCAGCCTGTGCAACTTCAAAGATGTGCCATGAATAATACATACAGGAAAAAAAGAGAAGAAGATGGCAGTGGTTTGTAGCCAGGATGATCTCAGGTTACAAGAGAAGTGAGACAGAGGAAGGAGTAATTGCATAAAACAACACACAAGCAAAAAGAATAAGCTTTGATGTGTGACAATTCTGA
This sequence comes from Ploceus nigricollis, assembly GCA_013399945.1. Lineage (NCBI taxonomy): Eukaryota > Metazoa > Chordata > Aves > Passeriformes > Ploceidae > Ploceus > Ploceus nigricollis. Next base: position 31,569 of record VXBC01009345.1, read on the forward strand.
AGGTAAATGCCCCTGAACTTGTTCTTTGAACAAAACTCTCTGCTAGTCTCTAAGAAAACTTCAATGCCATAACATAAACTAAGCTACAGAGTACAATAAAATAATGTATCATCCTCAAAGATGTAAACTATCACATGTGCTGAAAGCTTTTTGTTTCCTGTCCCACAGTGTTTCACTATTCTAGGAAGAAGCAGTAGTAATCTTTCTGACCTAGCATTGTGATACTGAGTTTCCACCACAAAGCAGGGATGTTTTGATGGCTCCCAGAAAACCAAATGTGGTTTGGACCTGTGGGAAAAATTACTTTTTGTTTTGGATGCAAGGAATATGAGCATGTGCTGTTCCCCTTATTTACTAACCAAAGGGATCATCAGTCTTCCCCACTTCCACCATCAATTCTTACCACAAAGGAGTAGGAAACCATTCCAGCTCTCCTCATCAGCTGGACTGCCTCTCACAGTACACACAACCATCCTTCTTTGTAAACCGAATGCATTGGGGGAATGAAGAGGCAGCTCCCTTTTTTGGAAAGTCATTAAAACTATGGGGAAAATAACCAATTGAAAATATTGCGTGGAAAACTGTGACCCCATACATCAGCTATACCACATCCAGCTCATCTAAACCAAATTAGTTCCTACTTAGAGAGATTATGTTTAAGTTTGCTGATGTGTTCTAATTATCTCTCAATTCCAGACTTCCATCAGCCCTTTCAGGGAAGCCAGGCAAGAATAAGATGGATTGAGACTACTATGCTGTTGCACCAGTGCCATCTAGTCAGGAAATTTCCATTTCCTCCATTGATGGACACTGACGTACACTCAGCTGGCCTGCACCCTTCACCTGTTGAGGCTTATCACCTTAGCTGCACTAAAAACAAGAATTCTGGAAGCAAGCACGCCACTGTCCACCCGTATTTGTACATGGCAAGATACAGAGAAGGCTGAGACACTGGAATCTTGTCGGGCAAAGGCATGTGTCCTAGTGCAGTGTTTGCAGCCACAGGTCTGGCAGCCTCCCAGCAAGGGCCACAGAGGCTGTCAGTGTAGAATCACTTCAGACTCGATGCTTTGCGCTAGCCATTCATCAGTGTCAGTGGACGTAAATTATTCTGCTCCTTCCAGAAAGTGAAGGAAAAAAAGTTACAAGGATGACTGCAAACTTATTTCACAGCAAACCTTAAACAATTAACTTCTCTGTGTGATAACACCACAGCTATCTCTTTTGGAGCTTGTTTTATTGAAATTTAAAGAATCAGGAGTAAACAAATGCAGCCATTCCTTATGACACTGTGATTTCATGTTTGATGGGGCTGGGTGGAAATCAGTCCCAAACTTTCAATTTTCACTTTACTATGCAGTGAAATTAAGCCAGCATAGTACTGCATCAACCCTGCCAACTTTCCACTGGCTGCTCTATGTGTACTAGGCCCACACATTTCTATTTTTTAGCAATTCCTGGCAAATACCCCGTCAGATTAACAGCAGTTTTACTCCAAAAACATGACGCATAAATAAACACAAGTGATTCTTCTCTTCCAGAAACCACATCCCCACCACGGCTTCAGGCAGTGCAGGAGCAGTAACAAAGGCTCAGAGGGAGCATTCCTGCATGTGCACAACGTTCATAAAGTTAATATCAGATGATTTGCAGTGTATGACATCAGTGTGAGGCCTTATCCTGATTTTGCTGACACTAACAAGGAGGGCAGAGAGGAAGGGAAGGACAAATACAGAACAGTACCCACAACAGGAAGGCTTACATAGCTTATATGTACTCTACTGCACAGCAGCTAGCATGGCTGGTACAAGTCCCTCAAAACTTCTCACATATCAAATAATGACCAATTTCAGAGCAGGAAAACATCAATGCACAACTGTAGGCCATCTCCAAAAGGTATGTAGGTTTGCAATGGCAGATTGCTAAGCAAAGCCCAGAGGGAGGTGAGGAGCCGCCTCAGAACAGTGAGCGTGAAACGGACACAGTTCTGTCACAGACCTGGCTTTACAGGCCACCAAGCTAGGACTTGGTCACTGGATAGCAACAGAGAATTGCCGGGACATTCACAGCCTTATCCCTCTCCAACTTACTAATGCCAGCAAGCAAGCCTGCTGCTGGCTGCTGCCAGCTATGGACAGGAGGGCAAACAGTTAAAAGCAAGTAAGTAAAATCAGAGGTCTTGCCCACAACAAACGCTGCAGTGTTTTGTCCTCCAAACTCACCCACTTCCTCAGGCTCCTACATTGAAGAAATGAAAGAAAGGAGGAAGCAAGGGTGCTTTCCCCAAAACGTTCCTCTCAAGGCCAAGAATCTTAGAAGATACCATATATTCTACATAACAACACATTTGTGCCTCTAATTCAGTTAATTGCTCTTGGCCAAGGAGACTTTGTCTTCTGAAGTCTTTAAAAAATGGAAACATGATATAAAAGTCTCACATGCACTAGAGAAGGAGAAATTAAAATGATGGCACATGGGATTTGGTGCAGAACCAAAAGGCACAGTCACCCATGGCTCAGAGCTGGAGCCCTCCCTCTGTATCCACCTCAAATCCACACCTTAATACAGCAGCAATTTAATATAAATTGTTGCAGAAGTACCCCAAAGTGAGCAAAGTAACCCTCCTCCCTGTCCCACCTCCCAATCCTCTGATAAATGACAATATAAAAACGGAAGTGTTTCCATAACATAGGCAAATTGGTTCATGACTGCAACATAATTCAGGATTTTTATTCCATGTCACAGTGAAGCACAAAAGGCCAAGCAATATCTTCTCACTATTTACCTAAGGGGAGAGCTGCTGCCTCAAAACACAATTCAGAAACTTTTTATTCCTCCAGTAAAGTGCAGCCATGCACTTTACCAGTCACAGAACCCAGTCATTGTGCTATTCTCCCAACTTCATACAAAACCCAACTGCCACCACAGCTGGGCCACAAGGCAGTCACATGTTTAAAAAAAAAATCAGTAGTGAAGGTCATTGTATTATTAGAAGCATAGCAAGGGACATTATAAGCTCCACTCCTGGCCTGACTCCTTACCTTCATAGCAGGGCAAGAGCTTCCTCCCTTTGGACTGCAGGTCAGGAGGAATGATGTTGCAGAAGCCATGGGGCAAGATGTACTCTGTCTCATAGTAGATGTTTTTCCAGCGGTGTGCACATGCCTAAACAGATCATATAACATGGGTTATTGGCCCAGAGTCACAGGAGATCACTCCGACCAAGGCAGAGCATGCATGAACAGGACCACTCAGCATCACCTTAACCCCACAAATCCATTGTACTCTCCTTACATTCCACTGTTTCTGAAGTATCTTCTCATTGTTACCTTCTGCAGCTTGGGACATTGTCCGACCTGGCAGCTCAGATCTCAACCTTCACATGCATATAACTAGGAAAACAAGAAGTCTCAGAGCCTATGCTGGAAATTTCAAAATCTCTGACTGTGCATGAATCCTTGCAGACAACAAAGCTTTTCTAACTAAAGATACATTAACACAACCCAGAAAAAGGTGAAAAACAGGAATAAAGACACTGAGAATACTCAGAAGGTTAAACCACCAAATAATGCATGTGTGAGTCAAAGGTTGGTTTCCACTGGGAAAGGCAGCTCTGTGTTCTGGTGACAGATGTGCTGAGCCTTGCTTACTGGTAGTGAATTTAATTGAAAATGACAAGGATTTTGTAGCGACAAGAGTGGCAACATTAGCCACGGTGCAGACAAGCTGCAGAGCTTTATAGTGAAGAATGAGATCATCCTGAAAAACAGGACTCACCAGACACTTGCTCAGTACAACTGCCACACACAGGCACACATGCAAGCAACGTAGAGCCCGGTTCACAACTTCTCAGAACCCATTTGCTCCAAAAATTAACACTACATTGCTGCCAGTCAAACCACAAGTTGGCTTCTGCTCAGGATTTATTTGGAATAAAAGAAAAGGAAATGGGAAACAGCAATGGCTTTGAACTTAGCACATGCCAGACCATATCTCCAGCTGGTCTGAGTCTACACTTAAGTTACTGTAGATGTGTCAATTTATATCATTTAAGGCTTAACCCCATGCCAACAGACCAAGATTCTATGCTACAAATCATCTCCTCCACATGTCTTTGTCTTTTCCTGGATGCTTTGCATGAACCCCCTTCACAAATCCCATCTTTGACCCCATCCTCCTCAGATGAGATATACTCTGTCTTCCATTTCTGTGTGCTACCCCACTTTTCTGCCTCAGCACCTCAGAGCTGCCCATAGGAGCATCTCAACATTGTTAAAAATTATATTCACTCATAAAGCAGGCACAGCTGTGTCACCTCTCCACTAAATGACATGGGAAATGTTTCGGCCACTGAGAAGCTCAAAATTCAATACAGCCATCAACAGATTTCAATATACTTATGTCCAGAAAGATATAAATAGGTAATAATACTCTCAAAGAGCAAAATCAGTTGTGCAAAACCTGCTCTACTGTTAGCAGTGCTACATTTGATATTTATTGCTTTCCTAACTTTCTGTGCTCAAAGAGAAGCACATATTTCGACATATAGCTGCCACAGAGGGACAGTGAGGGGCTCTAGGGGCTGCAGAAATTTTTGCACCACACTGCATTCTGCCACCTGTGATGCAAAGAATCCTTCTGAGGGCACTTGGCTCCACAGCCAAATCCACGTGAGAAGTACAGTAAAGAGCAGCTTTGGAGACTCCTGTATGCACTTTGAGGAGGCTCAGTTATGATTTCCATCCTCACGCACTACTCATTCAAAATTCAACAGCAACAGATAACCAACATATGAAACACTCATTTTCAGCAAAACCAGGAAATAGTTTCTCTTCTGATGGATCTGTGCTGTGAGCACAAATATACACATGCACAACCATTGCAGAGACAATGCCATAAATATACATACCATTATATCATCAATCCCAACTCTGGATATAAACTCAAATGGAAACAGACCAAGAGTATTTTTTAAAATTTTGGAAAGATAAAGGATTGTGGTATTATAAATTCCTTGATATTTTATATTTCAGAAACTGCAAGACACTCACATAAATTAACCTACTAATTAATCTCTCTCAGAAGAGTACAAACAATGGAGTCAGGAAGAACAGCAGCATTTCATCACAAGCAGGTGGCTTTGCTCAGAAGTGAGGTGCAGAGGCCAAGAAATATAAAGCAACATAAGGAGAGAAAAAGCTGCTGCTGGGTAAGAAATATGTTCAAAATCAACTAGAGGCTATGGGCTCAGTCTAGCAATTCTGGGCACACTTAAACCAATCTGTTAAGTCTTGGGTTAATGACCACTTTTCTGTACCTTCATCAGGATGTGTATTCAGGCACACTATAGTTCAGCACTGACTGCCTTAGTCTGCAAACCTTCAATGGATGAACTCTCCTTGGTTACCTGAGTTAGTGCTTTCCCAGACTTCCCTGTGCCACTGCTACAGAATTTGACATTTTCACAACGGACAGGAGTCCAGCAGCTCCTCTTCCTCCTCAAAACTCATTTCTCTGCAGCCAGACAACCAGCACATCTGTCTCCCTACCACAACACATCTGATTTTGCTTTTTCTGTCTTCTCAAAAGCATTTAGAGTTGATTACAGTTCATTGTCACTGTATCATTCAACTTTTCCAAGGCAAGGTGATGTGGCTACAGGCTTCTTTCTCTGGCAGCAACAGCACATGTCTGAAGAGATCTTTGGAACAGAAGTGAGTCACCTGAATTTGAGGCAATTGCAAACAACTGACAGCCTATGCACACTATTTTAGATGCAAGTTATAGGTAAGTCCCTGTGCAATAAGGAAACCATCAGCATACTTTGGTGCTCAGCAGCTGCTGCTGGGGTACAGGTTCCAGTTCTGCCACAGAACAGGGGAGAAATGATGCAAACCCTTGAAGCAAAATAAAATGCTCCCGAGCAAAGCAAGATGAGATATCTGTTGATGGCCGACACTGCAGTACTGCAATATAATGAATAGGCTATTTCAGAACTGCTGGCACTTGGCTCTTTTGCATATTGTTGCAGCCACCAGCTTTGCTCCACAGGAAGAGCAACACAATGACAGAAGTGGCAGGTATTATAGGAAGAGCAAGACTGAAGGATGTGGCTTGTCTCCCAATCATAAAGCAATGCCTCTGGTTCCTCTCCCAACAAAAGTAAAAGGAGAAATTTTACTGTTTCAGTTTGGAAAGAGTGGGCAATCTCAGATGTATTATTGCAGTACTGAGATTAATGCAGACTGACTGATAGTATATCCAAGAACAAGAAACTTTCTCATTCAGTCTTACTCCTACATTTGTTTATATCCTCATTGTTTGATGCTTTACTATTTAATCCATCACACGAACACCAAATTCTGGTTTAGTAACATCCTGGCACAATATGGGCTCAAACACATTACACCTTTTACCAAACACCAACTAAAGCCCTCTGGCATGCTCCTGACCTTCCCCTTGCCCCTTGCCACTGTAGCTGGTACTCTTATCAGGCAACTGGGGAAAGCTGATAAGAAAAAAATTTAGGCCACTAAGCAGCGACAAAGCAAAAGCATCACTTCTTTATACAACCCACAATTAAACTGTGTGACTAGTTAATCTAACACAGGATGCCAAGAGCATGAATATTTCACACTTGTTTATGGGAAAAAAAGAACAATCTACCCAGGGCTACTGACCAGAAAGATATTACTCTGACTTAAAGGAATTCCTGGAGGGGATGCAGTAAATAGAGGTGTATATGTCTATATGACAATATAGACTCTACACACTCCTAACTAAAGAAACACACTCATGTTATCTAGCAATTTAAAAAAAAATTGGCAAATACTGCTATGAACACATATTCAGACACATCTTCTCCAAAAACCAGTTTTTCAAATGGGCCTCAAAGAAAAGCTACATTTTAAAAAAACGCTAATCCTTAAAATTAGAAGAGCACATGTATGGAAAACCATCTGTAGGAAAATCACAAGTCTTTTTAAGTAAAAAGTTCTCAAAACAGAGAGCAACAATGACCTGAAACATCCGGGTAATTTCCTTCCACAAAGGAATCTGTATGCATTCATTTCAGGCTCTGTTTACATATAGATATGCACAGACGTATAATTAGTAGTTTAAAACTTTGGTGATAAATAATAATGAGAATTATATAATTAAATATTCTCCAGCATCTGGACATGGTCTATGTGGTGAGGGGTAGCATAATCTTGTCAGATGCCTGGATGAGGATTGTTTTAAATCAGTGTCACTTGTGGAGACATTTTACCAGCCCAAGCTGCATTGAAATAAGCATACTACCAGCTGTGCATTTTACTTTACCTACATTTCACTTTTAACCTGCTTTATGTGTGAAATTTCTACCCCCTCAGCCCTAATCCAAGACCGCCCATGTCTCTCACCCTTGTAGCCTCCATTCAGCCAGCCAGAACCCAGCTTGCTAGTTGCTTGGCTTTTTGCCCCACCAGCACTCCCTTCAATTACTGCTTCTCGCTAGGGAGATGACCCCTAAGCATCAGCTGCAACCTGTTTCCCTTTGAACCAAAATACACAAACTCGCTATTCTTAAAATACAGTTCTCACAAGAAATTAAGAGTTGTTTAAAAAATGTATGAACAACCTTCTAAAAATTAATTAGGATGAATTTCTCTATTTCAGCCTGATGACTGGACAATGAAAAGGATGTCTCTCAAGGGTAGTGTTATCCTGATAAATGCAAGTTACTCCTCAGCTGTCACACACAACTGAGCACATACAGCTCGGGATACACCCAGAAAATATGAATTGCTTGCACTAGCATGAATGCCTTAATTTTTTCCTCTGTTGTATATGTTTACAGTGTATTTTATTTATGCCCCTCTTTCTCCCCTCCTCTAGTCCTGAACATGTTTAAAACATCCAAGAAAAGTAAAGGTAGCCCCTATCACACTAACAAGGTATATACCAACAGAGATGAGGCAAAAAAATATCACAATACTGTGACAGAAAGGCATCAAACCTACCTGCTCTCCCACAGGGAAGTCGGTGCACAAGGATTTGGGGCATAAGCACCTGTACTCTAAGCGCATATTAAAAAAAAAAGTCTTTGAGGGAAGCAGGTTTGTCCTCTTGCCTTTTACAGGTGATTGGTACAGTAATCACTGCACAAGATCTTTCTCACTAGCAGCTTTTTGACAGTTTGATGTTACATACAAGGGCAGTCCTCTATATCATTGGAAAGATGGGGCCCACTTGTTTGTGAATAGGAAACTTTTGTTAAACAACAGTTTTCAAATTTTGTGCTGTTTAGAATTACACTGCTGTCAAGGTTACCCTGATACAACCTTGATATCTGCCTGCCACATATAACATGCACAACATTTTGCTGCAAATTTCTTTTTATTTCTATTAACTTCCCTGCAGACACACCCACTCAGGTAGACAATCGGAACCCAACCATGGATGTATATACAAGCAATAAAGTAAAATCATAATGTAAAATACCCATGCATTCTAGAAAGGGTTTTGCCCAGGACTCTTTACAGTATCACAGGAAAAGTTTCACAAAGAAATTTTGCACATCCTAAGGATCACATCTGCTCTCCTTGTCCTGTCTGTGTGCATAGTAACCACACTGAAAACAGTAAGTCAATCCACACACAGTAAAGACATCTCTATTTGCAACTCTTCTACCTTGTCAATAGGAAATTAATATAGATAAATGAAAAATATGGCCACAAAGAGCAATTTACATTTTTCCCTGTATGTTTTGAGAGGCAATTCATATGCTCAAGGAAAATGTATGTTTTCATATTTCCTACATAAACACAGGCAAACTAAAAAAAGAACAAATTAGAAGAATACCTCCCAGACAAATTGTATTCATTCAGTTCAAAGATATAAACCGTGAGATTCAGGAGGAAGTCCTTGGCTGACACAAGTCAGGTGTGATTGCATGGAATCCTCCCTCTACAAATCACATCCTCTGGCTGGGGGGCTCACTTCTGCTTGAAGAAAGGGACTACAGAATCTGCTGACTCTTACTCTGGACTCCATCAGTCACCGCCAAACACAATCCTGATGTGCTTATTCAGGGCAGCAGTTACATTTTTAACGAGATCAAAGAATAGTATGGACTTACCAGCACACTTCCACCAGCCTTTGGCTGTCTAGCTAGGCTCACACCCATCCATTCATCATCTCTGTCTTCCTTACAGGTCTTTCCACAGAGCATGCCCCGCGAATTGCCTACAGAAAAAAAAGGGAAAGGCAGCAAGGCAAGGACACATGAGTTTTAAATACCTATCAAAGAATCCTGACAAAAAAAGAGATTGCCCATCAAACATTTGAGGATGCTTTTCTTTCCCCCTGCATCCTGATTATTTATTAGTTCTTGAATGCATTAACTGGGGCAATGTTCTCACTCTTAAGTGGCACCATACACATAAACAGCTGAGGACAGGCCCTGTTCCCAACAGCCAGCAGCTATCACACTATGTTCACAGCTCTACTTAAATGAACCATCAAACCATTAAGTCAATGGGAGAGGTATCAGATTGCCTCCTGAATGCAATCCTGAAAATGAGATCAGGGGCACTTAAAAAAAAATGAGGCTGAAATCTGTAGTCCTGTCAGGCAGCACTCATGCATCCATGACAACTTACAATCTGGTAGAGGACAAACCACTTAGCCAAAACGCTGTCTTAACACATGTAAACTTCATAAACAGAAATTCTACTTAGTGTAAGTATGAAAAGATGAACAATGCCTTTTTTTTAATAAAGGCAGAAAAAGCAACATGTCACCAAGAAAACTAAAGTATTAAAATGCTTCAATCTTTACCACCATTATCCAGCAGGAAGTTTTAGATCATAATTTTACTTTAGGCCTCCACCTTCCCCTGCTTCAGACAGTTCATCAGAGTAACTGAAGTCAACCCTGATCCCATGCAATGGCATACAAGCGGTCTCACTGAGACCACTTTAGTATAAAAAGTAAACTCAAGAAATTATTTGCTGTACTATGAGGGAACCCACAGATCACCACGTTACCAATTACATGACATATCATGAGCCCATCACTGCATTGCCTGGGGTCATCTCATGCACTCTGACTTCAGCATTGTCTGGAGCAGGCAGTAGCACTCCAAAATACTTACATAGTCACCAACATGCTGAAAAGTCACACTGAAGCAAGCGCAAAAAGACAAAAGCTTAGGTTTAGCAGGGAAAAATCCACATTTACCTGGTTACTCCCTGGAAAGAGCAAGCAAGGTCACTGAGAGGACACCAGCACCAGTGGGATGTTATTTTGTAATGCTGAAGAGAATATGACACTTTTGCTAACAGTGTTCAAAATCCATCAGGAAAGGCTGATGGCTGCCTCTCAATATTTTGGGGCCAATTTGAAGTTGGAAGAAGGACTGCTGGCCATGGAGTTTGGATTTTTTTGGTTGCCTCCTGCTGTTCCAACATCATAACTACCCACCTCTCCCCATATCCAGTTCTGTGCATCTTCTGTCAGGGTTGGTATGGACTCGACATTTAAACACTGCTCCTGGGGACTGAACAGAGGTGCTGTATTTAGATTCTGCCTTGGGAGCACCAACCAAGACCCTGGAAACCAGAAACAAAGCAACAAGTGATTAATTTCAGGAGAAAAGGAAAAAAATCAACAACCACCACAGCCAGAGCTTCACTAGACAAAAACACACTTCTCAGCAACCTTGTAAAACAATGACACTGATTCACAAGCTGAAAACACCACACACAATAAAGGCAGTGAAGCCTTTGTGCTTCTCCACAGTGAAGGCACAAATATTTTTAACAAATAAAATTTCCCTCAGGATTGTACCACATTTAAAGTGACACACCCTCACCACATACCTCCCAAAAGGTTTTAGGATACCATAAGGAGCACAACAGCATCTGCATCCATTTTTCCTCGGTTTTAGCTACAACAATCCAGAACTGATACACCCATAAGCAGATAAAATCTGAACCTCCTGCTGGCTGCAGTCTTGCCAGGCAGCCCAAGATTTATAAGCTTGTTTAAAAAGCAGAGGCACCCCATTCTCGGAACATTTTATACAATTTCATCTCAAATAAACAACAGCAAGAAATCAAACCAACAATACAAGCATATCTCTTCCACAATACATTGCTATCAACCAACATTTATCCTTAAAGCTGTGAAGACTTTACTTGGACTTCACCTGGATCCCACATGAGATCTAGTGTTTCTGGGAAGCACCAATGGCCTGCTCTGACCATAGGGTTACCCTTGAAAGAAAGATGGTCAGTACTTTTTAATCATTTGCGCTAGGATCTAGTTAAACCCTTTAACAACCAGGCTTCTATTTTCTCATGCCCTAAGGGATGCTTTTTGAGGTGGATTACAGGGGAAGCACAAATATTAAAGGACAAGTATTTCACTGTCTCCTCATTAAAAGAACAATCTTTCTCAAGTGGTTGTGATCCAGACCTGGGCAGGTGAGGAGGAAGAAGGAGGTTAAGCAGGAGAAGGGCAGCTCTGAGGAGGGCAGTGGGGAGCACCAAGTAGCTAACTAACAGTTCTCCAATTCTCTTGTACTGTCACGCATGACAGATCTTCTGAATGTAAAAAAATCCTCACTAAAGATAAGCCAAGGGCTGGAACTAAGGGCAACTATCTCTAAAAGGCTAAGGCTCCAGAAGTCCCCTGTGCAGACCCAGGCTGCTACCTGGGAGGCAGCAGCTGACCAAGAAGACACTGCTCTTGGTTTAGCCACTAAAGAGCTATTGGTGCAAAGTCAGTCTGCATACACAACTCTCCCACTCACAGATGGACAGCCCAGCACCAACCCCCAGATGGATGTTTTCCCTGTTCTTAACAACTTTTCCCTCACCCTCCAATCTAAAGCTCCACACCAATCACCACTCATCATCACCATCCCAGTACACACAAGAAGACCCAAGGCACAAGGTGTGCACTTGTCCAGGGCCAACCTGAGTCATCCAAAAGAGCTTCTCCTGCATCAGAGCCTCATCTATACACAACAGGAGCACATCTCCACTCCTGACACACTGCCTTGGATGTTGGATGGAACAAAACTGTCCTGTGGCACCTGATACATTTACAAAAATATGAGAAACCCCTGTGTTAAGTGACCACTTTCTCTGAGGTTTTATAGGCTAAACTGTTTCATTTTGAAAATTCTGATGGAATTGCACTCTTGCATTCTGTAACACATATCATGCTTTCACAAGTGAGGAGAATTAATGTCCAAAATACTTAAATTGCTAAAACCTACAAAGGCTGCACACTTGGGGAGCAAATGCAAAGGAGCTTGAAAAATAGCTCTAAACGGAAATCCTACTAGGCAGGCAACAGATATAAAATCAAATGCCAGTCATTTCATTTACACAGGCAATGAATGCATAACATTCGCTTATTGACATTCAGGAGGTCTAACAAAAATAAACATTACTAGCTTAAAGAGTTACAGGTTCAAAGTGCAAAAGGAAACACCATGTTTCTATGACCTGTTATAGCAGTAAGATAAACTGGAGTTCAGTGTGACCTGTGTTAAAACAAGTTCTGCTCTAACCTAAGAAAAATAAATATGATTTAGCAACTAGTGCACAAGACACCTTGCGTTGCAACATGAAAGACAGAGACAATGGAGCCTAAATTACAAAGCACTTTCATCTTTCTTTAAAAAGATGAATGGGAAAAATTGATAATTAAAAATTTGAGTAGATTATTAGTACAGATAATACTGCTGTCTTGAGCAATTATACCTTTCAAAAAGAAAATGTACATTGCCATTTCTTCATGTGGACTGAGCAGAAAGAAGCAGCCAGTGATGTGTGCCAATGGCAAATTTATTTTGGATTGTCTTGAATGTCCATGCATTCAAATTTGATATTTCACATACAGCACACACTATGTCATCTTAGGATCTTGTCTCATTCTCTCACTCTTGCACCTAAAACTCAGCAGTTGAAATCTTTGCAGAGCCACTGCTTCATCTAGCATGATCCATGATCACTCATGCCCTAAGATGGTTACCTTCAGGGAAACAGGAGGTTTTCTGTTGGTTCACATGCTTTTTGGTTGGTATTTGTTACATAATAATTACTTTAATTTTATTCAAAGGCTTGAGACTGGAATATTTCCTTTGTCAACAAAAAGACTTGCTTACTCTTTCACTAGCTTCTGTATGTAATGCCTTAACTGTTATAAGGAAGTCACCCATTTAACTATCATGAGACTTTTCAGCAGACCTGGATACCTGGATAGACAACTCATTTCCATCTAAATACTTTGGGACTCCTGGAGCAAAAGAAAACACCTGTTTGTATCTCCTCTACATATTTAAAACACCTTTGAAATCTTTTGCAATGCCTATGAAACACCACTGCAATCAGAAGAAGTGTTTTTTCTCTGCTACTATATCAAATCAGAAATACATTTCAAAGTCTTAGAGTCTAATAGAGTCTTCTCTTATTTCAGTGCTATGGAGTCTTGCCTGGCATGAACACAGAAGATATAAACAGAGACAGAAGAAGTACAAGTTTCCAATATATTCCAAATAGTTTAACCAGCATTTGTTTAAAATGACCGATTTTTGCAGTACAGATTTCCAATGCTACTAGATGACTACTTGGGCAGTTGGCAAACAGGTACCAGCAGTTCTCCAGCCTTTTGCCAAAAAGCTTACTATGTGAGTAATACTCTCTGCAGAGATTATTGATGAGTGCAGGTTCTCACCACAACCATATCATTTTATGGGAAGCCCCTAGAATATTAGTGAGTAGCTGCATGAAGATACCTTGAAGTGGAAACCCCATCAAGAGAAAGAGGTTACTTTCTACAGAGAAAGGAAGAGAACCAAGATCAGGAGGAGGGAAGTTTGGAGCCATTTCAGCCATTTTCCTTGAGGTGTACAGAAATCTGTAAGCAACAGCCTCATCCCACTGGCTCTGTGAAAAAATGTATTGGGGTTTAAACCAAAATAGGGAGCAGAAAGCAGAAAGGCCACTTAACTTTCTCTTCTCACACTCATACTCACATGATCAATGACAAACATCACCTGTATTGAGAAAACTGCAGCTGCATGGCTGGAAACCATGCCACTGAAGGAGTTGCAGCAGCCAATTTTATTGGTTGACAAGAAGCTTTCTTGGCCACAGAGAAATTCACACCTCCTTAAAATTACTTCCTGAAGAACGGTAATGATCACTTCCCTGGTGATTGACCCTCAGGACACACAGATTTGGAAATTAAGTGTTGCATTTAACAAAAGGAACAGTGAGCAAAAGTGCAGAGCTGACCAACGGCTGGAGAGATGCCAAGAACATTAAGCATTGGCCTACAGCACATCAGCAGTGATTAGACAATCACAATTTAAAGACTGACTGTAGGCACCTCAACTCACTGCAATGTTAGGTGTCAGGGGAAAAAAATCTTTAAATATCTTCACATACCACAGCTCATTTCAAAAGCATACCAGAGAAAGGTGCCCTACCATCATATCTCAGTTGAGTTTCTCCCCTTTAGAAAGGTCTCTGTTACTTCAAAAAAAAAAATAAACAACAGTTACTTGAAATAAAACTCTGTGTTTTATCCATGACACACAGACCAAGAAGCAGGAGGGCTGGATGATCCATGACCAATGACAGCAAGCTCAGGTTCCTCAAAATTCCATAGTAGAATTGACAGCATCACTGCTTAGATTATACACACAACACCCAGTCACCATTGGGTCAATCTGTTCCCATACCTTTGATAAATAACATAGAGAATAAAAATTTTCAGCTCCCCTGAAGTTGCTGAATAGAGCTGAAAGACTAAGCTGGCAAAAAAAACAAGAAAGCGTATAAAGGTATACACACAGGATGATAAATGTGACTGGAACCAGTGGAGAAACAGACAAAGAGACCTACAGTGTTTGTTTGGGCAAGTTATGTAAGAAGAAGCAACCACATGTGCCCGAAGAAAAAGTTCAAGGAAAGGTCACCTTTAATATTTAAGCATTCAGTGCAACAACCACCAGAGATCCTTCTCAACAAACCTGCAGAACCACAAAATGACTTTCAGAAGGAGGCAGATGCATGCAAAATAGTTCTAGGAAAGTGATGTTTATATATTAGATAAGAAACACGTTTTAATGAATATATATGATTATGATAACTACCTTGTTGTAAAGTCTCACATCATATGCAGAACAAGGAGAGATCAGTTGCGTGTCCTGTGCAGATAAAGAATGACTGCTTTCTAATGTTTCAAATTGTATTAGAAAGTTTATTCCATCCAATTTTGGACTGCCTTCCTTCTGACTGCACACAAGTTTACATGACATGCATTACAACACATATCAAGCGGCCCAAGATGCAGATCAACCTTCATTATTTCGGCAGCACTGCAAACCGGTGAAGAGCAGGGCTGAAGGAATGATGCAACAGCAGAGAAACCAGGCTCATTCTTTACTGTAAAACTCACAGTAGGATACCATGCAACTAAACTGACTTCATTACTTTTTCATGTCAGATTATTTTGCCAGACAAGACGAAATGGTCACCCTGGACTTGCTGAGAGATTTGAGGGTGTCAGCAAGAAGAGGTTATAAGGAGGGAAAGGGGGACAGACTAAAGCAACATCTTATTCATTTTAAAAAAGAAGAATCAGAGTTTTCAAATTATTACCACCTTTTATTTGGAAAAAAATGTGGGTTTTTTTTTCTTTTTTAACTGTCTGGCGTCGTTTCTTGGTTGTTTTTTGAGTCCTTACTCCAAGTTTCATCATTATATCCAGAGAGCAGAAGCACTTCAGCTTGTCCCTGCTCTAAATGCAACCAGCCACTTGGTTTCTTGCTGAAAATGGCAATGATGGGTAACTGAGTAAACCTGTCAAGATTTACAGCCATAAAACCCACTTAAGGAAGGAAAAGCAGACACTGTCAGAAATACAATAATATCAGCACATCTCTGTTGAGAAATATTTCTTGAGACAAGAAAATGTGCAAAAACAGCTCAATGGAACCATCATTGCAATCAACTATTGCAGAAAACGTCAAAGGCACTGACTGGCTCCACTATTGTAGTGGCAGCTGAACACCTAGATCCCAGTTGTAATTCCTGTGTGCAGCAGCCTGGCTATTCACATTTATCTGATGTAAGATTTCATACCAAATATCCCACCTCCCTTTTATTCATTCTACATTAATATTTGGCTCATATGAAGCCTGAAAGAATCACCAAACCCTGAACCAGTTTACTGGAAACCTACAGGCCTAAGGTAGGCAATACAGACAGGTGTCTTTGCGGTCTTGGAAAACAAAGAGTTGAAACATGGAAGATGTGGCTATGAGAGATATCATCTTAATATGAATTGGTGACTATATATATATATACACACACACATATATACATACACACAGACACAAATAGGTACACACACACCAGCGCACAGACAAGGCAACGGAAAACAAGGCAGCTCTCATGATCAGAAGGACATTAGGTCGGTATCAGGCCCACAAGCAATGAAGAGCAAGAGTTCCCTGAATACCTTCAAATTCTTGAGAGCATATTAACATATTAAACAATTTTAGATGGGCAGGAGCCCTATCAGCCTCAGATTTGATCAATCACATTTTTGCAGACTCACATAGTGCTAAACTCACTGGGCAAGCCTTCAATGCCCAAAATATCACTGTCTGAAGTTAAATTATTTTAACTACTTCCCATTGCAGTGTACAGACACAATCAACATGAGAAAACTGAAATCATAGCTCTTCCTTGGGCATATAAAAATCACAAGAAAAAAGAAAAAAAACTTGACACAAACAATAACCCTGAATCTTAAGAGGAGCTTCTTCTCCTCTTAAGGAGTGCAAAGTCAGTCTTCCAGAAGACTGGAAGAGGGCTGCATATACTTTTACGAGATTCATTAATGACCTTTATGATGCACATACACATTACAAGCACAACTGCACATAGCACACTAGAATCAAGGGGAGTATAAAAATACTCTTCTCCCAACTTGTTATCCCAGTGTCAGCTGGGAACAGGATTTTGAAGTACTGATGAAAACAAACTTCCTGGTCTCGCAATGAAAAGAGGAGCATTCCCATCAGTGGTGACAATCCCACCCTCATGATTTCTGACTGTGCTGATGCTTACCATATTAAGATGCTGTTAACCCTTCTGGGTGTTAGGCCTAACAACTTTTTTATTTAAAACATTTAATGACCTTAGATGTTTGGTTGGTCTGGTTTTTTTTTCTTCTGATGCCACAGCAAAGGCACCATGAATCAGCTCCATTTTCAAAAAAATGGAATTTACATAACTCGAGATTTTAATTTTGAGCACCAGACTTCTAACAGATCCCTGCCTTCAGACAGATGCCCAACACTTAAATGTTTCTAAATTAAGTGGGGCTATCGCCAAGACTCCTCCCTAGTCCACCTTCCCTTCCAAAAATACCAGGTGCTATATGAAGATAATTCATATTATCAATCAGAATGACAGATACCTACATAAGAAGCAACAAATTCTACCACTTTTTCCCACCACACTGCAGTAGATCAGCATTTCATTCACACCATTGTGAATCCCCAGCAACTTGTGTTGAATAGAAGTTCCTTTCAGTCTTTGCACCCTTCATTGACTCCTGACCTAAGTTAAGCACTGCTTTAAACTGAGATCTTCTCTCAGGGTGCTTTTCCTCTATGAAATCTTCTTATAAGTCCTTAAAAACGAATAGTCCATGAAAGCCACCATGGAGAAAGACAGAGCACAGAGCTACTTGTGAACTAAACGGTGTGAAAGAAATTTATTTTTAAAGAACTGTATGCCAGAATTGAATACATTTATTTAAAGCACAGTGCACCAAAGTTCCAACATCAATAGCTGAATATCTAAGTATAAAAAAATAAAGACATGCTTTGTGGACGCTTACTGGCAGCAGTGGCTCCTACTCACATTAGAAGGGCACCAGCTGACACCAGCTAGGTCCAATTAAGAGAAATCACTTTTAATTCTAACAAAGAGCCTCTAACCCAGACAACAAACAGACTATGGTCCAATGCCCTTTTCAACCAATGGGAAAACAAGAAGCTTGCCAGTTTCACAATTTTTTGGATGTAGATAAAATTTCTTTCTTTGGCCTTCTTTTTTATTTTTTTTTTAGTTATACACACATTTCCTCTACTATTTGGAAGCGTCTCTTAAGGCGCCGAAGGAATTTTGTCCCTCGCCAGGCAGAGTGCGAGTAGTTTAGCTTCGTGGACGCTGAGTGTGCTGTAACCTCTCGGTGGAGGTTACAGCTATTAGAAATATTTCCCATTAACACGGCAAAACCCATCATCTTTCGTACCCCGTGCGATTTTTCGTACGCAGGCAAGACGATGAGCTGCTAAATACTTCCCGCGAGGAAGGGGGATCGAGCACAGCGTCGAGATACCGGCCGCGGGTCGGCTGGCGCTTGAGGACAATTAGGTCACAATGCCAAGCGCCGGCTGCCAGCCCAGAAAGAACATACCCGTGTTAAAACGCCTCCCAGCGCGGGGCCCCCTGCTCACATTAGGGAAATCCCTCGTGCACAAGGGGCACGGAGCCCACAACTCTGCCTCCAACGCACCCACACGAAGAGGTGGACCGAGCGCGGGGAGAGACCCCGGAGTCCTGGGCGGAGGCGCCCCTTCGCGGCCCATGTAAGGGGGCTCGGGTCCGGCCGTCCCGCTGCGGCAGATGCGGCTGCCAGGAGGGATAGATATCCGGGCAGCAACCGCCGGGNCGCCCGTCGGCCCCGAAACGCGCCGTCCTCGGCTCTGCCGCTCGGCTCCTCCCGCCACGGCACCGGCGCGTGTCCCGCGCGGCCCCACAGCCTCCCCTCGGTGTCCCCCTCTTCCACGAAACTGCCTGTCAGCTATGGCTTTCTTTCATTTTTCCACCTACTCCCCTTCTCGCGCAGCCCCTCCCCCGGTCGGCGCCTGGAAGGGGGAAGAGGAAAATCACAAAGTTTAGGGCAGAAAGACACGGAGGAATCAGTCCTGACTTCCATTAGTTTGAGGCTATCAGCCGTGCTTGAATCTGGCACGGGGAGAGGAATGCTTCGTGAGTGACAGATGAAAGATCTGATTTGCATCATGCCAAACGCATGGGAGATTTTTTTGGGAAAAGGGAAGCCATGACGAGAGGCAGTGTCTTTTTTTCAGGGCAGCAGAAATGAAAATATGTCGGGTAAAAAAATCAGACCAGTGTTTTCTGGCAAAAGTACTTCAGGTCTGAAAAAGAAGCAGCAACCTTCGTGGCTAGGTAAAAGCTGAAAATGATTATTCTAAAACTCGAAAAGTTTGACAATCTGAGAGCAAAAATAATCAGTCAAACATGTACTAATAGATGAGCAAGAGCAAAGGCAAGAAGACAGTCTGTTCCAGAGGATAAGACAAGGGTGATCATCACTCTGTAGGAAGAGGGGAGGGGAGTCAGGTGCTAGAAAACCCTTGGGCCCACAAAGCCCATCCTTTTATTAAAGTGAAAAGCNGCCGCACCCCCGCCGCAACCCGCGCCCTCGCCGATCCCGGGCACGCAGGGGCCGTGCTACTCACCACCGCGTGCTATCATGGTAGTGCTGCAGCACCGAGTACCCAAAGAAGGAGCCGTTGGGACCCCGGAAAATCACGGGGCGACCCACATCCACGTTATAGGAGCGCACCACGGCCACCCACAGCAGTGTCCACAGCACCCGTGCTCCGCGCTGCCGCGCCTCCGGCATCGTGCGAGTCCCGAGACAGCCGCCNGTTTGAGGCTATCAGCCGT
The DNA here is from genome assembly GCA_013399945.1 of Ploceus nigricollis. NCBI lineage: Eukaryota > Metazoa > Chordata > Aves > Passeriformes > Ploceidae > Ploceus > Ploceus nigricollis. The sequence goes on from VXBC01009345.1 coordinate 51,353, forward strand.
GCTTGAATCTGGCACGGGGAGAGGAATGCTTCGTGAGTGACAGATGAAAGATCTGATTTGCATCATGCCAAACGCATGGGAGATTTTTTGGGAAAAGGGAAGCCATGACGAGAGGCAGTGTCTTTTTTTCAGGGCAGCAGAAATGAAAATATGTCGGGTAAAAAAATCAGACCAGTGTTTTCTGGCAAAAGTACTTCAGGTCTGAAAAAGAAGCAGCAACCTTCGTGGCTAGGTAAAAGCTGAAAATGATTATTCTAAAACTCGAAAAGTTTGACAATCTGAGAGCAAAAATAATCAGTCAAACATGTACTAATAGATGAGCAAGAGCAAAGGCAAGAAGACAGTCTGTTCCAGAGGATAAGACAAGGGTGATCATCACTCTGTAGGAAGAGGGGAGGGGAGTCAGGTGCTAGAAAACCCTTGGGCCCACAAAGCCCATCCTTTTATTAAAGTGAAAAGCAGTATATTTTAGTGATCAGGATTCATGTGTTTCATTTGTTCCAGTCAAATCTCAGTGGCACAATGCTCACTATCAAATAAAAAGGGAAAGTCACTTTATCAGTAACTTCAGCCTTAGGTGTATGATTAAACTGCAAGAATTGATTTGTTTATTGGTGCATCAAGTGAAAACAGCAGGGCATTTATGTCATATTAGCAAGGAGATTTATAACATTTGATAGAAAGATTTTCACAGGGATTTTATAACTATGCAATCAATATGGATAAAAGTAATCTGATTTAGGCAGAAAGTCAATACGCCTCAATTAAGCAAATTCCACAAATGACACGCAATCATTAGCACTACAAAGCCACATCCCTGCCTTTTGAAGCAAGAAAGTGTTGGGGGTTTTCAATTAATTACCTGGGCACTAAATGGTGCTCAGACAGCTCTCAAACCAAGTTAAAGGAAATGTGGATGGTACGCTAGAGAGAGCAATGTGTTCATCCTTCTCCAGAGGGAGGAGGGAAGCAAAGCAACTAGATGAGGTGAATGGAACACTTGTCTTTCATGTTGTAGAGTGCTCTTGGGAGGACTTATTTCAACTAGAAGTGATACATACAAAATTGTGTCAGTCCATAAAAATGTCAGCTCTCCATTCTTTGCAAGGAAGAGTATCCAGGGAAAGGCTAGGAATATGGTACTTCCATCCTTTTCTTTCTTAAATTGCACATCCAAATATTGAAGTCAACTCACAACATTTAATCCAACAGGAATTTTGTCATGTCAGTCCAAACAGAAACAGAAACATAAACTGCCTGTCTCAGTGGTGTAGATTTAGCTGATAAAATTCTGGCATGCCATTTATGAAAGCAATGGGACATCTGACTGCAGCAACAAGGACAATAATAATGTACAGTTAAATGAATATGATGGTAAAACTAAGGGGTGAGAACACAGAATAATACATTAAATCATATACCACAGAATTCCCTCCTCACTGAACCCAAATCCTGGTGCAAACCCTGTGTGAAGGAACCATTCAAACCAGGAATAGCTATAATAGGCACTTCTATATCTGTATTCTCACTGTGTTAGCCTTGATGTTTGTATCATCTAGAGAAGCTCCATACCCACGCCATAGGGCTAATTTGTACTTTACACCTACCTATATTAATTAAACACTGTATTTTGGCAAGACTCAGTCTCCAGATTAGTTTATAAATTAGAAACATTATCTGTAAATCGAGAATCAACAGTGAAGTAGCACCCTTGACAATACTTTTTAATTAATAGTAGGGCTTAGGAAAAAAAGTCCAATGCAATAATGTTGTGGCTGTGGAAAGAAAATGAAAATTAAAACAAATGCCCCATGTCTTCATTGCTTAAAGATTCAGCTGTGTACAGACTTCGTTCATCGAGACTAAGCATTAAGAGATAAGTTGTCTTCCTGAAAGCTTCTCCGCCAAAATGACACTTCAAAGATAAAGATAAATTTGTTCCTGTACTGCACATGGTGAACTCAACATTGGTTTCCTTACTTTTACCAATACCTTACTTAATTTGAAGTTAATTCTTCACACATAATTCTACTTATAATTTGCCTTTCTTTGCATTTGTATCGAAGTAGTGCTGAGGTTGAAATTTTACTGTCTGTTTCAAAACAGTTTCTACGCACAATTAACTTCATTTTCACTTCCCACAGGCACCTACAACTAACAGCTGCTGTAAGCTTATTTGACAATCTTTTTTGAGCCCTACTTGTTTGGGTGCAGATTTCTCTTCCTGGCCCTCAGTTCCCTCCTGCTTGCTCTTAGCCATAGGTGGGGAGAGGATGTGCTGCTGAGTGGGGATGGGATGACACCTCCTTCTCCCACCCTGGCATCCATCAGCCAGGACATGGTAACAATGAGAAGGCATCCCATAATCTCATTAATACAGAGGCTGCTGACTCTCTTCATCATTATTCATACATTTATGTCAGTACATGCTCAGTATTAAGGTTTTAACTGAACTAGTGTTAAAGGTTTCCCATTGCAGTGGTGAGCCTTGCTGATTGTTCCCATGCATTCTTTGTATTTCTATGGCAAGTGCTCAATACAAGGAAATCAGTAACTCTGTAAATCAGGTCCTAATGATAATACTGCAGATTATTTTCAGTCAGTTCCCACAGAACTCTCTGATCTAACCCACCTACAGACCCAGCCGAAAAGAGTTCAGGAGACCAAACTTAGATGAGATGTTTTCCTGACACTTCTCGTAGCTCTTCTTGCCTACCAGGTAAAGAGCATCCTCTTCAATTCTTCTCTCACTGTGGCTTCATTCTAAAGACAGATTGTGCTTGCCTCCCCATCAAAGGAGAGAGAAGTGCTACCACCTTTCATTGCACTGCAAGGACAGTGGGAGAGACTTCTCTTTCTTTTCAAGGCCTCATCACTGTTGAAGTTGTCAGAGAGAGGGATGTTCCTTTGTAAGAAATATATAAAAGGAGTAACCATAAAATACCAAAATATTCATATATATATATAAAATATTAGCAATATAAAGTATTTTGGATAAAGAGGAAACTCTCACTTGCCTACCAGAGAACTAGCCTGTCAATTACTACAGCCACACTGAGAGGAACTGAATACATTTCTACTAGTGTGATTTCAGTCTGTCAGACATCAAATCACTTCGAGCGTCTAGACTTAGAGGCAAAATCTAGACTGCTGTTGTACAAACTATACCTATCTACATTATTCCCATTAAATTAAGGAGATGTCACCCTCAATTTCTGCATCAAATGCAAGACTAATTACTTTTGTTGGATAACATGTTCAGGTCGAGTTCATGTCTGTGATCCTGCACTAGGAGGTTTAACCCTCAGGCCACTGAAAAACTGAGTGAGGTGCCTACACTGATCTCCTCACATAATATATAAATTTAATTCCTGCTTGTCTGTTCTTTCATTTGTCTGTAGGTAGCTCTCCAGCTGGAGTAAATAGCTAAGAAGGAAAATTATTATCTTGCTGGTTCTGTTATTTACTGCTGTTAGCTCTTTGACCACTGTCTCTTACTTTTTTAATAGACCTATACTAGGATTTTCCAAACAGATTGAGAATCCTAGAAGTTTCACCTGCGTGGAAGACAGAATCACAGAATCAATTAAGTTGGAAAAGACCTCTGAGATCATCAAGTTCGACCTATGACTGAAGACTATCTTGCCAGCTAAACCATGGCCATGAGTACCACATCCAGTCTTTCCTCAAACACCTCCAGGGTCAGTGACTCCACCATCTTCTGGGCAACCCATTCCAATATCTAATCACCTTTTCTGTGAAGAATTTCTTCCTAACGTCCAAACTAAGCCTTCCCTGGCAGTACATAGGACTATGTCCTCTCATCCTGTCTCTTGTTGCCTGGCTGTAGAGAACAATAAGGTCACCCATGAGCCTCCTTTTCTCCAGGCTAAACAACCCCAGTTTCCTCAGCTGCTCTTCACAAGACTTCTGTTCCAGACCCTTCACCATCTTCATTGCCCTTCTCTGGACTTACTCCACTACTTCAACATCCTTCCTAAATTGAAGGGCCCAGAACTGGACACAGCACTTGGGGTGCTGCCTCAACCTGGTCCTGCTGGCCACACTATTGCTGGTACAGGCCAGAATGCCATTGGCCTTCTTGGCCACTTGGGCACACTCCTGGCTCATGTTCAGCTGCTGTTGACCAGCGCCCCAAGGTCCTTTCCCACCAGGCAGCATTCCAGCCACTCTGTCCCCAGCCTGTAGCACTGCCCGGGGTTGTTGTGGCCAAAGTGCAGGACCTGGTGCTTGGTCTTGATGAACCTCATGCCACTGGTCTCTGCCCATCAATCCAGCCTGTCCAGAACCCTCTGCAGAGACTTTCTACCCTCCAGCAGATCAACACTCCAACACAACCTGGTGTCTATGAATCTGCTGTTGGTAGACTCAATCCCCTCATCCAGATCATTAATAAAGATATTAAAGAGGACTTGGCCCTACACAGATCCATGGGGTGCACCACTAGTGACCAGATGCCAACTGGCTAAGCCATTGCAAATCTTGGAAGGTACAGAAGCTGGTGATTTAATCAAAAATCATCTTCTCATAAAAACAGTTAAAAGACTAGAGTGGAAAGAGAATTTTCAGAGCCTCATATACAAAAATCAATACTTCATAGGTATTTAAGGGATTTATTTTCTTAAATTGTACTCTGTTGCAGCCATAGGGCCTGCAAGGCCTCCCTGGCAGTCAGTTGTCTAAAGATAAATGCCTAGTCATGATGACTGGACCAAAGAAGCCCTTCTTCCACCTTCAGACCCTCATTATCTCTCTGTAAGACCATAGGTCATATTCACCTCAACCCTTATTATTGGACTGTTTCCCAAAACCGCTACACCCTATATAAACCCCTACTTCTGCGCTGTTCAGCAGAAGAGCTGTCACTGAAACCCTTCACAGAGGCTGCCAATAAAGACGCATCTGTGGAACCTCACACAGTGCTTCTCCTCTCTCCATCCCTGCATCTGCCAAGGCACTTAGCAAGCAAAGAGCTGAAATCACTAAAGAGCTGAATTCACCAAAGAGCTGGTCTCATTTAAGAGCTGAGCTGCTTGCTAAGTTGCCTGCGGCTGGGAGCCTGCCTGAGGCAACTGGACAGGTCATGCTTAGCAGTACTTCGCTATCTGGGACACCTACGGCAGCCGGCGTCGGACAGACCCCGAGAACCCCAAGCCGTAATAGTACTCTTTCAGCAGCAATCCAGTTTTAGTGTACCAGCCATTTTTCTATTCTTTTAAAAAGTATACATTAACACTGCACTTAAACACTTGGCCTGGCTTTCAGTACTGGGGTTTATTTCAGTCTGATTTATAGTCAATTTGTGCCATAAATACATCATATTTATAAAACATTTATCATATGTTGTATACCAATAACTGAAGGAATTTATCTGAGCCAAGTAAAAGAAACATAAATCCATCAGGTAAATTTTTGTTATTTGCTTTGGGTTTTTTTTCTTTCTTTAGTAGATCCAGATCTCTGCATTTTCATACACATGTAACAGACCTCTATTCAACAGTCTCTATTCAGCTATGGTATGTGCTTCATTTAAGTACGTGCTTAAATATGAGAACATGCTTGTACTTTATTGACCTAAGGGGAACTGAACGGCAGACCTGAAGCCAAGCACATGTTTGCAGTGAACAGGTGTAGTGGCTAACAGCTGGCCTGGAGGCCTTACAGTTTTAATTAATTCTGATTATAATTTTATAACTGAAATGTAAGTAATTATATAATTACCCTAATTATATAGCTTGGCTGGTCTGGGCCACTGGGGAGCAGGTCTAGACCACTGGGGACAGGAGCAGCCATTGGCCAATTAGCTGGGTGGCAACTAATTTAGCCAATCAGAAAAAACCATATGGACTTCCAAAACTGTATAAGGAAAACAGCTCTCAAGAAAAGTTGGCTATTGTTGCATGAACATGGAGTTTTGTATCATCACTTCCATCTCTACTGCAATGAACAGGCATTCAGGCTACCTTTCATACTGCTAGCAGCAAGCAGTCATCATAGTTTGCATCTCTCATTTTCTGACAACTAGCATGTGGTCAGAAATACAGTTTTACTGTACATATTCGTATACTATATATTTAAAAATATACACACACACTTTGCAAGTCAAACACACAGGCTTCTTTTTTGTTCACTAGCATTGGTCTCACTAGTAGGATTGTGACTATGCAATTTTATTTTAGTGAGAACCTCATTACCACAGGTCAGGGATTGATGGATATTTTTAATTCTTTTATCATTTTATCACGGCTTTTGTCACCATAACGACAGGAGACACACTTTAATTTGGCAATATTCTATAACCAAATCTTCTTCTAATTTATTTTTTTATATACAACTCATAAGAAAGACCAGTGGATAAAAATGCGTAAATCCAAAAATAAGCCATGTGGCAACATATTCCAAAAGCACATGCAACATGTCTCAGGTAGTTACTCCTAAAATTGTCACACCAGCTCCATGAGGCCTCTCTTAAGCAAAATGATAAAGAAATTTTGTTTCCTTCAGGTCCGCTGAGAGATGCCCCACAGGACCACTGTAAGAAAGGGGACAGGTTATCAAGGTACTTGAGCCATGGTTAAGGAAAAGTGAAGCTCCATCTGTGGACAATTCAGAGCACCCAAAGCTGGGCTTTCAAGAGTGGTCAAGAGATAAAACCTCTCTCTTATTTATGATTACACAGAAATTCCAGAAATATTAACTGCCCTACACCAAAACTAAATTCTAGAACCTCCTAAACAATCACTGGAATGCAACCATATATATGATACCCCTAAAACATAATTCAAGGTTATCCTTGATACTTAAGAAAGTTGTGCTCTTAATTGGACTTCCTTGATTGTGGAGGCTCTCAGTTCAGTTGAAGAGAGAACAGAGAGAATTCTCTCAGGCTTCGACCTGGGAAAGTTAGGAGAAAGAATTCAAACAATTATTATCTCTCTTTCTGTTCATGTTGTTTATAAGTATGTTCTACCACAGTGTGCTATTCATAGTGCACCAATAGTGTGAAAGGTTTTAACTTTGAGACCAATCATATTTCACTTTAGCAAGTCAGACTATAAAAAGCACTCGCTACTTTCTAATAAACACTCTTCTAGCCTTCTGAACCATGGAGTCTTTTCATCTGTCCCTGACTCAACAGCATCACTTGATAGCATTATTTCAGTCTCATCTAAGTTAATGTTTCTTGACCATGTAGTGAGCTCTCACCCATGGCTGAATTTTAACCTCAGACTAGGTGAGGCTGTTGAATGAATTAAGCAATTTGGAGAAAAATATAGTGCTGCTTTCAAAAGACATTGTTCCAGGCTATAGCTCCTCTCTATAGTCTTTTTAATAACTTCATGGGGATTATAAGTAATGGAGTTGAATGCTGAAATTGTGACTTTTTACAAGAGAGCTTTTTTGTAGAAGACTACCTCTTTACTGCTAACCCTGGAACTTCTGAGAAAAGTGCTGGGCCAGTGAGAGAAATAAATCAAAGAGAAACGATAAATCAAATCCTCCTACCAATTGTTGTTCTCTGTCTAGGATCAGGAGGGCAATAAACCAGCCACAAAACCTGTACTTTCTACAGCAACCTCAGGCTGTCAAGAATTTGTGTACCTGAGATACAGAGGCACAAAGGATTATTATTACAGTTTTTGTAAGTACCTGAGTCCTAGCCTCGGTCAATATACTAGTTGCAAACCACCAACAGTTCTTCTCCCTTCTTCTAGAGGATTCCCAGGAGAATGGGACAATTTCCTAAGGAAATCCAACATGCTGCAATGTTGCAGTGAAGAGAATAAATAATGAGATTCTGAAAGCATCACCTTTCATTAAAAAATCCCACTGATTTCAGCCTCGAAGGACTAACCGATGATGAGACCTAAGAAACAAATACATTATTCTAAACCAGGAATTATTCTGTTTTCATTAATAGAGTTTTAAATCTATGTGGAATTAACTAGGCAAAAATTATACCAATTTACATGCCCTTAAATTTATGTCTTAGCTTTCTATAAAATTACAGCTTAAGATAAAGATATGAGGTATATAATTAGATAGATAGATAGATATAGATAGATAGAGATAGATAGATAGATAGATAGATAGATAGATAGATAGATAGATAGATAGATATAGATGATAGATAGATAGATAGATAGATTAGATAGATAGATAGATAGATAGATAGATAGATAGATAGATAGATGGATGATAGGTAGACAGATAGTCTGTTTCCCTTGATTTTCATCTCTTAGTGAACCTCCAGTGATAGAGGTTCAGCCTGGATCTAACCCACAGAAAGTCAGGGAATAGCTCCCAGAAGCTTTAATGAAGCCAGAGTATTTAGAATTTTAAAACCAAATAGAAGCGGATTTTGTTTCATTTTTCTCATTTGACTACATCAGAACTAAAATCACAAGTGGGAAATATGTACTAGATATGAGAAAGTCATGGAATACCCGCCTCATGATGGATTCTGTGATCCACCATTTTTATACATTATATTAAATCTCACTGATTTAGCCATTGAAGTGGTATTTCTTCTTTCTGATTTAGCCTCAATTTTTAAATGTATTAGGCTGAGATCCTAGTGGTCACACACAAGCTTTGGCCAGTTGTTGAAAGTTCCACTTTACACCATAGCTTTCAAATATCTTGTTTGGCATTCTTGGCACATCTGCTATCCATTATTCAGCCATTCAATGTTTATTATTCCACATGTTAACTATCGTACACTCCTTGTATGAAAAGTTCATACAAGCAATAATGTATTTATCATCTTTGAGAGATCCAAACCTATTCTCTACACAGAGAAGACACTTTTTGAAGTGTGTGTGTGAGCTCAAAGCTTGAGCTTTAACCAAATAACCCTTCTGCAATCCAATTATTTGAAAAGTCTCTGCTATGCTATGGCTCTAATTTAGTTATATTGCACCTACAGAGAGTTCAGAAAAATAAACTGTGAGACACTGTAGGACTCCATAGGACTTGCTATTGGCCTGAGATATGCCAGAAGCAGCACAGTTATCCAGCTTAATAAAGTGGAAAACACTGAATCTGAGCATCTGGTTAGCAAGAAGGATATTCTTTGATGCCAGTGATCTTAGAAAAAATAAACAGTAAAAAAGAAAAAAGAAAGCCAAACAAAATGAACCCTCAAACCTCCCTCACCCTCCAACAGGACAGAATTTTTGGCAAGTACAATTAAATTTAAATCAGTGGATTTAAGACAAGGGATTTGCATTCCCCAGAGTGATATTCACTACAAATAATGTAGAGAGAAGCACAGCAGATGTGATAACACAGCAAGCTCTCTTGATTATTGAGCAACATTATTCACATACCTCAGTGACTGGCCCTGCTATAAGAGAGATTCTGGGAGGAATTCAACAGTAACAACTCTGCCATCACATAGACTAGCAAGAAAATATGACAAATTTGGAGGTCAATGTGACAGTTCCATGGTCCACTCTCTGATTTCTAATAAGTTGCTTATAGCATCACTCTATTAAAACAAAATTACACATTCCTAGACCAACCAGGTGGTACTAGCAAGGTTTGAAAAGTCTTGGGATGACTTCCAAAATGAAGACAGCAACTGTTGTGCCCAAACTGTGAGACTTTTTTGGTATAGACTCCTCCATCAAAAATAAAAAATCTAAGCTCATTCATAACTCTAATTTCGGAGAAAAGCAGAACCTTTGGAAAAAATTAAGAGTATATTATGGTTCCCTGGCCTCCTTCTGAGTGTCTAGAGACCTGCCTGTCCCAGGTGAAAGCAAGCCATGCTTCTGTCCTCAGCAACATCATAAACAAAACAGGGACCAGCCTGGTTGGGCTGGTCACAAAGTACATGAAATCCGTTGAGATATTAATTGCCCTGCCTTCCCTGACACATGATAATTCAGTCCAGGCATCCCAGTGCAATAGTACGCTCACAACTAGTTGACAGCAGCAGTGACATATAAGATATACTGCATTTATTTGATTCCCTAACTACAGTATGCCACTACTGCTGCCACAAAAGGCTTTCTGAAAACCATCAGGATCCTGATGAAGAATGTCTAAAATATACCTAAGTTGATTTCTATTTTTAGTCTATATTAGAGCTTATCTAAAATAAATGTTAATTATAGCTTCCCAAAAGTCAAACAAACACTTATTCTCGACTTAAAAATAAGCTGTTGATTTCATGCATTTGCCTCTTATGTTCAGTCTCCCCATTTTATATAAAACAAACAGGATACCTGTGCTGTCTAGCAGCTCATTGAAAGTCATTCTTCATCTTCTCCCTGTTTAAAAACTTATTTCCAACAAATATTGATACACAAGCTCTGGAAAGGGCCAATGAAGACAGCTGAAAGAAAATGTTTAACAAATAATTGAACATAAAAGAGGACTTGAAGAGATTACCTGTACAATGAAAGGCTGGCTGTGGCTGTGACTCTTGCCCAATGGCTCTCCAGCCTGCAGTGTTCTTGCCTAGAGGAAACTGCTGGCTGTGCCCAAACTTCTGGCTTGCCCTGCTGCTTTACTGAGGTGTCAACATGCACCCAGCCAGGTGTGACATCAAGTGTAGCTCTCCAAGCAGAAAGACTCTCTCTAATTACAAAACCTTTTTTTTTTCTAAAGAAGGTTTCATACCACTACAAAGAACTAAGAAAGTGCAGCCTATACTGCATATGCTTAAAAGCCTAAACCTAGCAGGTCCTATGGGTGGCCATGAGCAACACACTACTAAGCAACCACATCTCCTTGTAAGATCTAATTCATGCTGGCTGTGAAAAATGCATCTTAAATGATTGGCTCTTCGCAAATATTAAATTGAATACTATATGTGTTATGTTCGAAAGTTATTTTGTAGTACTGTATTAACCTTTTTAAATAGTGTGGTAAATATAGTTTTAGGTTAAAACATAATGTTAAAATAGAAACTATGTGGTGTAAGATATTTTTTTAACTAGCTCAAGAAAGGGATGAGATAGTCAAGAAATTCTTCGCACAGAGATAACAGCAACAAGACATCTAAAGAGTTACTGCCTCCTTATCGGAAAAGGCAAACATTCTTCCACCTCCTCTTCATCTTTAAGGAGCCACCAGGATTAAGGGGAAAAAGTTGACAATAACCAGAGAACACCTTTTGTTTGAAAAGAATTCATGCATCGTGTATGAGATGTATGAATATGCAACAGGCTACTGCTTTTAAGAGTTAGTCCTTTGTTAGCATGTGTGCTTTCGGGGCTTAATTGTCCTAGGAAGGCACCCAGATTGTCTGTATTCCTTTGTTTTTTATTGTCCTTTATTGTCCTAACTCTAATTGTCCAAATTCTTATTACTCTATTTTTATAACCATTTTATTACTATTAAACTTTTAAAATTTTAAAACAAGTGATTCGCATTTTTCACACTGGCCAATGCCACGGGTACATTCTTCCCTCTATTATTGTACTGAGCAAGTATCATCTAAAAAAGACTACATTAAAACCCCAGAGGATGTAGGATAGATATAACTATATATAAAGGCACACCCAGATTCCCAGGGACTAGCATGGCAGTTTCATATTTACTCACTGGTTGAACAAGGAGAGTACTCTAAGATCAGCTCAAATTCCATACTATTTTTAAGTAGCATGTGAATACTTGCATCTTGAGGAAGAGTACACACAACCAGGATCTCTCCTGCTCATCCTGTATCTATCTAGCAACATTTCTACCAGTCCATTCTAGAAATGAGGTCCCACCCTAGCAGAACCTGCATAAAATACACAGAAACTGTGCTTCACCTCGGACAGTTTACTATCCTGATGTTATGTATGGGTGTAATTCGTGCAGATGGGTGTGCATGTAATAAAAATGTAGTTATAGATACTGTACATTGTAACTATAAAATGTTTTAGAAAAAGTAACTGACAAATCAAGAGGCGAAGGAGCTCGCCTCTCAAGTTGCCTAATTAACATAAAAAGCCCTAGCCAGAAGGAGACAATAGCTGACAAGAGGACCATCACACCACACCCAGGCAAGCCANAGGCCTGGTTGGACTTGAAGGAGTTAAGCTTGAAGGAGTTAAGCACGCCCCTGTAGAAAAGCATATTTAAAAAAGAAGGAAACCCATGAAAATTCTCTCTTGGTTTCTGGCTTTTGAACAGGCTGGACTGGGCCAGGTCCGTGCAGTGCAGCCAGGCCACCCGGGCCCCAGGCAGGCCAGGCAGGCAGTTGTGATTTCTGCCACCGCCAGGCCTTGTCACCGGGACTATCCCAGCACCGCAGGCAACCATGCAGCCAGGACCAGTGCCAGGAGTGGCCCCGTGGCCAGGATCCATGTGGCCAAGACAGCACCGTGTGGCCATGGCTATTTCTGCATGTCTCCCAAATGAATTTTGTTTATTCTGGGACCAGCGCTGGGAGTGGCCCCGCGGTCGGCACTGAGGGCAGTCTTGAGGCCAAGAGCAGCTGGGGCTGGGAGTGACCACTGCTATCCTGGTCTGGGAGCAGCCATGTGGCTGGGACTGCACGGCCGAAATCAGTGCGACTGTGGCGGCACCATGCGGCTGCGGCTGTCTCAGCATGACTCACAATGGACTTTGTTTGTTTAGCTGCTTTTAGCCAACTATGCTGCAGACAGAAGGACAAAAGGAGCGGCAGCAGTTTTTTTCCTTTCTTCCGGTGCCCTGCGTGAAAGAAAAGCACAGGGGTGACACCAGCAGCCAGCGCGGTTTGTGCAGTGCCAGCAGAGACCATGTTATCAGCAGCAACAGACACAGTGATTCCTTGATTGTGGAGCCTGGACAAAATCAGCCTTTAAACATTTTCAAGACTCTATATTGTTTTAATTGATAAAGCTTGAGAACAAATGAACCTACGAANGAGAATCATTATGTTCTGAATATGCTGAAGCTGAGAGGGGGGAAAAAAAATCTACATTTAACTTAGTCAGTGTTACGCTTTAATGAAAGTCTGGTTTTCAGCTGGGGGTGGGGGTGGGGTGAGGGTGGTTGCTTGTAGGTGGTACCTGTTGGAGCTAATGAACTGGCNCCATGATGATGGACTATGATACATCAAATTCTTGTGTCACTATTTGACAAGAAATGAACGACATGCACACTCTGAAATCTCTAAGGCAAAAAGAGTGGCAGTTTATTTTTGGACCTCATATTTATAGAATTCTAAAAGTGACCATGGATTGGAGGATGAAATTGCCACCTCTCCAACCACACTGGTCAAACCAACAGTCCATCAATTCTCTGCTCCTCCAGAAAAGAATGCAAACAGTTATTATTTACATGAAAAGTGTGTGAGAAACTCCATTACAAAACTTTAAACATCAGAAGGCTTAAAAGAAGTTTGAAAGAACAAGGCAACATTCTTGTTTCCTTGTAACTTAGGAAAATGCATTGGGGGGATGTAGTGTTTTAACCACAGCCATGAACAGAGGCACCAGTGCTAAAGCGAGATGATGTTGAAGTGATTTTGATTAGATGAGAAACCTTGGCCCAGTGATAGTAATAGAAAACCCTCTGTTTCCCAGAGATGGATTAAGAGAACTTTTATTTTACGCTAGGACAGTTCATCCTTAAAAGAGCACCCCAATAAGTTGATATGGCCCATGAAAGCAGCTGTGAGATAGCTGCAAGGTATGGGAAGGACTTTTCACACTGCAAGCAGATTTTCCTTTCCTAGGTGGCTGATTCGCTGTGACATTGAAGCCATGAGAGACCTGTTTCTTGTGGAAAAGTCCTTATAGCATGACAAGAGAGACTCCTCTCCCTAAGTAGACTGAAGAAAGACTATTCTAGAAGTGACAAACTGACTGAAAGTCCCAAGTTTTGTCTTCTTACTTTGTCAGTGGGAAAGAAAAGAAGGTGGGGGGAGAGGAAAGGTGTTCTGAAGGTTTTATTCTGATTTTTCTTCTTATTTTTTTCTCCTAATTCTGTTAATAAAGTTTTCTTTATACTCTTTAAGGTTTGTGCCTGTTTTGCCCTCCTTCTCCTAGTGCTAATCTCACAGCAAGAAAATTAGTAAATATACTCTAGTAAATGCACCGGCGCTTAGCTAGCACCAGACCCACTACAGCTAGACACTTCCTGTACTGAATATTTGGTTGGATCAGATTTAATTAAGTAACAACACTGGAATCTTAGGGCTGAAGTGTGGTGTGCTTTAAATAACGTGCAGATAACATTCATTGCAGGGCTTCAAGGTCAGGACAGTTTCCTTTAATGTGAAAACACATTTCAGGGAAGTAGAAGGTAGAAGCTCAGCCTAATTACAACTTTCTTTACCATAAAGGAAGACTCTAACTTTTCACCTCACCCTCCCTCCTTTTTCTTTTCTTTCCCCTCTTATTTATCTACTGTTTTGAAAGGTCCCTGTAACTGGGGATACACTGCTGTTCATTCCTTTTCCTTTAGGCAAAGTTAAACGCTTACAGAAATGCTGGACATGCAAGCCATCCTGACCACAATCCGGGGCAATCAGGCAAAGGTGTCTCTGCCACAGACATGCAGACCTGGTTTGGCAGCAGCACCCATGATGCTCTCCACACACATGTGGGGGACATGGTCAACCCCCACAGCCACACAGGCCTTCATTCCATTTTGAAAAGTTACCTGCTAAATCAAAATTACTTTCAACTAATTAGAAAGCAGCTAATATTTGCCTAATGGCCACCAGGTAACCTGGACTGCTCTGAAAGTTGCAACCAACTAATGCAAGCCATGTGTCACAGCAGATTCCTGCACTACACTTAGCTCCATTACCATCCATTGCTGCTCCATGATGTGCTAGCACAGCCATAAAATTACATGTAATTACCATAAGCTTAGTTATTTCTTCTCTGATATGTCACATGGTATTAGGTGGCAACTGCAGGAAATAATGGCTGCCACTGTTCTACAACAAAAGAAATCTCCAGAGATGTACTTCCTTTAAGTCAATCAACGTGCCTTTGAAATTACTCTAGTGCATACAGGAAACTAAGTGTTAACAGAGGAAGACTAGAATCAATGTAAATGTAAATCTGTAAATGGAAGCTGAGAAAGAAAATAAAAGGTAGCAACTGCTAGAGCATGGATAGACACAATGTAGAAGAACATGCAACTTACTGCTTACTTCTGTTCTATCATTTCTATTTTCCATATAATGAATATACACAACCAAAGAGAGTTCGAAAATCCCACACTAGTAGTGCTATTGAGGACCAGCATCTATGAACAGCTACACCATAGCTGTATGAATATCCATTGGTCTGGATATTCCTCACATAGTTGAGAGGCTGCTAGGCTTCTGCTCATATTGATGGCCATAACAAAGCTGTAATGACGTCACAAAAGAGCTGTTTTTTCTTGAAACAGCAAATGAAAAATAAGTTTCTTAATTTAACAAACTCCACAGAGGGAAAAAAAAGTATCTTCTGTAGCACACATAGAAGAACAATAGGATTTATGCAAGAGTTTCAATTATAAAAATCAAACCAAACTTCTCAGTATTCATTCCAGTTTACAGAGTCTGAAATCCTCATTTTAGAGGAAAGAACCACATACCACATGGGAGAGTAAATAAATTTTAGTACAGATCACGGAAGATAAATAGCAGAACTAGAAGTTGGATAGGTTTATAGATAATGTTTATAAAAATTCTGAAATAGTATGTTGCCAATAAATATCAGCCTAGGCACTGAAATAATACCTTAGTAAAATCCCTGGTATTTTTAATCTAAATTAACAATGTTTAATCCTTAGAATGCTAGAGGATGCTCGATAAACATTTTAAGTCTTATCCCTATAAACAGATCTACACATTTTCTGTGCACATGTATATAAGTTCATAAAATTACAAATACCATATATATTGCGCATAAGACTAAGGCATGGTTCAATATAAGATGATCCAAATATATTCTCTTGCAGATGCATCTTCTAACAATCATGTCTGAATGCATTTAACATCCTCTGACCTTTGCTAAAAAGGCAGCCCAATCTTTCATTGGTACTACTAGCACCATTTGACATTCCAACAAGAAGAAAAAAACATTACTCAAAGTAAAGCACCCACTTTCATGCATTCACCTTAACTTTATCTAAAGCAATGCCTTATTTACATATTGTCTTTTAAGAAAATCTAGAAGCAGTTAAAACTTCAGCCTGAAGAAAATTTTATACTTAGTATACTTTCCATTATATTAAGGAATAATTATGTGATTGCTAATGAGTGTATATATACATATATATATATTTATGAAAAAACACCCCAAACATTTAACTTTTTCAAAATGTGAATTTGGGTAGTGGTTGCCTGATTTTAGTTTTTAAAAAACCAATGACTCTATAATCCCTTTTGGATTCTTTATTAAGGTTACTTAAGGGAAAAATATTATTTAGTCCATTCACTGTTGTATGAATATTAAATAGACTATTTCAGTTTGTTCCACTGCACTTAGGTCACACTTGACAAAGTATAGTTCATAACTAGTTTCTTTCATGGAAAGGGAAAAGAACAAAACCAGAAAATGCGGAAAATAACATGTCTGTGAGGACAAGAGAACTGTAGGAGAGCACAGTAATACTTCCTGTCCTGCAGTGAAGTTCCCAAAGTCTAAGACAACATACAGCTTACATGGAAAACTGAAACTCAAATCTATGTTTTTCATTGCTGTAATGATAGCAATTGCAAAACCCCGTAAATCCTCAGCCAGCTGTGAGAGGAATAGGCTTTTTCAAAGCCAAACACACTCATGTCAAGTCCAGTTGAGGTTGCTGCTCTCACAGTCTGAAGGATGCCTTTCTGCTACACAACAGAAGGAGAGAGAAGGACTTACATTGGAAACACTTACAAAGATTACTGGATCTTTAAAACAAATTTGATACATTTGATGTTTGATAAAAGGACAAAGTTTAATCCCTTTCCCCTGAACCTCCCAGAAGCTACTAATGATAAAGCAGCATAAAACTTGAAGTTTTGTCAGACACGAGGCAGTGGGAAAGAAAGATGTAACTCTTGGTACTTAACTATCAAAAGCAACCCATGTCCCTTTAAACCTTAAATAACAATTTAAAACAAGATGCATTCTTTAGACTGCTCGTGGCCACAATAGGCCTTGGATTACTCAACTTGTTTCACTTCCAGTTTCACTAGAGTAAAAAAACTATGAAAATAAAATCAGCTTTTTTTTCTTTTCCTGCAGATAACCAAAAAAGGTGAATCCCAGTGCACTTGCAAGGAAAAAAAAATCCCGTCCCTTATGTTCAGAGATGAACAACTTAAAGGACTGTTGAGGAGTAAGGAAATAAAGAGAACTTGTAATAAGAGAACAAAGAATGCAATTCAGTCAAGGCAGGAGAGATGTAACAAAGTTTCTAGAATGTAACAAGTAGCAGAAGCACAGTAGTTTGCAGAAGAAATTGTTATACAAGTACTTGTTTCAGGGAAATAAGGCTGATGTTACTGTTAGGGACTTGATCATGTATACTATTGGTTAGCAGACATATGAACAGAAACACTATTGGCTATCCATGTTCACACTATTCTGACCTGATAGTGAAAATATTATAAAAGCTATATACACTTTTAATAAATGTTTCTGGTTATACCACGACTAGGGACCGTGCCTCATTCATACGTTGCAGACTGCTGCCCCTCAAATACTTGTTAAAAATTATATTCATGGAGGACTGATCACCCTGAACTATCTTGGCAAACTAACATACATTATAGATGTTAGTTATTGATATGGTAAGTGTCATAGTAGCTAGAGGTTAAATTTATGCATACTTGTGTATCACTTCAGAGGATCACAACTTATATGCCAAAAAGACCAGACAGAAATTATTTAAAAGAACAAAAATACGTAATTTTTCATCATGGTGGACTTCTATGATGGAATGACTGCAAAGACCAACCAATCTATCTAGACATCTGTAAAGCCTTTGACATGGTCTCTATGTGACATCCTTATCCCCAGACTGGAAAGACATGGGTTTGAAGGGTGGACTATTCAGTGGACAAAGAAACGGCTGGATGGACACAGCCCGAGAATTGTGGTCAATGGCTCTATGTCCAAACAGAGGACACTGATGAGAGTGGTCTGTCAGGGCTCTGTCTTGGGACTGGTGCTCTTTAACATCTTTATCAGTGACACAGACAATGGGACTGAGTGCACCCTCGGCAAGTTTGAAGATGACATAAAGCTGAGTGGTGCAGTTGGCACAAGGAAGGGATGCCATGCAGGGGCACCTGGACAAACCTGAAAAGTGGGCCCATAAGAACCTCATGAGATTTAACAAGTCTAAGTGCAAAGTCCTACAACCTTGGTCAGGAGCAAGTTCAATGAGTCCAGACCGGGAGAACACTGGGAGAAGAAATCATTGAGAACAGTCCTCTGGAGAACAATTTGGGGGGGGGTGTTACATCGCTCTGGGGAAT
>VXBC01009347.1:20119-32688 GCA_013399945.1 Ploceus nigricollis
TTACCTTTAGTAGTTGGTTTCTCCCAAGTATTATTGTTTTCAACATGAGTTCTCTATCCCCCCTTTCCCCAGAGGCAAGGGCCCATTCCTTCCTGTCAATCCTCCCCTGTACCTTCCTTCTTTCTAGAAGTTTCCCTGTCAGTCATGCATTCTTCAGTTTCTGATTGGTTTAGCTAGCGTACTCCCTCCCCCTGTGCCTACCCATTGGTTCCAAATATTGTAATCCCCTCCCTGTGCTCCTCCCCTGCTTCCCAGTGACAGGCTCCCTTTCCAAACTCCACCCCACCTCCCCCNTTCCAAACTCCACCCAAACTCCACCCCCATCCTATCCTTTAAAACCCCCTGTGCAGTTGCGTGCAGGGTCCTTGCTTGTGCCATTTGTTTGGGTATGGATTTGCTTTGTGTTTCGCCCCTTGTTTGGGCACAAATAAACGATCCCTGGAGAGGCGAGCAAGGCCCATCTTACTTTATTACCGCACCGGTCCACCAAGCGACCGCTCCGAGGGTCCCTGGTCCCGGGGGGGTGTTGCCTGTCCCCAGGGAGGTGTTGCCTGTCCCCGGGGGGGTGTCGCCTATCCCTGGGGGGGTGTCGCCCCCTGACAAAGTGCACCTGGAGGAACAGCACGGCCCAGACGAGACCAGGCAAGCGCGACGTGACAATATCCAAATGTACTTAAGGAAAGCCAGCTACAGACATGAAGTGTGATGTGCCAAGACAGCGGGAAAATGTCCTGTGATAATAACGAGTCAGTGCAACGAATGGACAAGGAAGCAACTCTTCCAGTGACCATTATTGTAACAATGCTGGTTAGTAGCGTGCAGAGCCTTCATGTTGTTTTCTGTTATAATTTACAGGACAAGACAAGATACAGTAGAGGAAACAGGGTTGAGGATGTGAATTATGATTTCTGAAAGATTTCTTTTCAATACACTCAAACAACAAATGAAATCCTTCCAGGGTCTTAACGACCTTTGGACTCCTTTTTGCTCTCCTTCCTTTTCTAAAAAGCATTTCAAGATTTCAAGATAGCAAGATAGCAAGTCTCTGTCTGCGGAGGAAGGCTGATGTACTTATTTCAGGAACACATTGGTCCTTGTCAGGAAAGTGTATTTAATGTTATCACTATACCTGTTCCTCCCTTTTTCATTTTCTATGAGATTACGTTTCGTGAGATTAGGGTTAATTCACCCCATTCCTGCAGACTGTTAGCAGCAGAATCAAAACCAGATTTGAGAACTGATACAGGCAAATAGATTAATTTCCAAAAAAGCTTTAGGAACATAAATGCTACTGATTTTTCAAGAAAAAAAAATCTGATAATAAATAAACTTATAAGTTAATTTATAAACTTTTGTAAGAATTCTGAGTTAATTTGCAAACTTTTATAAGGATTCTGTGTTAAATTATATAAACGGGAATGCTTTTTACTTTCTTCTTTCTTGCCATCCTAAGGTAAAGGATGACAAGACTCTGTCGATGTGTAATTTATTAATTTGTATTAATTTCGTAAAAATTGCCACAATGTGTATTGAGTTAGCCAGAGACTGATAGGGATCCTGATATTGTCACCTATTTACAGTGGAAGAAACTTCAAAGAAAACTAAAGAAACATTAGATTTAACAACTATGCTCTGAACATGAAAAGCCAGGATATAAATAGGAGCAAAAACTCTTAGTCTAAGGAAAGGATTTATTTGGCTTAAAAAAAAATTAACAATAATGGACATTGCCCAAAAGACATAGAAAAAGTTAGATATTCCAGAGAAGAAACCACTAGCAGAAATGTTTTTGAATACTGAAAGTTGATTCTATAGTAATGGGGTTTAAAAATCAAGTATAGTAATGACATACAAGTGTTTTGATTTTTTATCAAGATTCAAGTTTGGAATGATTTGCCTCATATTTAAGCTATCAGAAGTTACCTGAAGGGTGTATCAGGTTCCACTATGTTACTGTGGTCATAACACAAACTTTCTAAGAGATGAACAGAGTATTCTTTAGAATATGTTGTTTCCTTTCTATCTCCTGCAGGTGAAAAACAGTGTGTGTTGAATTTCTGATTGGAGAGTATCTGATCTCCCTTTCATGAGCAGAGCCATCCTTACTTGAGAGAAGCATAGGAAATATTGCATGGTGAGTTCACTGAGATATCCAGCAGAAGAAAAAGAAGTAATAGAGAATGGATACTTAACAGTTAGAATGTTAACAAGGCTTACTGGACATTTTCTTATGTCTTCTGTTTGCATAAGATTTGTCACAATTTCTACTCTTAATGTAGCTGAAGAACTGAAGGAGAATAAACTCCAAGTCATGTGTCTAGTTTATATGGTATCTCATTTTGTATTTCAGTATCTTAGAAAGATACTGAAAGTTCATATTTTTTAGACTAATGAAGGGAATTTGGGGATATGGGCAGGCTGATTATCTTTTTGTTTAATTTTATTTTAATGTAGTGTGCCGAAACATGAAAAGAAAACCTTCTGTTTTGTCAAGGAAAAACTGCCTTTCACAGGAAAATATTAATTATATTATGAAAAAAAAAAAGGAAAAATATTCCCATTTTAGAACCTGTGTCTAGATATGGAAATATCATATGTTTGGGAAGAATTTGAAATAAAGAATTTGTTTAAAAAACTAATAAACCCTTCCACCCCCCAAATGGTTTAGTCATACACTTCAAGAGGACTCTGCCCTCTGTGGTAAAATGCTTCCATTGAATCTTTTTGAAAAACTTATAGGTACAAATGTATGAAGTTCTTAAATATTGATCTGTTGCAACAATGCTCAAGAATTTAGCCTACAACCTGTGATCCTTGCTGTTAGATGCTTTACTAGAGCAAAAGGAAAACACTAATTGTCTCTATTATACTTCGATTTATTTCAATTTTTATTCATTAAAGATGAGAAATAAGATTAAATAAGCAGGCTGGAGCCAGGCCAAAGAAACCAAGTTTATTGAAAACACCTTTTGGCTTTTGACTTAAGTGTTACGCCTCAGTCCAGTTGGTGGCTTTAGGGGTAGGTGGTTTGATGCACTCTGCGTGGTGTGCAGGAGAAACAATAAACTCTCAGGAGGATCAATAACAAACTTTTGCTTGAAAACTTTAGAATATTAAGGTAAAGTAAGGTACTTGTCAAATTTTAAAACAACATCCAAAGTGAAGGCAGTTCACAAACTTTAACTTAGCTGACTTTAACTCATCCATCTTTACTTTATCCAGATATAACAAGGCACCTAATAAGGCATTCATTGGAATTTTTTAGTCAGTCTTACAATATATCTTGAGAAGAAGTTAGGAAACGAAACAATGTGAAAGAGAAAGAGAGGATAGCGATAGAAAGATGTCACCACCTGAGGGTCCAGCAATGAGACTTGATTGTCACAATTTTGAAGCCATCTGTTGCTCAAAGTGATGGTCACAGTCTTTATCCATCCAGGCTGTATGAAACCCATGAAACACAAACTTTAATGGGTTAAACTATACTCAGGCTAGATGGGAATCTCCAGGTACCACCCTTGGCATGGAGACTTTTACACTGCTTCATGTAACACTGTGGATCACCTGCAGTCCTCTGATAGAAGGCCCACAAATTATTCTGGGTGTTCTTGGGGGGTCTTTGATGGTTTATGACACTTTCTAAAGCATCACAGCTGCCTCTCATGTGACCATCTGCACAGCTGAGCCAATTACTTACATTTCTGTTTGTTCCGTTTACTGTTTTGAAACTTTCTATCACAAATGTCCCTAGCAGTCTTTCTTTCAGCTGTAGTATCCTAGATTACTTAACTGTTTTTCATACAAAGCCATTCAGCAATTCTGAACATCTTCAATTTTTCCTCTGAAAATTTTTCAGTTCTACAAAGAAATTCTTGAAAGAGGATACAAGAGTTACACTCAGTATTCAAAAGGCCAATAAAAAAAAAAGGAAAAACTATCACAGTGAAGCCCTCTGTTATGTTTCCAAACTTTTCCTCATGATTCCCACAATTTCTCTTCCCTATTTTTCTTAAATTGTTATTCCTGCTCACGAAAACTTATATTTTCAAAGAATACTTCATTACACTGCCAAGATTGTTTGGGTGACCATGGTAAAACAGGGATGGTCACTTCCTACAGAAAGTGTTTATATTCCTTGGCAAATCCATGATGCTGAATTTAATTTGCAATTTCATTTTCCAGCCATTTGATTTTTAAGATTCCTTTATCCTGAAGAAGTTAGCATCTAACCTGAAGTAAGTTCACGTATCAGAAATTTCTAAGGAAACTTCTGGTCTTTCTTGCTTGCCCTTTTCAATTCTCATAGACCACGGTACTCCTAAGTAAAATCTTATGTAGTCATAAGCAAAAAGTAGTCTAATGTCATCCCAGAAGAGAAATCAAATAGCTTTTACCAGCTTTTCTTGTTTAAGTATTCTTGATTGGAAGAATTATTAGTCCATGTTTCTTTTAGGCTGTGATATATACAGTTCAGTAAAGTTCACGTGTGAGGAAAGAATGCCTTTTAGAGAGCCTCTGTGCATTATTATTGATATGAGTTATATTATTATTTGGGCATTTTTCCACTTTTTTTTCCTTAATATTACAAATATACTAGGGAGTGAGTTAAAGTGTTAGCTCTACGGTATCAGTCAAATATGGCTAAATACTACTGTTGTTATAAAAAGCTTTTGTTTAACCACTACATACTAAGCTTAAGAGGAAATCATAAGCTGAATTTCTGTTCAACTCAGGAATACCAGAATGGATGCAAGATAATCCTATGCATTGATTTACTGAAATAATAAGGCTTCACAACTGTTCCCCTGCACTGTGCCAAATTCAAATTACTTTTCTATTTGGAGGAACAGTCCTAAGTCCAGGACCAAATAGGGAAGATCAGATAGTTTCATACCTATGGGTTTTTCTGCTCTGGTCTTCAGACTTTTGGTAAGATTTTTTCCGTGTTCCTTCCTCTCCTTATCATGGGATATGTAATTGGTCATTTATCACAAACATAATTATTTTTTTCCTATTCAGGGCACATCTAGTTTAGAAAAGGCACAATACTTTGGGTTTTGTCATATAAAATTGAAATTTTCGCTTGACTCATTTCTTTTATCGAATTATTCTTTATTGTTTCTGAATGTTGGGAGAGGAAATTATTCCACAATAACATGACAAATATAACAGCTTAAAGGCTACATGTTTTCCAAAAGGAATTTATGAAAAATGAACCCATGTTAAGTTTATGCTATAATTTTCATGTATTACTCAGAGATCTTAGTCATCAGCTTGTGAACATCCACAGAAAAAATGTATGTGTAGAAAAAAGGAAAGCCGTTACAGCTAAAGCCCAAGTGACAGATATTCTTGTAATGAAATGAAAATTGAGAGATTTTACTGGATTTTAGAAGTGCTGAAAGTGAATATTTGAAGTTAAATTCCTTTCTAATATAACTCCAAAGGATTTAGTGGTCTTCTGCAGATAATTTGTTTCTTAATCTACATAAGTACTTTGAGTAGAAATGGAACTAAACCGCTAAAAAATAATGAAACATTTTTAATACCTGCAAAAATTGCTTATACAACTTAGGTGTTAAATACTTGGGGTCACTTTCCATTTTGATTTGAATGTATTTTAATTAAATATACTTTGAAGCAATATTCTGAAAACCAGGCATAATTTTTCATTAAAGAGAAATTATTTAAACAAAAAGAAGACCTCAAAAATTTCTAATTTCTAATTTAATAATCTAATTCTAATAAATGTCACACTTAAAAAAAAAAGAAAAGAAAGATAAGTCCCCCAAAATTCTTTGGCCAGTCTTGGTGAAAAGGCATGTAAAATCCCTTTTTTCTTGGTTACCACACTTTCCTGAACTACACAGCATCTTCCAGTAGAGTAGACAAGCTGCACAGGAAGGGATGTTCCAGAATAAGTAGTAAATACAAAGTCTGATGAACATGAAATACACTCCCTTATTTATTGGCAAAATGCTGCAAGATGCAGTATTTGCCTTACAGCTCAAGATGTTTTATGTACTAAGGACTGTGTTTTTTAAAAAATATAAAATCTATGTATGTACATACCTGTGAACTAATTATACAAAATAGCATATTATTGATTGAGTTTTGGTTTTTCTTTTTCTTTGAAGAAGATTTTAAGAAACAATATTACTTCACAAATCACTGTGAAGACAGATAGTCAAATCACTCATTACTCTAATGATCCTTAACTCTTGTTATCTAGTGATAAGAAGATCTTCAAGGGACCATTGTCAGCTAAGTTGTATATTAGCTATAGAAAATTCTGTGAGGTCCAGTTTGCAGATCAATATGTACTCCTTTGTTATGGCTCTCAGTTAAGTGAATAAATCTATTGATTAGGAAAAATATGTGCTCATTCACATTCATACCAGTAATTGGATGCCAAATTGTCCAAGAGATAAGTTGAGGTAACATGTAAAGAAAGTATTTTATTTTAATGACTGCAAAAATGTTCAACACTTTTTCCCATGTTCAGTGATGAATTCAGGGTCTTAAAGAGAATTGTGCACAATTACTTCTTTTTTCTAAGTTTTATTGTGAATATTGATTTGCAAGAGAAAAGAGGAGGAAATCGTGATACACTTAATTCCATTTTGATCCCAAATTCTGCACTATTCTTTTCTGCCAAGAAAGAGGGATATTCATTAAAAAACCAGAATATAATACTGAAAAAGTAATGTTTATATATGTACATGCATATACATATACATAGATGGAGAATGAACGTAGACCTAGTACAGTCTTCAGATGATCATTGGAAAAAAAACACAGCACTAAAACATTTCTGATTGATTAATTTTTGGTAAAAAGATAATGGGTTTGATATCTTACTTCCAGGATAAGAAAAGTTTGGCAATAACTTTAAAAATATTCAATAATTCTAATCTTAATAGTAAAATCTGAAGAGGTAAAAGAAAAGTTCAGACGGGAATAAGCTAAACCTAAAAAATATTTAATAACTGGTGATTTTGCACAAAAGACTTGCAGTTTTAAATTACATAAAATATTTTTGTAACCTTGTACCATTGAATTATAGTACAAGGTTACATTAAAAAAAATAGAAATATAGTACAAGGTCACATAAATACTAGAAGATATGCTTCAAATGTTGGCACATAAAGTTACCTGAGAAATCTATATGGAATAATTTTGTTTGTTTCTGTTTAATTAGTTTTCTGTAAGAGGGGAGAAAAAACACAGCAAACCAAAGAACAAACAAAAAAAATCCAAAACCAAAACAAAAAAACTAATTCTAAAGAGAAAGAGAAATAACAGAGTGTTAATGAGTTTCAAACAATAAAGTTATGATGGACTGTGGATATAAGAAAAAAGCCAGTTTCTCTGCATTTTAATCAGTGAGATCACAATTTTGATGAGCACACCAGAGGGACAGTCCTGTACTCTGCTTCTACAGTGAATGAAAAGAAACAAAATGAGCACTTTTATATTGAACATTTAGTGACAGATGATGCATCCTTTGAGATCAAAATTAGAACAATAGGGAAGTAGATGCTTGCATAGCAAGAGAAGTGGTACAGTATAACTCCAAGGAAAGACAGATATCCAAGTGTAATTATTAGCAACATCTATTAATACCCTGGAATCAGATTTTCTCATTTATAATTTCAAATCTGTTGTAATTTCAAGTGGTGAAGTATCTTTCNAAGTATATGTTATTGAAAAGTTAGATTAAGAAATAATATAATTATTTATCAATTCACTACAAAGAGGGCATACCTCTGCTCTGGAATTAGACATTGTGCCCAGTAATTTATGGATTATTTTATTTGGTTATAGTAAATAGTTAAAAAAAACGACGAAAAACAGATCTGAAAACTTGAAATATAGATTGATGAAATGGAATGCAGAATACTGAAAAACAGCACTAGTCAAAGCTCTGATATTAAGAAGGATATTAGGAAAAATCTAAACTTTGAAAGTAATATTGTGACTTTGACTTGCTTGTATAAAAGTGAGGGAGAGCTCAAAAATTACAGAGTTGTTTTTAATAAATGATACTGCAAGAAACACTATTGAAATAGCTATTTAGTTGACACACCTTCAAAATATCTGGAAACATGGATGGGAAAACATGGAAAGGGAAAATGGATGTGAGAATGATATGAAACCTCTCTTACAGTAAGATGATTAGAGAAATTATTAACATATATTTTAGCTTTTTAGTGTCTAAGGAATTTATAATGAAAAAGACACTTCACCTATCATCAATGTAGTGCTGCTTCTGAGGTAAAATAAGGCTTCATTTTAACAATATAAGAAGTGTTATAAATCAATCACTTAATGACTTTGGCATGCAATAAAACACTTCACAGATGGAGTTGAAGGGAAATATTTCAAGTTTAAGAGGACAGCTATGTCTGAGACTAGGTGAAATTATTCGGAGTTTGATATCTCTGTGTAACTGAATGGAAGGTTTCATTTATGTCAATATAATGGAGATTACTTTATCTCCCTACTTTAAAAGCATGTTGTAATAGTTCAATACAATCGCAAAGAAAAGTGTAGCACATTATAGAAAGATGCTAACCTGAAGACATTGCTATCAGGCCTCAAGTTTAATTTAGTGTCTTCAGTTAAGATTCTTGAAACCCTTTGATAACTAAACAGTTGCAGGTACTACAGCAGTACAAGGTATTGGACAGTCAAATTATAGCTATGAATATTGAATTTTGACTGAGATTTCAGAGCTAGCACACTTTTTCTATGGATTAAATATTTTTTTTTTGTACCTTGAAGAATGAAAAATAAGGTTTAGTGTAAAGTCAGAAACATGTATCATTAATGCAAGGGTGAAGATGAACAGAAACTTGACTGCAAATAATTTTTATGGGAGAAACAGTTGTTCAGGTGTGTGCCACTCATAATGTGGAGACAAGACAACACATATATGTAGTGGTGAAAAATAGAAATATTTTTGCCCTTTTAATTCATCAAAATTTTACAAAATGTTGTGGGTTTTATCTCTGTATTGGCCATTCACTTAACATTTGGACTTGATGATCCTTGTGAGTCCCTTCCAATTCAAAGTATTCTGTGAAGTAAAATTAAGTATTGATTGCAGTACTAGAGAACTAAGCTTCGGGCAAAAGGCACAAAACTCCCAGATCTGGAAAATGTTCTGTGAGGTATTACATACTTCTGAGAGATCACACCTTTATTCATATGTCTCATTTGAAAGATGGCCTCTCTGGTTGTACAGTGAGTATCACTTGGCTTGTTTACTGATTGACAGGGAAGTGTGCCACTAGCTGAATCACCCACACAGATGAGAAGGTTGCAGGAATGGAAATAATAAATTAGGTTGACCTGCAAGAGCTGCAAGAGCCAACTAGACTGTGAAAATAAGATTCATATGAATTACAATACATTTCTGGTGACTTTCTGAAAGAACCTTAACAGGAGAGTTCCACTTGTTTAATTCAGTTGCTGTTATGATTGAGTAGAAAGTCTGAACTTGTGAGCTCTTTAAAGCTTTTCTTTTGCTGTTTCCTCGTGCTACATAACAATACTTAAAACTGTAAACATTAAGGAAGATTGGGTCAAAAGGTTATTTTCTGTATTATTCTAATTAAAACCCAAGTTTTTCTACTTAAAATGGCACCATAAATTTTCTGCAGGAAAAAGGAAAACAGATTTCTTAGGTATTTTTAATTAGTAGTCTTGTTTCTCATAAAGTAGTCCTGTTTCTCACTAACTACTCCTAAAACATTTTAAGCAGAAGGGTAGTCACTATGGAAACAAATGGTATCCGGTTAATCAATTACATTACATGATTTATCTTGGTGATATAGAACTTACCATTCTACACATCTTAATGGTTGCATTGATATGTTCCTTTACAATTATGAGGAGAAAAGTAAACTCTTACGAATTTGTAGCACTTAGGTAAGAATATAAAGACATAAAAATGCTTACTGTAGTAGCCATCTCTGAAAAACTGCTCGTAAGAAAATCCTGTATATCTTAAAAAAGGCAATGCCTGAAAGTACAATGCTTAATGTTCGCACTTGTAATCAACTCACAATTAGACAATCTTGCTTAAACTATGATCTTAACATAAATTGCTAGCACTGTACTGATAAAGAGATTTTCAAGTGATCATGACAATAACCAGCATCCTATCTAGAGAATAAAATTCCCTGGAAACTAATACAAAATGAATCACTCAAAATCTCTGGAAAAGAAATGGGAGACCTTTGAAAGAGCCATATTTTTATGTGACATGGATGGACAATGATGTAATGATTTACAGCCTATCAATAAAAAACTTTCTCTAAACAATAAACTGATGTTTACATTTCTATATATATGCATATCACTATATATAACTTAGAAAAATACATATATTACCTCTAGTTGTTGAAAAACTTTCTACAGAAATATTGATCAGATTTTTGCTAATATTTTCTTTTTTTGAACCACTACCCCGCTTAATGAAAATCAAAGATAAATAATGAATAATCAAACAACTCTTTTATTATTGTTTTGTGAGGGATTAATTTAATAAGGTGAGTTACGAACATACAGTACAGCTACATTTTCAGCAAATCAAATAGTAAGAATGTCATGTGAAGAAAAGACCTTTACCCTTTCACCTGGGTAAATTTGCACTCTGTTACATTGTCTCAGGCATAAGCTTCAGAAAATGGAAAACTAGATATTCTGCTTGTTCAGGTCCATATCAACACACACACACGCATACACGCACACATACTTTCTGAGTTGGTAAGAATTTAGACTACTGCTTGTATTACCTACTTCACCACGATTGATTAGCAAATGTTGCTGTTTCAAGCTCAGTGTATTTTTGTTTCACTAGTCTAGTTAAAAGCATTGCTCAACCGTAAATTATCCTGTCTGGAGGGAAAGAAGCTTGGAAAAATGAAGCCAGAGCTATTGCAATTATTTGTATTGGTTCTTTTCCGCCGTAGCCTTAAAAAATATTTCAAAATTGACTAAAAATCCTTCACCTCAAAGGTATCTCTTCATATAGATTAGAAGCAAGTGATTTAGTTCCTATGAATTGTCATCATAAATATTACTCATGAGTTTGAAATTCATTATAATAATTGCCCAATTTTTTTTTCTGGAGAAAATCAGCTGAGTCAGATGTGTGCCCATTTGCTCAGATATGATGCCCATTTTCTTGTCAAGTGGACTGTCCAGAACTCCCCCAGAGAAATTGTCAAATCTACTAGAAAACATAGGATTTTTTCACAATAAACTAGGAATTAGAATAACATGTGGGCACTCTACTGATAACTGTTACTACTGTCTGAGTGAGAAGAAAAGGCGTACGTGTACAAGAGCTTTCACTCACTCCTTTTCCAGAGTACTTTCTTCTTGCTGTTTCAGAAGATGTTTTTGTAGTCACACTGGAAAGTTGCAAACACCCTGACTCAAGTCATGTCCCTTTTGCTTTCTGGAGTGCCTCACTCTAGGTCTGTTTATGAACAACTTTTTCAAAGAAGCTGTTTCTCAGAGGTTTTATAGCAGCTTCCTTCCTCTTTGTACTACTGCTCTGATTTTTGAAATGCAAATGGCTGCATTTTGAAACTATATTTCTGTTTCTACTTTCCATGTTTTAGGATGTCTTGAGTGCAGAATTGCATAATAATCTTTGTTAATCTAGTTTATATTTCTGTCAATACTCAAATATTGCTATGAAATAACATTTTTATAAATTATTACCACCTGTCCCAGAATAATATCAGTAGTGAATTTAACAATGATGCTTTCATAATTCTACAGAAACAGATCCAGAATTTGCTCTGTTAAACTTTATAGATTTGCTCATTTGCTACTGAAACACTGGCAAGGTTAAGAACAAGGAATTATTATATTGAAGACCCCATAGCACTACTCACATAGAACAACAACTAAAAACTGAAAACCCCCTTATGTTTTTCACCAGTATCTCCTTGGTAGCTGTACCTCACTTTGTCCTATATCGGTGGTGTTGCTTGGAAATCTGGTGCACCTAAAGGAGATAAAAAATACGTTTAAGCTTACTTACCCACAGTATTCTGACATACTTCACACTGTGAAAGTTACTCATAAGCTGTTTGCATCTTCATTAAATTTCTGAAATGCCAATACACTTTTACTTTTTTATTAAATATACATTTTACTTAGGAGTACTATAAATTATCTGGCACCCCACCTAAGGATAAATTTAGCACTTGCAAGTGGATATTGAACAGTAGGTACCATAGGGAATGGACAGGTGGATGAATCAATTTCCTGTTTTTCAATGTTTGGTAGTCTATAGTCTATATTTAATATATATTGTATAATAAATCTGTCAGTTCAAAAGATACTTCACCAGATCAACATTTGTTTTAACAGTTTTTCACAACAGTTCCTTATTAATGATTTTGTCCCCAAATACAGTCTGGCTATCAAAACTCATTTTCTCTGATTAACCACTGTTTTAGCTTCAATGCTCTTACATGCAAGTTTTCGAAGTGTGTCTCATTGTAGGCTAAATTTCTGTATATGCAGGATTTCAAAACTGC
>VXBC01009347.1:35631-48133 GCA_013399945.1 Ploceus nigricollis
CCCTATTGGAATGTCATGACATACATGTATTTATGTTTATTTGATGCCTTGATAAAAGAAAGCATTTCTTTTGAATTCTAACTTTCTGTCTTCTTCAGAATTAAGCATTATGCACAATATGATGGTCTGAATAGACAATTGTATTAATTTAAACCAATCATCTTCTTAATTAAGAAGATCTGTGGTATCCTGTCTGTGAACATTTGGAAATTGTGGTATTTCTAATATACTTGGTAACTGACTAAATTTTAAGCACAAGTATTTTAACTTTTTTAAAAAACTTTTTTTAAAAAGTCCTAACAACAGATTATTATAAATAGTGCTTAAAATTTATTCCTATAGAAAATTTGTTGAGGGCCTTTAGGAAACAGCAACAAAAAAAAAATTAAATATATGGTTCAATATAATCATTATTAAAGCCCCAGAGCCTGCTCCCAAATCTAGTGCCATAATAATTAGATAATTATTTAATCATCTGGAACTTAGGTTTTCTTTCTCCAGGAGATATGGCTAATATGGCATATTTGCAATTGACCCTTACCTTTTCAGTTGTGCAGGATGTGTCTAACTATTTCTAAAGTAAAAGGTCTAGACAAAGAATCTAGAACAATTATTTCTGAGGAGCTGACCCAAATTGCCTCAACTATATATTTCTCAAAGATGATACTGAGTTCTACTGAAGTCCAACACAGGCATCAGGCGTGGTCAACATGATCAGAAAGAGAAAATCCTATCTAATTTGATATCTTTCTACAATAAGATATCACCATCCAGCTGATGGCTGAAGGGAGCAGAGTGAATGTAGTTTATCTGCATTTACGTAACATTTTTGATACTGTCTGTCAGAGTAGTCTTCTGAACAAGCTGTCCACCTGTGAAGAACTGGCTGTGTCTGGCCAGCAACTAGCCAGTGAGTGGTGTTTCTCAAGCCTCAGCTTTGGGGAAGGTTCTGTTCAACATTTTTATAAATGGTCTACATGCAAAACCTGAATGCTCCATCATCAGGTTTATCAATGATACTTACCTGAGAGGTGCTTAAGAAACAGGAGTCTTTGCAGAGAGAGCTGGGTAGATCACAGCATCGGGTAACCATCAATGACGTGAAATTTAGTAAGTGTCAGATTCTGCATTTGAGACAGAGTAACACTGAACACAAGTTTAAACTGTGAGAGGAGCTTCTGGAGAGCAGCCCTGGGGTTATCAAATGCTGCATCACCAGCTGATCAAAATAATTCATTATATTCAGTGTTGGTGTGGCCTCATTTTGAGTACTGTATGCACTGTGGTTCTGAGCCTCACAAATTAAGAATTTTAAGGTCTTTAAATGCATCTGGAGGAGAGCAAAAAAGCTGTTGTGATGCTGTGCCTGATCCTGAGGTAGGAGCTGCCTAGCTCCAGTGCTTCCTCCCTCAGACCCGCGCCGCGAGCGGCTGCTCCCCGCCTCAGCCACTGGCTGGCAGAGGGCAGCGGTTCAGCCACAAGTCAGGATTCCTTATTGCCCAAGTTGGCGACGAAACAATCCATGCCGAGGGTTGTGATAAAGGAAAAGAGAAGGGCCCTTGTATGCGTCTCCAAGCTGCCTTTATTCCACCCTAGAACAGGGGGAGAGAGGACATCACACACTGTAGCAGATAGAGGCAAACTCAGAAGCAGGCAGTGACAGGAGCGTCAAACCGGCGTGTACAGCAATTTATAAAAGGAGGCGTAACAGGGGAGGGGATTACACACTGACCAATCAGGGGTTCCAAGGGCGGGGTTACAATCCACAGTGACCAATGTCGGGACAAAGGGGAGGAGAATATGCTTGTACAACCAATGGGGAACTAGGAATGTCATGACTGATAGGGAAGGTTCTGGAGAAAGGGACAGGGTTTACAATGATGGATAGGGAGTAGGGGCAGGGTTACATGGACTGACATAGAAGGAGCTGGAAAAGGTGGGCAGGTACTTGGGCTGATGGATAGGTATAGGGGAAAGACTAAACATAGGACTAAACCATTTTATGAAAACTGGGGTACAAAGGAGCAAACCATTACAAATACAGCAAACAATCTTTTAAACAAATAAACTTTTGAAACACACTGCCACACTGCTGAAAGCATTGGAAAGCATGTCCTGTGGGGAGTGACTAAGTCTACCTACTTGAGCTTGTCTAGTTTGGAGAAAAGGAGCCTGAGAGGTGACATCTTTGCTCTCTGCATCTTCCTGAGAAGGGAAAACAGACAAGAAGATGCTGATCTCTTCTCTCTGTATATAGGCACAGTACACATGAGAGGATCAGACTTGACATTAGGAATCATCAAGGGAGTCATCAAACACTGGAAGAGGTTTCATAGAGAGGTGGTTGATGGCCAAGGCCTGTCAGAGTTTGAGAGGTATTTGGACAATGCTCTTCAAAACATGCTTAGACTTTGATCAGTCTTGAAGTGATCAGGCAGCTAGAGCAGATGATAATTGTAGCTCGGGAACTATTCTAGTCTAGTCTAGTCTAGTCTAGTCTAGTCTAGTCTATCCCAACTTTAACCCAACAGGGTAATGTTAAGTCAAAACAGGGAGCCCTCAGCAGGGCAAGCTGTCTAAGAAGTGTTTAAAGATTAATTAGTTATAAATAAAGCTACAGACATCCAATTCTTCTTCAAGACTTCTATGGTGCTCATCCAGGAACACTGTGATAGAACACTGATGGAAAAAATTCTATCATTTTTTCCAAGACTACAAGGAGGTTTACTGTATTTTCATATTCTGTGTAATGAAAACTTCACAAAGAAGGCAGGTTCAATGAATGTGTTTAGTTATCTGAATGACCTGTGCACAAATCAGAAGTCCAAACTTGTAACAGAAATACCTGAAATAATTTTTGTAGGTGGGAAATAGAATGAGGAGTGTAGGAGAGCTTACCTTGGCCAGATGCCAGGTGCCCACAAAAGCCTCTCCCTTGCTCTCCTCTGCAACAGGTTCATGGGTTAACATAAAGGCTTGGAGAGATCACTCCATCAAGGGCAAACCAGGCTTGGCTTAGAGATATGAAGTAATAATGAGATAGTAATGAGAAATAAAGTAAGCCCTTAACAACACCTTCCCCCCATCCCTCCCTCCTTCCAGATCTGCCTTCTACTCTAGCAGCGCAGGGAGACTGGGCATGGGGGTTATGCTCATTTCATCATCTGTGGCTTCTCCTGCTGCTCAGGTAGAGGAGTCTTTCCCCTGCTGCACCGCAGGGTCCCTCCCATGGGGGACAGTTCACCGAGAACTTCTCCAACATGAGTCCATCCCACAGACAACAGTCTTCCTCAAACTGCTGCAGCATAGGTCACTCTTCCATGGGGTGCAATCCTTTCAGGACAGGTTGCTGCAGCCTGGGAGTAGGGCCACCCTCTCCACAGGCCTCCCACAGGGTCACAGCCTCCTCTCAGACATCCACCTGCTCCAGTGTGAGGTTCCTCCACAGACTGTGGGTGGATCTCTCCATCCCTGTGGCCCTCCATGGGCTGCAGGGGCACAGCTGCCTCACCATGGGCTGCAGGTGAATCTCAGCTCTCGTTCAGCCTGGAGCACCTCCTGTTCCTCCTTCTGCACTGTCCTTGGTGTCTGAAAAGTTGTTCCTCTCACTTGTTCTAGCTCTGGTCTTCTCAGGTCACAATTTGTATCTTTCCTCTTAAACCTGTTATCACAGAGGCATTACCATTCTCAAGTTGGCTCAGACTTGGCCACTAGCACGTCCCTCCTTAGAGCCACCAGGTATTGGCTCTGCTACATATGGAAGAAACTTCTAGCAGCTTCGTACAGAAGCCACCACTGTAGCCTCCCTGCTACCAAAACAGTAGTCATGCAAAGCCAATACAAGGAGAAAGGAAAGATTTGAGACAGACTTTAATGTGGTAGGATTGTTGGTGCTATTACACAAAGACTCCTCTCAAACACTGAAGTGTTGTTCCTGCTTTTATGTTTAGCATTTATAAGTACATATCAAATTAGTACGTATGAAAATAGGAAGTTACAGTTTCTTCAGTATATTAGAAAATATGTTATTTATTAGAAAAGGTAGTAGGCTGCTCTTTTGCTATGCTTGGGGAAGGACAAGTATTGTGCCATATGGGTACTGCTATTAAATTCGGACTCATAAAATAACAGAAAAAAGCAGAAAAGGAAGGAGTCCTTTCACATATGAATAGCTATGAGCTATACCCCAACTTCCAACAGGAATATGCATTTTATCATTTTTTCTAGACCTGGCTAGGCAGAGAAAAATAATATATGCAATGACACCAATTTTTTGTCTCTCCTATTGTACTCTTTGCATCTGGGATAGAAAATAACATGAGTTACACTCATAACTCAAAATTAGCTGACAAAGCCATCAATAATATGGCATGTTAGCTAAATAAATAATAATGCTAAATATTTCCACAGTCATATAAGACCCTCCTAGAACCGAAAGTTAAAAAGGAGACATAAACAGTAAGACAAAGCAAATTAAGAGAGTATCTTGTTTTCTTTTTTTTTCTCTTGTCTTCAAGGTTCAAATGTTTTTTCAAGGGTAGGATAGGCAATATGATACAGAAAATACACTTTCACACCTCTGCTTCAGAATTTGTCATTATAAATTTCTGTGCTAGTTACATCTCTTAATGTTTTATTTTTAAGTGGTTTGTGATTTAAGCTACCTGAACTAGTAATTTACCTAAGAAAAATTTGCAGCAAATGTTTCTTGCAATGAATTATGAGAAAAAGGAAAAAAATATAATAGAAAGTAAAAAGATATTTCAAGCTTCTTGCTTCCTTGCTCTAACATTTTGAAGGAAATCACAGAATATTTGCATAACTATTGTAACTCCTAATACATTTGAATTACTTCTCTGTCACAATTCAGACTGAAGGCATATTTTTTAATGTAAAATTTGAAAAACATTTTTTTTAAAAAAGTGGTTTTTTAGCACTTCTATTGAAAGCATTAGACTGCCACTGCCAACATTCCCCTGCCCCTTTCCACCCACTGCTTGAATGGGAGGTATGAGGAGTCAGAGAACTCTCAACTTTTTTCCTACAATTTCAGGAGCAGTACAGCTTGAATTAAAGTGTGGCATGGTTTTCAAAGGTGCAGTATCCACAAGAAAGAGTCTTTGGGCAGAGGACGATGAGTGCCAATTAAAACTTTCATTGTTAATATTTTGGTTTGTTTTCTTTTAAGGACAGCTAGAGAAATTATATTAACAAAGGTGAATAGAGTGGAAATTCACTATTTAAAGTGTATTTTCTCTGTGGCTTGCCTTATTTTGGGAATCCATGTTGTTTAGTCTAAAATGTAAATTCCTTGTGGCTTCCCTGCTCTATGCAAGAGCTTCTGTTTAGTTGAAGAAGGTCACCCTAAACCTAGCTAAAACTTAGTTTAGATTCTATAAAACCTACTTACAGTGCTTCATGGAGAGTCATTATTTTTAGAATAATGTAGAATAAACAATAGTCTGTAACTCTTGTAGTGCTGAGGTGCTTAGAGTAAATTCTGTGAAACTTACAATCTGTAAAATTTATAATTTATAATTTAATAAACACACAGAATTGTCTTTTGTGTGTGTTTTAGAGCATCCCATTGACTGTGTGCCTGAAAGCCCTGGGACTCTTGACAGTCAAAGATATTTTAAAGTCTGCAAGTGTCAGAAGAACATCGTTTAGGTTCAGTTAGAACAAGAGTACATGGTAAAATATGCATAAAGGTGTACATGCTGGTACACAAGGGATGCTTATTTCAAAATGGATGGAATATGTGAAGGCTTTTGGCTGGCACAGGCATGCAAGGTGCTTTACAAAAATGACATGCACATGGTCTGTCGGGTAATACAGGTCAGATAACTCTCTTGGTTTATTGAGTATTCCAGTGCACTTTGGTTCTGAGGACAGATAGTGGCATGTTAAGCTTGCCAGATGTAAGGCACATCCAGGACTGTAATAATGAGATCTGGGAGCAGGAGTGCATGTGAAAATGAGAGAGCATTTATCTTTTGGGAGGAAGAGACAGTAAGGAAAAGGAAAATGGGATAATGCTGTCTACTTACAGAAAATAACAGGAAAGGGTACACTTCCCTGCTACACAGGAAACATAAGAAGATAACTATGAATTATTATGTGGGAATGTTTGCATTATTTTCTGGACTAATATTTTCTGGACAGTAGAAGGATGTCCCACTTCCACCCACAGAAACACATGAATGAGTGTCCAAGTTCACATTCAAAACACCCAGTCTCCCACCCATGCACCATTTAAAGGATATATCTATTATTTACTCACTTTAGAGCCCATCATGATACTCCTTATAGGATTACAAATATTGTGAATATCTGAACTTCTGTTCTTGCTCCTCCCTTTTGTCTATCAACTGACACTGACATTTGTCTAGCCCAAGACCCAAAAGACCCCAATGTGTTGCATTCAGGTCTTTTTTTCTAAGATTCTTCAACAGATTAAGCAGCCATATCAAAGACACAGTTATCTGTCACAGGACAGAGCATAGGTATTTTTGACAAACAGGCTTTGTGCAAAACTGTAAAACAAACTCTTTCTTACTGTATGTGAGAAAAGCAGACATCTAGACACTGCCAACTTAACTAAATGTTATTTCTGTCTCAGTTTCTTAATGATGGCAGAAAGTCGCTGGGGTTTAGCAGTGAATTTTATAAAGTACCTGACATTTCTCTAATACAGATGGTTTCCTCTTTGGAATTGTGTAGCATGTCCCTGCTCAGCTTGCGGTCACTATTTAAAAAAAAAATACTATTCTGTATACCATGATAACACAGTCATTCTTCTTAAACAAAATACTTATTTTCACTAGCTTCTTGTTGTACCAGGTTCCCTTGGTTCTAAAAGTTACCAGAGATATCTGAGAGTTTTCAAACAACTGCCATTTTCCACAGTACACCATGATTCTCCTCTCTTGATCCAATCCACCTTCTGAGTGTTCTTCATCTGACTGCATAACTGCTAAGATCTAGCAAATGAACGAGCTACTTTTATGTACATTTGGAATGCCATGATTTAAGAACTCCTGAGTGGGTGACTTGCTCAAATTAACTGACTGTATTCAAGACCCAGCTGTGACTATCTCTATATTTTTTGAATATTCTGACAAAAATTCTCTAGGTTTGTCTTTTACTAAGCCAGGATTCATGCAGGAAAATAAAACCACAGCAATGTTGATATGAACTACACATTGAAAAATTTACCTGTCTCCCCTATATTAGGAAAATTTTAATGAGGAATAAATGGAAATAAACTACAATCTCCCTTTTGAAAATAGGGTATATAAAAATGTTTCAAACATATAATTTGTTCTTTCAGTGCAAGTTAAAGGCAAGCTTTACAGAAAATAAATCGAAAATGTCTAGTGGTATTTGGTGTTGACTGGTGACCAAGGCAAAATTATTGCTATTTTCCTTCTGCTTCTGAGAATGTGTTGGCAATTATAAACTTAACTATATATTTCACAGAAATCAAACTAATATTTTTATCTATCCAAATGTCTCAGTGACATGTTGTCGTGGTCTAAGCCCAGCTGGCAACTAAGTACCACCCAGATGCTCTCTCACTGCCCCTCCACACAAATAAGTTGTGTTTTTATTAGAACACATCCTGTAACAAATAAAAGAATCAAAAGACTTGCAAGGTAGAGGTAGTGAGATCTTGATTTTGTTTACAAGAAAGGAGTGATGCTGGTACCCTGTTGTTCGGCAGTGGTATCTGTTTCTAAACAAATCCTTATGTATTATGAGCTAATCTTCCTTGGTAAATAATTAGCTGAAACTTGATTTCAATGTCTGTAAATTTTATTTGAATAAAGCTTTCTTTCATTCATCTCAGTCCAGCAATGAAATAATCATGAGTTGCATAAAATTAACTGTATTCTGGACTTGAATTATCAAAGGCTTATTTACAATTCAGTTTGGGTTTTTCCTGTGGCAATTACTCCCTTCTAGAGAGCAACACTGCACAGGAAAGGGTCTTCAGCTGTATTGGTGTAACAGTGAAAGGAGGATAAAGAATTAACCTGTCAGAAAAGGAAAACAGCAGCAAAAATTCTCCACGATGCCATTGTATTTGCTATGCTGGCTCAATATATTCTTATTCCAGACTACATTGACCTTACTGAAGAATGATCTTCACCAGTTTCTATGACACTTTGCCAGGTCTGAGCCTTAACCGGGGAGGAGGATCCTGCTGATTTAGATTCCAGAATATTCAGTCAGTCTGCCTCACTCTGCATTACCCTGCATGTACTGTATCTAATCTGTTACTTTGGAAGGGCTTGCAGCTGCTGTTAAGTGATTTATCTCAAGTAACCTCTGTGCCATGACAGCTCTGAGATACTAGATGGTCCCAGCAGTGATAAGAGCAGCCACACTCAGCACAAAGTGCACAACTGCATATTCATGTCAGACTGGGGTTTGCCAAATAAAATCTGCAATGCTGTGATTAATCAGACAATTTCTTTTCGTACACAAAATTCATTAAGAGAACAATGCAATCTTTAATATCTTGGGATAACACAAATGTTATTTCATGTATGGGCATAAATTTATAAGACATATAGAAAAAGACATAAGAGTTTCCTTTTTTTGGTTAAACATATTGTTATTCAAATGCATAGGTTTGTACTAGGAAAATTGATCTCATTTTATTTTACAGCCTTGAGCTATATCCTAACACCAACAGTGTGAAACAAAGCATTATTGGTTGAGATCCCAGAGATCCATAATGTTTGAATATGTTATTTCACACTGCACACTTTTTTGTGTATTTCATATGTCATGATCACATTAAAAAAACCTTTATAGCATTAAAAAATCTTTCCAAAGCTCTTAATCAAATAAAAATAAATGCAACATATGTTTAAAAGGGGCATGATGATAAGAAGATATTAAAAAATTCCTGAGTTCCATTCTAAAAAAAAAAATTAACAAACAGTTAAGACATCCAGTTTTCAATATGTTTGAATTCCCAAAGGACAGAAATTTTTTGGCTGAGTTGAAACAGGTGTAAGGGATGTCTTATGGTTGATGTTACTTCAGCAAATGAACCTCCAAGAATCAGCTTTCCTCTCAACTCAAAGTACTGAACCTAGTAGTGATCTGTTCCATGAAAACTAAGTAGACCTGTCCAGGTTTCTGGGAAAGCATATCCTTGCAACATTAAATGTGAAATTGTGCTGTACTTTGTGTCAATGGATTAATAGCATTTACAAATGAGCTGAAATGATACTGAAGTATTTCCAGGAAGTGATAATTTGGGCTTTGAACTGATATTTAGACTAAGGAAGAAATATACATTTTTCCTTTTGCTGAACATCAAATCTCCCTGCTTTCTGATTTCATTGATGAATGTATTGGGTTTGCATGGCAAGGTTTTGGTGGCAAGGTGACAGAGGTGGCTTTTGCGACTTCTCACAAAAAGCTTACACTATGTCTGACACAGACAGTGCTGGTTGGCTCCAAGAGGGACCCATGACTGGCCAAGGATGAGCTATCAGTGGTGATGGTAACACCACTGAATAATATGATTTAAGAAGGGGGAAAAAATTGCTGTGGAGCAGCGGCTGAAAATGAGGTGTGAGAATATGTGAGAGAAACAGCTCTGCAGACACCAAGGTCAGTGCAGAAGGAGGGGGGAAGAGGTGCCCCAGGCACTGGAGTTGAGATTCCCCAGCTGTGCTGAAGATTCCCCTGTGCTGAAGATGGTGGTGAGGAAGGATGCCCCTCTGCAGCCCACAGAGGTCCATGTGGGAGCAGATATGCACCTGCAGCTTGTGGAGGAACCTCGTGATAGAGCAGCAGAACAGGCTGATACCCCGTGGAAAGACCACAATGGAGAAGGTTTGCTGGCAAGACTTGTGGTTCTGCAAGGGGGTTCACACTGGAGCAGTCTGTTCCTGAAGGACTGAATCCTGTGGAAAAACACCCACACTAAAGCAGTTCTTGGAGGACTGCCTTCCTGGTGGAACCTGCACAGGGGAAGGGGAAGAATGTGAGGAAGAAGCAGCATCAGGGCCAATGAACTGAGTGCAACCTCCATTGTCTATTCTCCTGTGCCACTGTAGAAAAAGAAATAGGGAAATTGAGAGTGAAGTTGAGCTTGAGAAGAAGGGGCGGGGAAGGGAGGAATATCTTTTTAGATTTGTTTTTACTTCTAATTACCCTACTCTGGCAATAAATTTAATTAATTTTTGTAAGTCAAGTCTGTTTTGCTTGTGACAGTAACTGGTAAATGATCTTTCCCTGGCTTTATTGTGACTTTTTTATTTTCTCTCCCCTGTCCGGCTGAGGATGGGGAATGATAGAGCAGTTTAAAGGACATTTGCCCTCCAGCCAAGGTCAACCCACCACTATGTCTTAAGCAAAAATTCTGAAATAGGAAACTAAATTTTTAGTAAAAGTTTAGTACAAACCTAGGATCAGATTCAGTGAGGTGGTCATACCCATTGGTACAGCAAAGATGCAATAACTTTAAATCTGAAGTGCTAAGACAAAGAATCAGAGTTCACAGATGTCTATAGCCTTACTTTGTAGATAATGGAGAAAAGCCATGCCCACCAAGAAGTCCAGTGCATTCAGTGAAGGATATAACTTCAAGGAAAAAAAATCTTGTGTTTAAAATCCTGTTGCTATCCTGAATTTAAGCATCCCCTACAGTAAGCATCTACATGAAAATAGAATTTGCAACTTAAATCTGCATTTTTAAGGTATATGACTTTATCACAATTTGTGAAACAAATGTCTCAGCCACTTTGTCAATCAGTTGCCTCGAAACTTTTGTGTGTCCAGGTCTCAGTTTTCAAATGTATCAGTATACAAATTCTATTCTGCATCAGTCTGTTTGCAGTGATGAATATTTTTGTCACAGAATTGTGAAAATACATCTTTTTCTCTTTGGTCTTTCAGTTTAAAAATGCTGCAGCTTATTTACCTCATTCTTATAAATGTGTATATTCAAAAATTGTGATAAACTATTTGAGCTCTTTCAACAGCAGTTGCAGCAAAGCAGTTGCAGCCCTTATGGATAAATCAATTTTCTCAAATGATGGAACTCTACATGCCTATTTCAACAAATTAACTGCATTCTTTATTGGTGTCTAAAGTGCCCTCTCAATGAAAACATTTTTTTCAGTTAAGGTGTTTTAACTGTAGCAGGCTGAAATTTCCTTTTCTGTCATCTTTATGTCACCCATCAACTTCTTTTTTTTTCTGGCAGAATTATGAATACAGCAATCATGAATGTTAATTTTAAAGTTAGGTTGAACAAAACTGCAGAAAGGAAAGTCAGTAAGTAAACAGCACTGCATCGAAAGTGTTCTGGATTGAATGTCTGGCTTCTAAAGAGGTTTCATGCCAGACATCTGTGGTTCAATCTCTGTAGATGTCCTACTAGTTCAGGACCCTTGTCAAGTTTGTTTGTGTACATTTAGGTGATGAATGCTTAAATGAACAATTTCAATATTTCTTGGTAGTGGTAAAAAAGGCTAAGTTTAGTTGTTGTTGTTGAATCTGTCAAAAGGCACTAGATATCAACCCAAATTGCAGTATCATTTCTTCCTACATATACGTGCCTTTAAAGTTTAAATAAAGTGAATTGTTGTAAAGATGCTCTGCCATAAATTATAGCTGACAGTGGAAGTGATTAAGGCACATAGTTTGATTGCATGCATTAATCTCTACAACTTCCATCAAGTCTAATTTAATTACCCACAGGTAAAAGTTTCTTTTTAATTTATTAGCTTTGTCAGTAATCAGTTGCACTGTATGCTATTCCTTGCAAAAGGTGAAACCCAGCAACATTGATGGCAAAATCAGACATTGAAAGTGAAATAAAGCAAGTGTCACAGCCCTCAAATGTACAGTAACAATGCTAAACTCACATATGAAATGAGACTATATGTTTAATCAGAAAGGACTGACAGATGTCTTGATTGAGACCAGCACTCTTCCAGGAAAAAAACTTTTGAGAAGGCTTAATAATTTTCAGAATGTTGAAACAGTTGCTGTTGTTAGAATATCCTGCTCAGGTGTCATCAAACATTCAGATTTATATATTTTTAACTGATTTTATGCCACTATTTGGACCTGGCTATTTGTTGCTTGGCTGACAGTGCTGTCTTTCCCTCATGATCAAGTGATCATGAACATGGATGTTAATTTTAATAACTACTACTAGGATCCAAATATTCACCATGGTCATCATTTTGGGTCTCATATACATACTATGCATGTTATCTTGAATTTTCTTTGTAATGCAGATCAGACATTTTAAGAATTCTTGTATAACAGAAATGCATGTTCCAGTACTCTATTGCATTTGTAGACGGGAACATTTGCAAGACTACTCAGCAACATTGTCCAGTCAGTATTTTGAATTTAATATTACACAGTCTCATAAAGATCCATGTCATTTACTTACAAAATCCCTAACCAAAAGGAAGATTGTAGGGCTTTGGGTTTGGGGAGTGTCTTTGTGTTGGGG
>VXBC01009347.1:67149-90119 GCA_013399945.1 Ploceus nigricollis
ATATCCAGAATGAGACTATGGAAAATAACTTAAATTCCCGGTAATGCATTAATATGCTCTGTGCATGTATGTGTACAATGTATTCTACATGTACAGTTTCTGGAACCTGTACTGTTAAACAGTTCTTCTCTGTAGGCGTTGCTCTCTTGTGGATGCAAATCAAAGCTAAGTCTCTCACTAGCTTTTATGACACGGACCTTTCCAGGGTTTTTTCCATATCTGAATTTTATGAAGCACCTGTAGGTGGAGTATACCAGTACGTGTGCCAGAAACAAGATTGAATAAACAAGATTGATTGAAAATTTCACAGAGCCTTGTAAAGCATTCAGTTATTTGGGGTTTTTTTGGGCTTTTTTGTTTGTTTGTTTTTGTGGGGTTTTTGTTGGTTTTGTTTTTGTTGGTTTTGTTTTGTTTTGTTTTTTTTCCTGTTGTTTTGTTTTTGTTGGTTTTTGTTGTTGTTGTTGTTTTGGGTTTGGTTTTGGTTGTTATTGTTGTTGCTTTTGCTTTATACTCATTTGTATGCTTATACAAAGAAAAATAAAGGGATAAAGGGATAAAGAATTCCAACATTGAAATGACTAACTAATCTCATTGCATAGCTCCATAAAATCTGGCAGGATTCCATCAGAAAAGGCCTGAACACCTGTGCCATATGGGCACAGAGAGGCTGCTGTGGACCATATGCTGGGAAAATGGCCCAGGAAGGATTACCAGTCATCAGCATGAGAAGCTATGCAAGAAGAATGTCTATCAACCCCAGCCTCACAACCCAGAACTATTAGCACTTGAGCTAATTGCTGAAATAATCTGGTA
Source organism: Ploceus nigricollis (assembly GCA_013399945.1). Classification (NCBI taxonomy): domain Eukaryota; kingdom Metazoa; phylum Chordata; class Aves; order Passeriformes; family Ploceidae; genus Ploceus; species Ploceus nigricollis. The sequence goes on from VXBC01009347.1 coordinate 67,963, forward strand.
TGTACAGCCTGGTAAGGAAGAAAGGCCTATCAAACCACATGGTATCTGAATACATAATTCATAGACTTTAATTGTGACATATCAATGCAGTCAAAGTAATTTATAAATAGTGACTTTTAAACTAAAATCAACTACACATGAGCTAAATAACCAATAATCTCCTTACAAATTATGCAAAGTATAAAATATTGACACTATCACTCAGAGAGGACAGAAGGGGTGAAGATGAGGCTGTAAGAAAAAAAGTAAACAACTCTTCTGATTCTGCCCGTATGCAGTCTTTGAAAATGTAAGCAGTCAGTTCTATGTAAATGCAACTGAAAAGGTAAGCTCCCCTTCCTTCTTTTAAATACAGTATTCTCAGTCACAAGATATTCACCAAGTATTCAGTACAGAATGCTGTAAAATTCTATTAAATAGAAAAGATAATTCATAAGTATTGTCACATGGTAATAATTTAGAAGGAAAATACATGTTTTAAGGAAAGCACAGTAGAGATACAGAAATTCAATTAGGATTATTTAATTTTTGGTTTTTTCCTATTTATTTTAATTACAAATTAAATTAATCCTTTACTTTTATTTTGTAGTTCAGTAGCTGTATTGCTACCTGAGTAAAGGTACCGATTTCAGTGACCTTAAAACAAATAATTAGCATAGCACTAACGTAATGGCATTTTGTGTGTCAGACTTGCTAAAAAACAGGTGCCTAATAGAGCCTTTCACGTGTGTTCCCTGGCAGAGCTTTCTCATACAAAAAACCTCATACTTCTGAAGTCATTATTTAACTGTAACTTTTCCTCACTCTCCTTTGAAGCAATTTGTATGGAATAAAAATAGTTTTTATCAGCACCCAAAAGACTCATGCCAGAAAAGAAAAGATCATATATCTGCTGACAAGCACTATAAGCTAGTCCAAATAAACAAGCATTGTCAGTGGTAAAAAGCTTTCAGCAAACCAACAGGAAGGTTATAATTTCTTGCTCTTCTATATTTATATGCAGTTTCTTTATTGCCTTATGCTCTTGCAATTTGCCTCTCTTTAACCCCAAATATATCACTGCCTCACAGATGTGGTGATAAAGAGACCTTTTAAGTATTATTAACCAAATTTTCAGTTGCCACAAATAAGGTTGAGAGCTGAAGAAATTATAAACCTTGCAAGAACAAATGATGACATTCACAGAAGTGTCTTTTGACACTCTTCTATTATTAACCCACATTAAGTGTACCTTTATCTTAGACATTAAATTGGAAAAAAATAGTTTTTTGTGTATTTTTCAAATATACTGTTTCCTTCCTTTCAACCTTTCATTCTCATTTTCATCACTGCCTGGTAAAAAAAAAAAAAAATCAAAACATTAGTAGCTCCTGAGACAGGAAAATTAACCTTGCCTGTTGTACAAATGAATGGTTGGCTTCAGCAGTTCTGCAGTTGTTCCTGCGATCATTTCAGAGAAATGTGAAGTGTTGGTAGCAGTAATGTCCTGTTTCTGAAGCCTAACCCAGAATAAAGCCTGTCTCCTGACAGGCAGATAAATTGTGAGATCTGGATCCAGAAAAAGCAGTTGAATGGCCAACTTCCACTGAAAGTTTAAGGAGAATTACACCTTTAAATCAGCCGGGTTTTGGAAACTTCAGTATTCATTGAGTTTAGCGAACATTGAATGAACCAGCTCTTTCCTTCAGAAACATTAATGAGGAAAAGTCTCTTCATTTGATACAGAAATAATAATTTGCTCTGCCAATATATGGATGATTATGGAGGGAACGGAAGTGTATTTGCTTTCATTACGATCATGCCAAAGGCAAAGTGTCTAAAAACCCACTCACCTCATGTTATTAAGTAGCAGAAGGAAACTCATAAATCACTATTCATTTTGAATCACATAAAATAATCATGTCTAATTGGGACCTTATTATTTCATTATTCATCTTGTTTTGTTGGGAGCAGTCCAAAATACTAAGTCATAATATATAGTCTATCACAAAACACTCTGCTATGTGCTGGCACATATATTGGCTTCAAAGATTTCCTTCCTGTTTTTCATTTGTATACTAAAGACTCTGTTATTTAAAAATAAATCACTAAAAAGGCACCTCTGCTGTGGACAATACTGTGTTCTGCATGTGCATTCAACAGAAATGCCTTTTGCTTTGGACTTTAGGATTGTTTGATATTGTATCAGTCTCCATTAAATTATTCTTAACAGTTTGGAATTCTGGACTGATAATACTTATTTTTTGTGTATCCTTTTTTTCCTAAAATTTTATAGTCAATTTTGTAGCCATTATTGCTAGCATTTGAAATAAATTATTGCACCTGCTTCTTTATGAAAAGTTATACTGTCCTCCTTATTTGTCTGTGGTTTGGAGCGAGTTGTAAGAGTTTGTTTTAAAACTCTTGACTCCTGCCATGGTTTCTGAAATCCTTCATATGTATTACAGTTAGATAGTCCATTTCTGAGAGGCACCATTCAGACCCTTTAAAAAACCTGACCTATGTGCTGTAACTCAAATGATCCTTTTGAATTCTATTCCTCAAGATCACCAAGATCTAGTTTCTTAAGAGAAGTGTTTTCTTACAGTCACTGGTTACAAATTATTTTCCTCGCACCATATTTTCTTGAGCAGCACAAATGAAAAAAAACCCAGAGAAGCTACAACAAAAGTGCTCAATAACCTTCAACTAAAAAGTATAATAAGTACCATTTCAGTATTCACAATGGAAACTGAAAATAATCCCCATTAAATACACTCAATAGGAATGCAGAAAGTAGTTTCAGAATTGATATAAAATTGGCAGAGCTTCCCTGAAGTCAATGGATTTTTGCTGAATTACGTCACCTAAGAATTTGCTTTCCTGGAGGGAATAAAAAGTATTTTAAACTTAAAATAATAATGGATGGGTTTTCTTAGAAAGGACAATAGCTTTTCTATAAAAATCTTCTGTCTTTTTTTCCTAATACATGTCAGCTGAATCAATCATGTGAAATGTTCTAACTTGTAAAATGTTAAATAAGATACTGTGGCAAAAATAGGATAGCTAGTTGTAGAACAAAATGTAGTTGTTCATTGAAGAAAACCTAATGGATGGATTTCTCTGCCTGAAACATGCTTGGTTAATATAATAATCATTGCAAAAATAAAAGAAAGAAACTACAGAACTAATGTCACATAGAGGGCAAAAGTCTTCAGATCACTTAATAAAAACACCATGAAAAATTAAATTCTTAGGTGAGGTATAAACTTACTGATGACAAAATTTGCTGCTGTATCTAGCAACAGCATGTTGTATTAAGTCATCAAATACATCCAGTACTATTTAAAGTAAAATTAGCAAAGTTGCTTTTAAATAAATTATGAAGATGAAACCATTATATATGCTTCAACTTCATCTTCAGGAAATGTCATGTGGAAATAGATCACATACCATATTGAATGTTGTATCAAATATGTCTGTAGGCACATTTGATTGTTAAAATAATTGCCTGATCTTCCATGGTAACATGAATATGCTGTATCTAAGTTTTTACAAAAAAAAATTTATATGCTTCTGGAAGAATTCTGTAGCTGTCCCTGACTTTTAGTAGTCAAAAAGCTAATACAAACATAGGAACTTCTCCACAAATGTCCACTGGAAGAATGTTCCTTGGTCCTTATCAGCCTTTGCATACTGCTTTAAAATATTTCTGGTATTTGTCACATGTCCAATGCAGCAATATTTTCAGGGCCATACTTACTATGACAAAGACTTTTCCGAGGCCACTGGAGCTTCAAGATGTTCTAGTGCTGGCATTTTGAGTTGTCCCGGTTGCAGTATGGATTTTTGCTTGCTCCACAATCCTTTCAGGATGTACTTGCTCTGATGTGCACATAACCATGGCCACAGACACTTTGAAGTGTACCTCTTTCCATGTGGACATACATCCTCCTTCACACTGGAGTTCCAGCCTGCCCCTGACAGCAGCACACAAAAAGCAGTAAAGCCCTGGTCAACTGCCAATCCAGGCAACAACTTACTGAAGTGATCCCAGTCACAGCAGAGCAGATAACAAGGACTACACCAATCAGCAAAAGCAAAACGTATCTGGGCTTCAATATAGTGTCAAGCAAGCAAGCCCCATGGCAAGTACAAGACCCTTTCTGTTACTAGCTAAACAGTTATAAATTTGGGCTAGCACACCCCGTCAAATCTGTTATCTTTAACCCTTGAGCCCTGTTGTGTTCCTAAAATAGACTGCTGTGGTTTAAGCTGCATTGAGAGAGCTAAGCACCACACAAATGTTCACTTACACCCCTTAGCAGTTGGGATGGAGAACTGAAAGGGGAAAAGTGAGAAAACTGATGGGTTGAAGTAAAATAGATTAATAGGTTAAAAGCTGCAGAGCAAAGTAAGGAATTATTTCACCACTTCTCATGGGCAGGCAGGTGTTCAGGCATCAGGAAAGCAGAGCTCCAGCATGTGTTAATGGTGACTTGGGAAGACAAATGTCATCACTCCAAATGTGCCCCTCTCTCTTCTTCTCTAGCTTTACTTACTGAGCTTGATGCCATATGGCATGGAATAATAGCCTTTGGGTCAGTCTGGTCAGCAGTCCTGGGTCTGTCCCCTCCCAATATCCTGTGCACCACCAGCCTCCTCCTTGCAGGGAAGCATGAAAAACATGCTGTGTATGAATAGTTCAGCAGTAACTAAAACATGATTCTGTTATCAACTCTATTTTCACCAAAAATCCAAAACACAATACCATGTAGGCTACTATGAAGAAAATTAGCCATATCCCATCCAAAACCAGTACAAAAAACAAAGAACAGTAGTGATAGGCAAGGTACCATGGATTGACAATATATATTCCATGTAGACCAATTAAATAGAATTTTTATTCAACAATCTTTCCATACTTTGTTCCCCTTCATTCATCACTTTCTTCCTGATGCTGTGTTTATTTTCACTTTATAGTTACTGTTCAACATACTGTCCTTCCTGCCTCCCATTCATGCTCTGTACTCTTATCTTTTTCCTTACCATTTCTTTTATGTTCAAAATGCTGCTTAGAAAACTTCATGGGCAATCTTGAAGACCACTGTGCACAATGGATGCCAGGAAAAGAAGGCTTCTCCTACTTTTTCTACCAAAAATATATTTGATTTTAATTGAAATATCATGTGGATGTCCTCATGTTGTCAAAGGATGTACCTGTTGTAGCCTTGGATATGACTAAAGGTAAGAAGCTTTCATTGCTTTTTAAAATTCAAGTAAATAGAATGTCCTGTACTTTCATCTCAGTTTGAAGGTAATTCCCCTGCTAATAAAGCAAGAAAATCTTCAAAATTCCTGTAAAATTTTCTTACAAAAACGAAGACGGTAGTGGTGGTTTGGTAAAAGAACTTATATTGTGGCATCTTTAGTGTTCCATACTTGAGTAATTTAGGGTTTATTTGCCGAATGTATATTTAATTCCTTTGGATTCCACTAATGAATATAAAGTCAGAAGGTGTGTGACCTTATTTTTGAGGTTAAATGAACTAGCTTTTTGGGACTTCTACACCTTCATTTCCACGTGAAAGGAATTAATGAGTCCTTTATCTCCTCTGACCTATCCTCTTGCTCAACATGGATGCTCATGGCTTTGTTTGCTTCATTCTCTTCAACTGTTTTATCATATATATATTACTAACCTCTTTAGTAATAGATCCCTCTTCTTCTATTTTATAGAAATTATTTTCTTCCTTAAGGTTTATTTTACTATTTAAACTTCTAAACTTTTTTTCCTCACTTGGGACCCGTAAATACACTTAAGAATCTAACTAAATTAATGAAAAATAGCTCCGAAAAAAGCTGAATTTCCTTCTTTTTTTCCCCATCAGATCAAGATGCTGCTTTGTTTTCAACTTTTGTACACACTCAAAAACATTTTCTGTGAAACTCTGAGAATTAAAGTAATTAAGGAAAATATCCAGCTGAATGAGAAACTATTATGACCATTGTCAAATCTCAGTCTTCACACTGGCAGTTGATCATGATACTGAAGAAGAGTGTGAAATAAGACTGGAATATTCACATGTGGGATCAGTATTTTCTGGGAAAAAGTTGAATGTGTAAGACATGTTTGTTAAACTGTCTCTCAGTTACAACCAAAAGAAAGTAGGGTGAAAAAAGTGTATCTGGCTGAGCTGGAGTTAATTTTCCCATAGCAGCCCTCTCCAGCTTTGCACTGGCAGCTGAAAGAATGTAGGCGATACACCAGTGTTTTGGCTACTGCTGAGCAGCACTGGCACATCATCAGCTCTGTCTTTCCAACAGAGCATCAGTAGGCAGGGATTTGGCAAGATCCTGGAAGGGGACACAACAAAGAGAGCTGACCAAATTGGCCAAAAGGATATTTCATACCATATTATGTCTACTCAGCCATAAAAAACCAAGAGAGGAGCGGGGACTTTGGGGAAAGGAATTGAGGGTTGCATCTGTTACTGACATTTGTCTTCCAGAGCAACCAATATGCATACTCAAGTCCTACTTCCCAGGAAGTAGAAGGACCACACCAACTGAAGGGAAGTAGAGAATAAACATTTTGTTTTTCTTAGTTTCTGCATGCAGCCTTTATTTTTGCTTTATTAAACTGACTTTAGCTTGACTCATTGGCTTTTTACATTTTATTTGCTCCCTGCCTGTCCTGCTGAGTGGCTCGGTAGGCATATGCCAAGGAATGTCAGGAGATGCATACATTAATTTATTTGCAAAAAATTTAGTGTGGCAAGCACTGCAAGGACAATACAATGTGATATTCTTTTCTATGCACTATCATAAGCTGCCTGTTTAGTTTTCATTCCAGAATCTTTATTGTGGGTGATGAGGCAAGAGACAAGAAGAACTCAGTTTGTTTTTTAGAGAAAGGACAAGCATGTATCTCTGACAGTTAAAAAAACTGGATTTAGCTTACAAATGAGTGAATTTTATAAGAATTCAGTGAAGGAAATAAACAGGAAAAGCAGGATATCATTTTAGAGCTGCTATTCTTCTCCCCTCCCTTTGTCACTACCATGCTTGAAGAGTAAGAGAAGTTCGAATGAGTGTCAGTTTATCCTTTTCCCTCATGGCCATCTGATCAAATCAAAGAGGCCTGGGCAAAAACATTAAGAAAGTGACATAATGGAAATTGAGTGACAAATACATATACTGTTATATCCAAAGGAGAAATGAGAATGGATGCAACTAGAAAGAGCTGGAAAGCTACAGACCTCATATTTAATAGTCGCTGATGGTTTAGAGGTTTTTAACTTTCTTATTTAAGCTAGAAATCAGAGCACCTAACCAGAGCATATAATATTTGTGAGGCAGTTAGGTACCACACCAAGTGGAGTGCAGTGTGACAGTAAGACAGGTTAGCCAGCACAGCTTACACAAGAGATCTAGCTGTGACAAGTAGATGAATTAGACTCTGCAGTCTGTGTTCCTTCTTCTGCACGGCTTCCAGTAGTAGAGGTAGTGTGTATGAATACTTTGGATACATGTCTAATTTTAACTTGAGCCTGAAATTGAGAGACCTGGAGAGCACACACACAGAGGGAATAATGGCAACTGTTCAATTCAAAACATAACACCAACCAAGAAAAGACAATCTTCACTTATTACACTTGCACAGCCCCTGGCAATCAGTCAGTGCAATTAGGACAGCAGAGATGTTAGAATAAAAGAAATATTTTTCATAATAGTGACAACTTTCTTATAATCCTTTACACTGATCTGAATGTTTCACAATTTTATAGTGAAAAATGTGAATTAGGAGCACAGCTCCTTAATATAGAAGCTTTCAGTTACATGTAACAGCTAAGATAACCGTATGTGTGAAGGCATTCTTCCTCTTCTCCCCGTTGAAAGCCTGAGATTCCATGGTTTTACTGCTACCTAAATTAAGACAGGTGTTCTGAAAATACATTTCTAGGTCACATACTCTTGCTGAGACCCTTGCTGTACAAATTCTTCAAGTTTAAAGTTCTGGAAGTGCAGAAGAAAGATGATGCAATTAAACTTGTTAGAGGCCTAGGAAAGAGATACAGAATTAAATATATGTAATTGTTATCATATGGCAAAATAAAAATACCTTACTCATAACTTCTTGCTTACATACCTGTTTCAAAATACGAAAGAACAAAATTAAAGTTTAGGAAGCATACTGATTTGCAGAGGTGATTCATTTCCGCAAGAGTCAACTTCTTAAGTGGTATTTCATTGCCTTTTCATGCTGGGCTCTGGATATCATAAAAATAAAGATTTGTGACAGACATTTTACGGTAACTTACACATGCACACTTAACCTTGTTTGTTTAAAGGTAAATATCAGAGATAATTTTAAATACCACCTAAAGTTAATAAAGTAAAACTACAGTAAATATTACTTAAGGGCAGCCGCTATTAGATCACAGAATGCCAAGGTAATGATAAGATGTTAATAGTTTCTTCATGCTAAGGCCCATCAATGTCCCACAGAGATAATGAAGATATTTTAAATTATTCCTCTGTTGTGATTTAAATCTATTCCTCTTTTGTGAGAAAATGTTATGATTTCTGAAATATGAAATAATATCAATAATGAAAATTCATGCAGAAGTAGTATATGAGATCACAAGTCCTAGCATGATTTAATTTCAGAGATGGCCTTCATATGTCTTTTAATTCTTCTACAAATATCAAATAGATTATGAAGAATTTGAGAAAATTAGCCATCATCACCTAATGAAAGGAGTTGAGAACTCCAATTTAATTTAGGAAGTTGAGACCTAATAATGAAATAGTGGCATCATTCTAATGAATTCTGATATAACACTTGACATGGAGTGCTGGAACTGTGAAATTTGTCACAATTTGTGACTTGTCATTTGGAAAGCCAAATAAGTAATTCAACACTTACTGATTTTTTTAAAATTTATATTCCCTAATTTGAAGCCAGTTTTAAAAAGGAAAGGTTACCATCTCTTTTTTGTTACTAATAATTTGTACATAGATCAAAATAAATTTTATTTACCAATCAACAACTTAATTATTATTTTCTGAAGTCATTACTTGCAAATATGTTTCAAGATTTATATTTTCATCTAGATGAGTTCTATACAAGGAACATGTTACAAACAGTGCAGAATCCAATAAGAAAAACAAGTCTGTGTATCATGGCAATTAAAACTTGGACACTAGAAAGAAGGCCTTAGCCCTTTAATATGGTTATTGCCCACATTTTACAAGACAAGTCTTAAAAAAGCCAGCTCAGCAGCATTTTCACTAACCACACATACATACATATGAACAAAACAAGCAGTTAGAAATGCAAACAAATAAATAAAGTCAATACATTTCAGGTTTAGTCCACTCATGTATATGCTTGACTGATATGTAGATTTAGGAAGAGTTTGTGAAACTTCATTATGAAGAAATAGTATTTTATTTTTATTGCTTTTTCAATAAACATGACAATCTATTCCCCTTTAGAAAGCTTTTGTATTCCTGGAGTGGGGCAGGAGAAGAGAAGTAGTTACAAATAAAAAAAATATTTAAGTGAATCAATTTGAAATTTTATTTAAAAGTGAATTGATGGTAGTCGCAATTTCTAGACCTGACTGTTCTGTTTCTCATGGCTTCACAGGCAAAATAGAGAACCATGGAGACAGGATTGTGCAACATACCCAATATTTTAATGCATAATTATTTTTGACACTCTTGCATGTATTAGAAATTATCCACATTGTTATTTAACTCGTGGTTACTTTTTTGAGTAACTGATTTACCATTGAAGTTAGGCTACATTCTTATATCAATCAAATCTGAGTAGGGAGGCATTCTTATTGAAATGAATGCACATTCATTCAAGATAAGAATGAGAAATGGCAAAAAAATAATGCTTTATGGTATTACTGCACTGAGGGAGAAGAATGGGACTCTTTTATCAGAAATTTGGCAAGATCTTGCTGCTGGCAATATATATACAAATCCTGCAGTGAGAGTGCAAATGTCTGAGATGGCAGAACTTAAAAAGCATAAAAAGTAAAATTGGATAGAGGAAGAGCAAAGGGATACTAAATCACATACAGTGGATTTTTAAGATTATTTTTTTCTCTTTTTGTTAGGAATCAAAAGGTCTTCATAAAGACAAAAGCAACATCCCTATGAAAAATAAAAGGCAAAAAAAAAAGCACTTTTAGTAGATTTTAGTGAGATGGTCAGATTCCAACTTCTGCACTGAGATGGCTGACCTGAAATCAGTAGATGGTGAAAAAATGCACCAGGTGTTCAATTTATGGGAAAAATATCTTATCCGGAGATGGGACTTTTGACCTCCTAATTCAATAAATTAAACTAATAGAAGACTAAAATACTGGCATGCATAAAGATTATCACCATCAAACAGTAACACTAAATGTATGACACAGAGGATTACTTGAATACTTAGTTGATTATGAGGTGTTGAAATATCAGTAGTTAAACAGTTTAGGACTCATTTGATTACAGCATATATTGGATGAAAAAGCATATGTAAGTGATTCTGCAGTTGCTTCACAGAACTGGTGGGTTTTGGCTCTTCCAGTAAGAAATTGGATGACATCCTCTCTCAGGTCTGAAGATGATACCCTTCTCCAGGAATAAAATGCATTGAAATTACACTTGCCCTCCTATTTTTGTCTCAGAGACGAAGAAATCTGACATCTCACTGTCATTATTTGTGCAGTAGAAGTTGAATTGGATTTTTCCAAAACAAATGATTAATGTATAAGAGTTTGCAATTTAATACTAGGGTTTTTTTCCCTGCACAAGCATCTTGGATCCTGTTTTCAGCAACTGATTTAACATATAAATTGGCCAAACTTGGCAAAAGTCAAGAATATTTAATAGGATACAGATGGTACAGCAGAAAGCAATATCTAGAGATTTGGGTGACTTGAATGCTCTTTAGCCCTCTACCAGCTGCTTTGGCTCAAGTGTGAATGAAGACCTTTTAAGAATCAATAAGTGTATCTTATGTTGTGCCTAAGCATTGCCCACCCAACTAAGCTGACACCAAAAACAAAAGCAACCATATGGTTTTAAGTATATTAATGAACAGGGCACTACAGCTTGATACTCAAGTTTAAATATGTTAATTTAATATCATCAATTCCTTGCACATTGCTAATTTCCATCGGCCATCTAATACAAAGAAATGTAATTCTCTCCAGATTTTCAGTTTCAATGGTAACAGAAAATAAAACAGACAGCAATTGCCTGAGGCTAGAAGAAAATGGAAGAGACACTCAATTTCTTTCTTTACAAACCATAATAAAATCACAGTCAATAGATTTTAGTTATTGGAATCATAAAACAACACTAGCTGCAGTTAAGAATTAAGTCCTTTGGGGCTGTAAGTGCTCTATATGGTGTTTTCAGCTTGTAATGAATGATTACTAATTACAAGGCGCAGATTATATTGCAGGCATTTAAGTGCTGATGTCCCACTATAATAAAGCCGAGAACCTCAAGCAGTGTCCTCTTTTCTTTTTTATGCAGCAGCACACTGCATTTGATGAATTGATCTTCAAGTTCCTAATAAACGCTAAAACATAAGTGATGGAGTGGATTCCAATTGTAAATGGATTCCTGGGACATTAGATGCTGGAGGCAATATCCTAACAATACTCCATACTTTCCTTTAGCGTTGACTCGTTATTATGTTCAGAGGCTCTTGTGGTTGTGTATATCAAGAGCAGCATTATTGCCACAGTTCAAACTATATACAGCTGTGAAATCTTTTTGGCAAAAATAAAAGAAAAAAACTGGGAGATAAAAAAGATACTAATCTATCCCATCACAACAGTACCAACAATCATGATCAAACAAACAAACAAATAAATAAAAACTGGAACATGAGAAATTCTGGCTGAATACTAGAATGGGAACTTTGGACGTGATTAAAAATGGCAATAATCAGAGATGCACTGATCATAACCCTAAGCCACCTGCTATCATTGGACCTGCTTCAAGCAGGGCCTGGGGTTGGTGACCCAGTTGGTGAAGATTTCACATTTTCACCACACTATGCCTGTGGTGAAATTTCACTTGCAAATTTCTATTACAGATAAGGGCCTAATAGCTTGGATTATGTACCAAATATGCTCTCCAACAGTGGATCTGTGTCTTCCCCATGCGAAGGGGGCACCGCACTCAGCTACAACTATATAAACAGATATCTCTGAGGTAAAAGACAACAGGGAATTATCCCTTTCAGCAAGAAAGGAGCTACTTTGTTTCAGCAGGGGCACTGCTGCCTCGTGTCCAACCTCTGAGGCACCAGATCCTTTATTGCAGAACTGCTCCTCACTGGTCAGCCCTACCCTGTCCAGTTGCAAGGCTTTATTCNATAAACTAGCTTCAAAGAGTAAGTATTAAGCTTTTTCAGAAAAAGTGATTAAAAGCATACCATTATAATCACAACTTTAGAATTTACAAAGATTAGTTAAAAATGTCTGATCAGTTAAGCAAAGAAAACTTTTGATAGATAAGGCTGCAAGAGACATTTCTGCATTTTGTAATTTTTTCCTCACATCCAGCATGAGTGTCTTAGTTTGTTCCCACTGCCNNACAACAGTACCAACAATCATGATCAAACAAACAAACAAATAAATAAAAACTGGAACATGAGAAATTCTGGCTGAATACTAGAATGGGAACTTTGGACGTGATTAAAAATGGCAATAATCAGAGATGCACTGATCATAACCCTAAGCCACCTGCTATCATTGGACCTGCTTCAAGCAGGGCCTGGGGTTGGTGACCCAGTTGGTGAAGATTTCACATTTTCACCACACTATGCCTGTGGTGAAATTTCACTTGCAAATTTCTATTACAGATAAGGGCCTAATAGCTTGGATTATGTACCAAATATGCTCTCCAACAGTGGATCTGTGTCTTCCCCATGCGAAGGGGGCACCGCACTCAGCTACAACTATATAAACAGATATCTCTGAGGTAAAAGACAACAGGGAATTATCCCTTTCAGCAAGAAAGGAGCTACTTTGTTTCAGCAGGGGCACTGCTGCCTCGTGTCCAACCTCTGAGGCACCAGATCCTTTATTGCAGAACTGCTCCTCACTGGTCAGCCCTACCCTGTCCAGTTGCAAGGCTTTATTCATCCCAGGTATCAGGCTTTGCATTCAGTTTTAGTGGGCCTTGTGAGGTTCCTGACTATCCACTTCTCCAGCCTGTCCAGGATCCCCTGCAATCCTGCTTTCCTGCATATTAACTCTTTCTATCAACATGAACTAATCACAGACCTTTACATCAACTCAGGTGTTAGTCATTCGTGCTATTATCAACTTGTCAGATCCATATCTCACCAATTTGGTTATAACATTCTAAAATACAAAAGACACAGCATGCTTAATACTTTTGATGCAGTCACTTCTTTTATGACAAAAGAGAGAGAGTGTAAGCATGTTGACATATTTTAGAATGGATTCAAACAGAATAAAAATATGGTAAAATGAATATAAAATATCATTTATTAAATTAAAAAAATAATAAAGAGATCAGTACTTTTAAATTTAAGTTTCTTTTTTAGACATATAAAGTAAATTAAGTAAATTATATTTTTATATAAACTAGCTTCAAAGAGTAAGTATTAAGCTTTTTCAGAAAAAGTGATTAAAAGCATACCATTATAATCACAACTTTAGAATTTACAAAGATTAGTTAAAAATGTCTGATCAGTTAAGCAAAGAAAACTTTTGATAGATAAGGCTGCAAGAGACATTTCTGCATTTTGTAATTTTTTCCTCACATCCAGCATGAGTGTCTTAGTTTGTTCCCACTGCCTCTCATTCTCATGCCCTGTACCACTATTACTAGGCAATATAGTTTAAAATACTAAGCAATATTGTTTAAAAAATCACATGAATTTTAGAAGTACCTTAATCTAAAACATCTAATCTACATTTTAAATAACTAAATACACAGAGTGGGCTTGAACACACTTGGTCCCAGGTGAAAATCCATTATAAAATCTCATCTGTAGAAGCTCTTGTTTAAATTTCTTGTTTAAATTTGTAGAAGCTCTCGCAATTTCTATGGGATTGTTTTTGTGTTGGTGCCTTTCCAGCAGTCACAAATCATGGATGAAAGAGGATCTAGGAATCCTTATGGATCTATCAGTCTACTCAGAATAGAGTCAGGTAACAGAACTGTCAAAAAGTCCAATGACTGTTTGGATCACAACTGTCATTATGAACAGTTGCTGGTGACTTATTAGCTTTGGTTTTCCTAGTAAAAATAGAGGCATTTAAAGTGCTGCTGATAGCAGTGCATTCATGTTGACACTACATGTCAAATATCATCAACACACCTGCACCTGTCATGAACTACAAAGTGTGCTTCTCAAAAGTTATGAAAATACTTTTCTGATTTCATTACATCATACATTATATTCTGAAAACAGATCTTTGCAACCTTTATTTTGTCCTTTTCATCATCTGTTAAACGAAAATTCACTTAAAGGAAAATCTCTTTAATTTTCCTGTCTTCTCTGTTTTCTCTAACTCCTCTGATCTTATTTTAAACATCATCTTCTCATCTACAGTATTTAATTTTTTTCTTTTTTTTTTAATTAACTTCTCATTCTCTGCTTCTCTGTTCTGTTCTACTTGATCTGAACTTACTTCATCTAGGCTTCTCCCTTATACCACCAAAGAAAACAAATTCTGAAAGCCCTTTCTTTCCCAGTTAAAGGAAAAACTCACCATCATTGTCTCCTCCCCTTCATCTCCTAATTATTTTCAGTGTTCCAAATGATTTTACTTTTTAACTTTTTCACCATCCTTAAAAATACAGTGAAAATCACAGACATAAACCTTTGTTACCACAAAGCTAGCATTGCCATATGACTAATACAGTTTTGCAAAATAAAACCTTGGTTTGTGTTTCACTATTGTTTCTTGCTCACATCTAGTTCACACTTTCCTCTTTTAGCCACTGGGGATATAATCAGTGGACTAGCTTAATAAAACAGAAAAAAAGGTTTAGGATTGTCCTATAATTTAGGAGTTTCCTATAGCCAATATAGTTTAATAAATTGTCATTTATTTTTCTCAGATTAAGGTTAAAAAAAATACAAAAGAGCAAGCACATGCTAAAGCATGCTTAAATGTTCCAGCTTAAATATTGTGAAATTTAGTTCACTGAGCCTATCTAGTGCCATCTCTGAAATTATTAGGCAGGTTAGCTACATTTTTAAAAATATATGTATTGAAGAGATGTAAAGATGTAATGGCCAGACCACCTGTACTATTTTATTGTAGAAATAAAATTGCAGATTAACAGATGTGTTAAGGTTTGTGCAGGATAGAAAGAAACTGAATACTTAATAATAAACAATTAATAATAGTTATTATAATAATGATTACAATAAGAAAATAATGATTACAAAAAAATTTAAACTATTCAGCTGCAGATATTCAGGAGGTTGTATTCAGAAATACTTAGACAAATAGATATGCCAATTAAATACATATGGTGGGTAAAACTGGTATTCACCACATATTGTGGCATTAGTATAATATTAGATATGCTAATTTGGTACAATTAACCTTTTGTAATTGCTTTAAAGACCTTGTCTAACCATGCAGAATATTACTTTATTGAAGAAATAACTGATCGAGTATAAAACTAGAGGCAAGGTTTCAAGAAACTAATTATACTGTCTGGATACAGTACGTTTTTCCTGCTAAGGTTTAAGTCACCTTTATATATTCATATATTCTTCCACACAATCTTAGTAATGGAGAACGACTGCTTGAAGTTAAATATTTGGTTTTCATTTTTGTCCTCTGCATTTGAACTGCAAAATGCAACCAAATACTTTCATGGGTTGGGGCAGAGGGAAGAAAGACGATAAAAGCGTGTAGTTTACAATTGTGTGTTAAAATTAAGGATACTGTTTGCAAATTTTGTGCTTCATTGCCCAACATATGCTGATGCAGACAAAAAGAACTAGCACAGATGTTTTCCCAGTAATATGTTCCTTAGAAACTGGCCAAGTGGCAGAATGCTAGAGATCAATCACTTGAGTAAAGTGTTTTGAATGATGTGAGCTACATGGATCAGATTTCCTGAATTAAAATCTTACTCTATATAACGAAAAAAGGGAACACAGTTATTGAAAAAATTACTCTGAAATAGTTTTGCTTTTTCATAGTACATCAGAACCTTATTCACTAATAGGCTGTTATTATTGAGGGGTAGCCCTGCTCTTTAGTTTGTGGTAAAGCCTTTGACATTTAGATTCTTATTGCCTGAATCATTTATTAGTTTAATAAGCACACAGCCCTTAGTTCCACTTCTGCACATTTTGTCTAAAATGCTTTGGACTATTTCAGTGCCATGTGACTCACATGAGAAATGAAGAAATTCATCCAAGAGAAATGTTCAGACTGAAAGCATAAATTTAACTTCAGAGCCTGGGAGACTTCCCTTTGCTACTAAGTACTTGCCATCTTTGCAGATGTCCTTTGCAAGTATCTATGTTTGCAAAGACAGAAGACTAATGTCTTTGTTTTCTTTAAGAAAAAAAGACATACAAGATTAGCACCAAACACATTTCCTATCTATTTAAAAACTTATTTACATTATTTAAAAACTTTACAAGAAATGTGGTATGACCTTGTTACTGAGCCTTTGCTCAGCTAGTAACTACACAAACATGAGTAAGTGCAGTATTGAATCTTGAGCCCTAATAAATGTAGTCAAACAAATAAATGCAAAAGTACAACAGTAAAGCAAGGAAAATGTTTTTTTGAGGTTTATTGTTTTATTGCCATTTAATGTGAGACATGTCTTGCTAAATTCAGAAAAACTTTTGTGCTAAGTGGTAATATTTTTCTTGGAAGAAGATTTCCAAGTAACTTTCCTGTAAAAAATTGATATGACTCACAAATACCACCTTTATTTGTAACATAAAACATGGCATAAAAGCAAGCCCAGCTGGGTGAACTGAAATACTTAGTCATTCCTCAAGAGTTTAATTGAACCTTGAACTGACATTCCAGAAAAAAATAACCTAAAATCATACATTTCCATGAAACCTTTGACCTGGAGATCTAACCTACTCCAAAGGGGCCTATTAAAGACAAGAATATGCTAAAAAATGGAAAAACAGCATTCACAACATATTTTGAATTCTAAGAAACTGAAACTTTTCTGAACTTTTAAATTATTTTTTCAGCCTCCATTGGTGCTGCACAGAAGATAAAACTGTTGCAACAAATCTGTTCTTTACGTCGTCACTTTCTAGTGGTTCATCCAAATGAGATGAAAAAGGAAAAAATATTATTCAGATGACTGTTCGCTTAACCTTAATCAACAAAATACAGGGTAAATATTATTCTGAATCATGGAAATCTTCATTTCAAAAATAAGTTGCTCTTTTTAGTCCTGTTGGCTTTGTCTACCCATATTTCAACAAAAAATGGTAAAAATTGCTTTTCAACCCACCTATTCCTTCAAGTATGCAGCTGCCTTGTAAGGAGATGAAGAACAGGGATATGGTGTACAATATTTGCACAGCTACCTACTGTGTAGTAGTAAGCTTGGACAAGTACCTGGAGGAGTAGTGCATATTCCAGTTACACTTGTAGGTTCTCTCTCTGTGAAGAGTCAGTACATAATTACCTTTAGATTTCCAATACTGACACCATGAACGAGTGTCAGAAATATAGAAAATTTTACTGAAGAGGAACATTCCATTGTATTTGGAAAGTCATGGCAATCAGACAAATCCCCCGTGCCTGGAAAAGAGAAGACAACACTTGTTATTATAAAAGGTATAAAAAGGGACTTTGGAAACTACTGATTAGTCAGCCTCACCTCCATGGCTCATAACATCACAGAACAGACCCGCCTGGAAGCCAGGCAAAGCACATGAAGGGCAGAGATGTGATTAGAAATAGCTAACATGGGTTCACCAAGGAAAATCATATCTGAGTAAGCTGGTGGCCTTCTATGCAGAATGATGGAGCTGGCAAATAAGGAAAGAGCTACTGGTGTCCTCTATCTGGACTTGAAGAGATGCCACCCACATTTTGTAGTTATGTTGGTGAGACACGGGTTTGATGGATGAACTGTTAGATGGATAAGGAATTGATGGATCAGCCTATCCAAGGTGTTGCAGTCTCAATGTCCAGACTGAGATCAGTGATATACAATGTCCCTCAGGGGTCTGTACTTGGGCCAGTCCTGTTCATTTATGATATAAACAGTGAAATTATTTGCATTCTCAGCAAGTTATGGATTACACCAGGATGAAGTGCAGTTGATGTACTAGATGGATGACATGCAGAGGGACCTTGACAGACTTGAGAAGTGGGTGAACAGCTTGATAGTTGAACAAGGTCAAGTGAAAGGTTCTGCATGTGGGTTGAGACAATCCCCAGTATCAGGACAGCCTTGGGTATGAATGGATTGTGAGCAGCCTTATGGAAAAGGACTTGGAGAAATTGACAGAGGAAAAATTGGACATGAGGCAGTGAAGTGCATTTGCAGCCCAGAAAGCAAATGGCATCTTGAGTTGGAGAAAAAAAAGTATGGCCAGTAGGTTGAGGGAGATGATTTTCCTCCTTTACTCTGTGCTGGTAAGACCTCACCTTGACTAATGCATCCAGCTCTGGGCCTCTCAGCACTAAAAACCACATGAATGTGTCAGAGAGGGTCCAGGTGAGGGCTTTGAAAATTATCAAAGGGCTAGAAAATCTCTCCTGTGAATAAAGGATGGGAGAGTTAAAGTTCAAACTTGGATTATGTAAAGGATATGTGGCCTTTCAATATAAAAATGGAGATAACAAGAATGATGGAGAGTGGCTTTTTACCAGTCTCTGTAATAACAGGACTAGGGATAATGGTTTTAAAATGAAAAAGAGTTGATTTAAATCAGATATAAAGAGGAATTTTGTTTACAGTAAGTGTGGACACTGGAGCAGTTTGGTCCAAGATGGAAGTGTTCCAGGCCAGATTGGATGGAGCCTTGTGCAACCTGCTCTCATGAAAGATGTTCCTGTCTGTGCCGGGAGGGATTGGAACTTAAAGGTCCCTTCCAACCCAAACCATTCTATGATTCTTGAACCATGAGTCCAAGAACCTCCCTGAAAGGTATTATAATCATCTATAAAAAGCTGTTGTTTTTCACAATGAACTATTGAAGCACACCCAAAGAGGAGTGATAAGGTACCTCATAATTTCTAGGTTGCACAATAAATAACAAATCATGAAATAACTCAGAAAATTTATCAGCTTCTTGCAAAATCTTTTTTCATTCCAAAACAAAATCTGTTACCGCTCCAGGGCCCAAAGAACTGATATTACTGTTTTACCATGAACCTGATGTTTCTTCCTGTGGAAGCCACTGAGATTTGACAGAATCTGCAAATCTTGAAAGGGACATAAATGGTTTTGCTATTTAACGCCATCTGAAATCACATAGATTACAGTAATGTGATGTGTTTCAATGATTTCTCTAAATCTGCATGATACCTTTCACAGCAGAAACACAGAAATCTTCTGTAAGAAATCAGTATTTCTATTATTGCTGCTACACTCATAAATCTTTACTGTCAAAAATAGGGAATAAGACAATGGATTAGTTTGCATGCTTGATGGAAAACCATCTGAATATTTGTTCTCAGTCAGGTAAAGGCAGTACGGTTAGCTCTAACAGTCGTAATATACTTCTACTCTTAGTTTTTTAACTGGCATAGTTGAGTAGCTCATACTCAAAATGATTCCTCCTTCACACACTACATCTAACAGACACAGAGATACAGTCAGTTTATCGTTCAGTGCATACCACACTTCAAGAAAAATAATGCTGTTTTTCTACTGAAAGAATAGGCACAGCCACTTTTCTCCCATTTATGAGAAAAGCACTGCAAGCAGGATTTAGAAAAATTACAGGATTTAGAAAAATTTATTACTGTGGCAATCCACCTGAAATGCAGATGACTCCTTAGCTCTTGAGGTCACTCTATTGGTTCTTCACTGGTTTATTTCTGCCATTGCTCCCTTTTAGAGGGACAAGTGAGACAATGCTTTGGACACATGACAGATATGCATCCGGAATTATTGTATTGGTGAAATGCCTTTTGGAGGTGAACAATTCACCACACCACTGAGCTGTAACATCTAATTATCACTAGTGGCACAAACTACTGAATTGTTCAGCTCATCTATAATGCCACTTCATGCATTGCTTCTGTTAAAATGTCCAGTTGTCAATTACTTACAAGCTGATGGATGCCTCCATTCATCAGTCATTTGAAAGGAATATTTCTTTGGAAGGAACGGATTACTCTGGGATTTTGAAAATACAAAGCTGAGGGGGAAAAATGGTCTCTTTAATAGACCACAGAAATCACCTGGAAAATGACTCTTGGTTAACAATCTGCTTGACACTGATAAAACATTTAAAAAAACCCTGAACAATAAACAAATTTTTGTGCTAATATCAGCCATCTTTTTTAAGTGTAAAAGATACACTCTATGAGCAGGCTATTTGTAATTATTTTATTCTTTGGAATGATTTAATCTCTTCTATACTGCAATGCTCTGCAAGCTTGAATTTTGTGGAATTAATTAAATAATTATTATAAATTAGATATTTCTTTCATATGAAAAACATATTTGAANCTTCATTGTGTTATTTATTGTGCAGACACATCTATTTACAAACAAGTATGACACCCAAGTATGATACAAGAGTTACTTTCTTATTTCCTGAAAATGTTTTTGAAACTCTATAGAAAAATTCACAATTATGTTTTCTTAGTGATAGAATCGTAAGAAAAATCAGTAGGTGACATTATTTAAGTAAAATGCTTCTATTTACCATAAGTGCCTCTTAAGTGACTGTATTATCCTGAAACAGACATATTTTGTTGTGCAAGATAATTTCTCAAGCTTGCCCTTTTTGCTTTTTTTTTGTTATTTTATTTTTACAAATTTGATTTTGAATTACTTAAAGCGTACTGTGGCCTCCACCTTTTCTTCATATCACCTGTAGGTTGTCAAAAGGTGTTTACTTCTTTACCAATAGTAAACATCTAACACTCCAGTGTCAGATGCAGTAAATATCTCTTGAAGACACAACTCTGAAGTAGGGTCTATTTATTTCTGTAACCAGGTTATTACTTTGCTAGGTGTGTTTTAAGTGTTATACATCTTCAGTGAGAAAAAACAAAAGTCCAAAGTCCTATTACTAAATAAAATCTTCCATTTCAAAAGAGGTTCAATGAGCATTGGAAACCCTTTCATGCTGCCTGAACAGAGGTTCTGTGAGAGGGCATAAAGCACCTCTTGTGTTCTGATACATGGGTTGTAACTGGGGCTGGAAAATATTTTATAAAATGCTTCCAGCAATAGACTTAATACACCAAATAGAATACATAAGAAAAAGTTTATTTCCAGTCATCTTTTTTGAGAAAACACTTTTTTTAAAGCCCATAATTTATTTCACAGTCTAGATATTTTATTTTCCCAACTCAGTTTCCATTTTCATTCTAATGAACTCATATGAGAAAACTCACTTTACCTTTATGGATGCATCTTTCATCTGTGGAACAAAATATATTTTGCAAAGTATTAATATCACCCATGAATGTGATAAACATAAACTTCATTAGGGAACATGAAACATGCTTGCAGAAAGGGGGCTTCGGTCTGTTTATTTTATACTAATACCAGTAATGCTAAATAAGTGTATTAAACAATGTTAAATAAAATGTATCTGTCAATAAATGAAAGAATAAATGAATGCTCAGTGAAAATGCAAGTCTTCATTTACTAAAACTGGGGCATTGATTGTATCTAAAAAGGCAGCTAGAAAGAAAAGCTCCAATGAATTTGGCTTGTGAACATCAAGACCCTTTAGCAAAGTGAAATACATCTCTGTTCAGACCCAGAAGGGAACTAGAGAACACATGAACACATATTGACAGGATCATGGTATACTCAGACTAATCTCTCATTCAGCAAAATATTTTAAGTGTTTTTTATTATGTGGACCCTTATAATTGACTAAATGGTTTATAACAAACAGCAAAAAGTCAAAAACCCAGGGAAGGTATCAGTGCACAGTCTCCACGAGAGGCTTTGATCAA
>VXBC01009347.1:92017-102773 GCA_013399945.1 Ploceus nigricollis
GCTAGGTTGCAGTCCACTGGTGGAGAACTTTTGCCAGCCAATTAGAGAACCTCTCTAGATGACAGTGACCTTGGCAGTCCCCCCCTCCTCACAGGTAGTGACTGCCAATTATTCCATGTGAGATATGAAGTTGGTGTCAGGCAAAGTCTCCCCAGAGACAGTGCTTCTCTCCATCTTTGCCTAGCTGCCTCCTGCAAGCGGCAGGTGTGCAGTGCCCCCTCCAATACCTCTGATCAAACAATGTTGAGACAAAAATCAAAATTAAGTTAGTTCCCTGTAGCCTGGTACAGGGGTACAATCACTTCCCTGGTCATGCTGGCTGCAGTACTGCTGATATAGGCCCAATGCTTTTGGCCTTTTTCACTACCTGGGCACACTGATGGTTCATGTCCAGCTGGCTCTCAATCAGCGCTCACAAGTCCCTTTCTGCTGAGAAGCTCTCAAGCTACTCCACCCCAAGCCTGTAGCACTGCCTGGGACTGTCGTGACCCAAAGGCAAGACCGTATGGAACCTCATGCAGTTGTCCTCAGCTCACCAATCCAGTCTTACTGGATTTTGCTGCAGACTCCTCCTATCCTCCATCCAATCAACAGGCCCACCCCACCTGGTGTCATCTGTGAAGTTACTGAGGATGCACTCAACCCCCTCATCCAAATCACCAAGAGAGGTGTTAAAGAGGACAGGCTGCAGCAGTCTGTCCTTGCTTGAGCCCTGGAACAAATCAAGTCAACTGCTGCCAGCTGAGTTTAGTCCCATGCACCACCACTCCCTGGACCAGCAAGTTTTTCACCCAATGAAGAGTGCCCCTATCCAAGATGTATTATATGAAGTTAAACAAAAAATAAAGTTGCACAGTTCAAAAATCAGCTATTTGATGATTAAACCATGGATTTAGCAATACAGAATTTATACATCTGATGCACGGGAGCAGCATTAAAAATTAAGAGTGTGAAATGTTGCCATTCAGTCCCTTCTCCAAAACATCTTTAGCTTTAGCTTTAGTCTCACATTGTGAGACTCTCTGTAAGGTATTTAAGTATTTTTGAAAGCAATGTCTCTTTTGCTAGCTATTCTCATCACTAAATTAGTTTCTAGAATTTTCCCATACTTTCTGAAAATATCTTTTTCTGAAAATTTAAAATGTTCAATGNNNCAATTATTCCATGTGAGATATGAAGTTGGTGTCAGGCAAAGTCTCCCCAGAGACAGTGCTTCTCTCCATCTTTGCCTAGCTGCCTCCTGCAAGCGGCAGGTGTGCAGTGCCCCCTCCAATACCTCTGATCAAACAATGTTGAGACAAAAATCAAAATTAAGTTAGTTCCCTGTAGCCTGGTACAGGGGTACAATCACTTCCCTGGTCATGCTGGCTGCAGTACTGCTGATATAGGCCCAATGCTTTTGGCCTTTTTCACTACCTGGGCACACTGATGGTTCATGTCCAGCTGGCTCTCAATCAGCGCTCACAAGTCCCTTTCTGCTGAGAAGCTCTCAAGCTACTCCACCCCAAGCCTGTAGCACTGCCTGGGACTGTCGTGACCCAAAGGCAAGACCGTATGGAACCTCATGCAGTTGTCCTCAGCTCACCAATCCAGTCTTACTGGATTTTGCTGCAGACTCCTCCTATCCTCCATCCAATCAACAGGCCCACCCCACCTGGTGTCATCTGTGAAGTTACTGAGGATGCACTCAACCCCCTCATCCAAATCACCAAGAGAGGTGTTAAAGAGGACAGGCTGCAGCAGTCTGTCCTTGCTTGAGCCCTGGAACAAATCAAGTCAACTGCTGCCAGCTGAGTTTAGTCCCATGCACCACCACTCCCTGGACCAGCAAGTTTTTCACCCAATGAAGAGTGCCCCTATCCAAGATGTATTATATGAAGTTAAACAAAAAATAAAGTTGCACAGTTCAAAAATCAGCTATTTGATGATTAAACCATGGATTTAGCAATACAGAATTTATACATCTGATGCACGGGAGCAGCATTAAAAATTAAGAGTGTGAAATGTTGCCATTCAGTCCCTTCTCCAAAACATCTTTAGCTTTAGCTTTAGTCTCACATTGTGAGACTCTCTGTAAGGTATTTAAGTATTTTTGAAAGCAATGTCTCTTTTGCTAGCTATTCTCATCACTAAATTAGTTTCTAGAATTTTCCCATACTTTCTGAAAATATCTTTTTCTGAAAATTTAAAATGTTCAATGCAACATAACTTTAATATTAAACAAATAAAAGTTAATTCAGTTAGGAGGTTCACTCTAGAGTTCACCATCATCATGTGAAAAATATACTGAAAAATATACACACAAACAGCTGAGTCAGAATTATATTTTCAACTGTACCAGTATCTACTTAAAGGAACTTGAAAGGGAAGGACAACACACTAACAAAGGATTCTAAAATTTAAAAAAGAAAAATGAATGTGATGAATTATCCAGCCACAGGCTATTCTAATTTCTTATTTCTAGTGCTAGACTTAAATATTAATGTACTTTAAGTCCTTAAAACCCCCTCATATTCAAGTGAATTAACATGTCAGTAAATATAATGAATATGTATGCAATTAAGCAAGGAGTTAGTTCAATCTTTATTTTCTTTCATAACGTACAGGACTAATAAAAATATGCTTTGGACAATGTAACATAGGAGATAAAGAACAGGGTGTATAACAGAGCTGCAGAAATTCCAGGGATTTACTAGGCTGGGTTGAACAATTCTGCAGAAGTCCTGACTTCAGGGGCTTTAACATATGACATCAGAGTCAGCTCAGAACATAGGATTTACTGACTTAGCTGCTATGTGAGGTTCATGTGCAAGATAGTTCTTGCTTGCCAAAAATCCAATATTTCAAATAGAGATACTAAAGGAAGGTTTGTAATGTGGATATTGATGGTTTCTAATTTAGAGTTCACTTTACATGAGTATTTTGCAAAATCAAATGACCCATAAACACATTTTGGACAATCTTTCTAATTCCTTCACTAGGGAACTAGTAACCTCAGGCAGTACACCTAATAGAAATAAATGCAACAGAGAATTTTGTAATATGACAATATAAAATGTAAATTTGTCATTAAATAAAAATGTAAATGTGAATCTACCAGATATCCTTAAAATTCAATGCATTTTAAAAGTCAAGGTTTCTCTGACAATGTAACATCTATTTCCTGCCTTTTGTGACAAGTCAAAGTATTCACTAAGAGTATTCAATATATTCAATTAGAGCAGTCTGGTTCTGTGTTTGATAGCTGCTTATATGTGCTATTCAATTTATTTTAGAATCATAGATTTCTAATTTCTTGATTATTGATACAAAAGATACTTCTAATGGCAACAACTGAAAGAATTGTACTAGGTGCAGCCAATGCATTTAGCTGAAAACAGACTCTCACAGGCTTCAGAAGAAAAGGGGGGATGGAAAGTGAAATGGAAGTTCATTTTGTGAGTGGCAGGTTGTGGCACAAAATGATGGGTGCCAAAGGCCAAGGCCAGATTTCTGAGAAAACAGGTTCTGTGGCTGGTAGCACTGCAAGATAATAGTCTCTAATGCTTTGCTCTGTGAAATGTATGGCCAGGTTTTCAGAGTAGTTCAGCACCCAAGGAAGAAAATGACATTTTCTTTATTCTATATCTCAAAAGTGTAAGCCAAAGCTTATGAAAAATCTAACTTTAGTGATGAATTCTGACTACTTTATCAAATCTATCACTATGTCACTTTGTACAAGGTCACATAAGAAGTCTGTCAAAGTGCCTGGAACTGAACCTACATCTCTAGAATTTTAGCATAGTACTTCTTTTGACATGCACAGAAATTCAAGGAAAGCACTACACCATAAACTACTCTCAGTGAAAGCATTCTCTTGCTACGAGACAGTGAAAAGATAAAAAATCAGAAGAGAGATGTTGCATCAGCATTTTCAAAAAGAATTTATGCATCCTATTTTTATTTTAGATTCAATTTGCCTTTATAAGTTGGGGTGAAGAAAGTGATTTTTCTTGTTTGTTTTCTAAGAGATGTGCTAAATGGCCAGGAAATACAGAATACACTAGAGAGTTTGGAGACTTCTTAATTCATTGCCTTGGTATACAGTAAATCTATTCCTTGAACAGCTTTATTTCTTTTATCCAGCAGGATTTCACCTAATGGATGGCATGGATATAAGATGGTGACTGTATAGTGAGTGATGCTACTAGGGGCAAGACTTATCACTGTGATTCAAAGTAAAGAGAAGCAGCCCNCTGCAGATTTGATGCAAGCCCAAACTGAACTGAAGGTTAACAAGTCACTTTTTAACTGATGTGCTCTTTGATGGCATTTGGCTTCTAGTTTAAGCTAAGACATCAGGGCTTAAGAATAAGATAGATGTTCAAGAAAAATGGGGGGTCAGGGTTTGTTTGTTTTTTTTTTTTTTTTTTTCCTAGAAAAAAAAGGAAAATTCTGCATGTGAACACAAAAAAAAAAAAAAAAAAACAACAATATTTTCCCTTTTCCNGGTTTTCAGAGTAGTTCAGCACCCAAGGAAGAAAATGACATTTTCTTTATTCTATATCTCAAAAGTGTAAGCCAAAGCTTATGAAAAATCTAACTTTAGTGATGAATTCTGACTACTTTATCAAATCTATCACTATGTCACTTTGTACAAGGTCACATAAGAAGTCTGTCAAAGTGCCTGGAACTGAACCTACATCTCTAGAATTTTAGCATAGTACTTCTTTTGACATGCACAGAAATTCAAGGAAAGCACTACACCATAAACTACTCTCAGTGAAAGCATTCTCTTGCTACGAGACAGTGAAAAGATAAAAAATCAGAAGAGAGATGTTGCATCAGCATTTTCAAAAAGAATTTATGCATCCTATTTTTATTTTAGATTCAATTTGCCTTTATAAGTTGGGGTGAAGAAAGTGATTTTTCTTGTTTGTTTTCTAAGAGATGTGCTAAATGGCCAGGAAATACAGAATACACTAGAGAGTTTGGAGACTTCTTAATTCATTGCCTTGGTATACAGTAAATCTATTCCTTGAACAGCTTTATTTCTTTTATCCAGCAGGATTTCACCTAATGGATGGCATGGATATAAGATGGTGACTGTATAGTGAGTGATGCTACTAGGGGCAAGACTTATCACTGTGATTCAAAGTAAAGAGAAGCAGCCCTTTACAAATAAGTGCTTTGTAAAGAAAATGGGTTTTAAACCAAACATGTCCTTCATACCTGCAAACAAGTTCATTGCTGTGAAGGATGTAAACTTACAACATTGTCTTGACCGAGTCATTCCACTTCACTCCTACCCAACAACTCCAACTCTGGGTCCTGAGTGGAGGAAGTAGGTGGAGCAAGCTAGTACCCCTGACATAGTAGTGATNTCAAAAGTAATAATACTAACTGTGCCAAAGGAAAAAGAAGAAAGGTGGTAAGAATTACACCTTTAAAGTTTATCATTTAGAACTGGCTGAAGGAAAGAAATTCCAAAGAAACATGGGGCAGAGAGGGCTGTGGGGAAAGAATGGCTAGAGAGACAGAAGAGAGACAGTAACAGTAGAAATTCAAAGGAAAAATGGATAAAGAGATGCTAGATGGGCAATAACAGCAGTGTGAGGACAGGCAGGTACTTTTCACTAGTCAAAGCTTAATACGACATTTCCATATAAACTAAACATACTGAAGTCACTTCAAGAATTACCTTCTGCCTTTCTGTGTAAATCTGATGATACCACTACAAGATTCTGTAAAGTCTCAGAGACTACCAAATGCTAGATTTTATTCTCAAGAAACTGTGGAGGTGAGTCATCCTTGATAGAAGTTTTATTTCTTATTTAGTGACAATGACAACAGTACGATCAATTCATTGCTGGGCTAAGTTTAAGAGTTATTGTAACGACCTTGCAACTCCCTCAGTGTGCACAAACACACACACACACACACACATACATAGAGACCATAAGGGTTTTACTGCCTGTAGTCAAGGCTGTCTTTGACAAGATAGGCTGCCTGGACCTGGTTTACAGCTGTGAGAAAAGGCTATGAGTAATGCCCCCACTCCCCCACCTTGTGTAGGAGTCTTTGCAGCTGTGCCAGCACCTGGTGATATACTGTGCTGTTCCAAATTGTGACTCACAGATTCAACTCTCTGACTTGACCTCTTGGTGTCAATGAGACTCCTGGCCAGCCCTGGTCACCACGAGGGACCTGGCCTGGTTGTCCTGCTCCCTTGAGGGTGAACTGCACCTGTTAGGGTCATTTCCTGCCCTGCCCTGCCCTGTGTTGGAGTTGACCTTGGT
Source organism: Ploceus nigricollis (assembly GCA_013399945.1). NCBI lineage: Eukaryota > Metazoa > Chordata > Aves > Passeriformes > Ploceidae > Ploceus > Ploceus nigricollis. Next base: position 98,296 of record VXBC01009347.1, read on the forward strand.
TCTGCTTCCCTCAAAGAGCACCCCTCCCTGCCGTTTTATGAAAAATGTGATTCTAAGTTTCCTCTGCCTTGGCTGACAAAAATTTGCCTTCTGCTTGAGATATGAAGCACTACATTGTTTTTTCCCAGTTTACATTGTTCCTTCCCCAGTAGGAATTTCAAGTGTTGGTTTTGCGTCTATTTCACGCTGTACTTCAGCCCAGTGAAGAATTTTATGAGATAAAAAATCCTCCCTGAAGGTAACAATATGGGCATCATTGAAATATAGTCAAGGTAATATGAATTCCTAAATTCTGATGAAAAATGTCAGTCATGTTTGAAAACTGACTACTCAGATCACTGGAAAGATCTTGAAAACCAAAGTACCCAAGAACAGAAGAATTCAGGGATGGCTGAAAAAAAATCAGTGTATTCCTAGTAGAAATATCTTATGGCTGAATATAATTCATGGGCTGTAAGGTTTTCATCAATTTTCTGTCACTACTCAGTTCAACAAAACTTGCCTTTTATAACATGTGATACAAACAAAAATAGATGCTAAGCTGCTGTGGTAACTGTGAGTTTATTGACCTGTAGCCTAAATCCAGAATAAATGCCATGACATCTGTATCCACCGAAATCTTATTAGTACAAAGTCACCAACAGTGAAATTAGGAACAGTGATGCATAATTTCCCAAATATCCCTCCATGAATGTGGTCGTCCGAAGAATTCAGAAAGAGCTGACTGGTGACAGTTATGGCTTTTGGCATATCTAGGGTGCCTTCATCTCCAGAATTTCAAACAATATCTCATACACTTTGTAAACCTAATTTAACCAAGATTTATAGCTTTATAACAGAGAGCCTAAGTACATAGAGAACATTTTAGCCATCAGAAACAGAGAACAACTGCCAATCAGTAAACCAAATTAGTGCTTCAGGACATCTCTAGACCAGAAAACCATGAAAGAGTGAGAAAAGATAAGATAAGGAAGAAGGAGGAAAAGGGGAAGGGGAAGGGGGAGCGTAACAGTAAAGGGAAGGGAAAGGGGAAGGAGGAGGAGAAGGAAAAAGGGAAGCAGAAGTGAAACAGAAAGGGAAAGTGAAAAACTTCATCTCCTCCCACAGGTTCCTGCTTTCTGGAAATACTTCTTTGTGTTGAAACCATGTAGGATACACTTCCCTTCTATCAATTGTTTCATTGGTAGTACAAGTACAGAGTCTCAAAGAGCCCTGCCTTGTCAGACATGAATATCACACAAAATTGCAGATATAATGCTGACTAGTGAGGATATCAGAACATAGAGCTCACCTGGAATATTTACGCAGATATAAAAAAAAAAAAGTAGACCTGGTACTAGTGAACATTACAGCTATGGTTAGAAATGTCACATAAACATTGTCAGATTCCAGATATTTACGTCAGTGCCTCAATGGTGGGAATTTTCCTTTTCCTGGCCTTTTCAGCAATTTCACTTCTTTAAACTGATTGGCAATATCTAGCCATGACCCTTTAACCTTTCCTTTTCACATGGGAGACCCTTAGAGAACAATCTTCCCCCACAGATTTTAATTAAGTTTAAAACTTTAAGAGAAAGATCAGTCTTATGCTGTGTTAAATACAGAAAATTCAGAAAAGTACAGGAAGAACAAATAGGTTCAGTAAAATAAGTATGATACTTTGAACACTTGGGAGAGAGAAGGGTCATAATGGATAGAACCTTAGAAATCCCTTATCTTGCTTTCATTAAAATACTTTTTTCCCACTTAGTTACTGGATGGAATGGTGCTCACAATCTGGGATTTCAAGACTGTTCTTTTACAACCATTAGCTTCAATACATTTCATGCCCTTCCATAACTATATTTCTGATGAATTAAAAGCCTTTGAAACTGATCCCTTTCAGTATTAAAACATTGACAGGAAGAGTAAATTATTGTCATTATATTACTGAACTCCTAGGGTAAATTCATGTGCCCTTTTCCCAATAGCAACACAGAAAACTGGTTTCTTGCAAAAGGACTATTTCAGGCTAGCACCTTCCCTGTATGACTTGTTGATGAGTCCTGAAAGTCCTGAATGTCACTCAGTGCATTTTTAAAGGAGCATTCCAGGTATCTTTGCAAAAGAGGGTCACTTTGCCCATGCAAAGGCAGATTTCTATAGCAGCACATTATTTTTCAAAATTGGATGTAAGAGAGGTTTTCAACTGCAAAATATTTATCATTAGGATTTGTGTTAGCATCAAACCTTCTCGAAAATCTTTACACAAAAAAAAAAGCCTGCAAAACACTCTGTTTTTTCTTTTCTTCGTTTTGGTTTGGTTTGGTTTTGCTTTGGATTTTGCTTTTTGTTTTGTTTGGGTTTTTTTGCTTATTTTTATTTTAAACTTGAACAAAAATTTCCTTTAAATGTGTCTGTTTCACTAATATATTGCTATGAACTTTTTCAGGGGGTTTTCCTTATGTTATTTTAATTTTTTTATTTGCCTTTTGCCTCATAAAAAAACCCCAAAATTTGCAAAGGAAGACACAGCTAATCTTTCACAGTTTCATTTTGTTATATGAGCTTTTATTCTATCTTTATCTTTTTTCTGATTTTCTTCTGGAAAATAACTCACAAACCTAAGAAATCCACATCTAATATCTAGAATGTTGAGGGACAGTCTCAGTCCAGTATGCGAGCTATAATCCTGGATTGGGATCCCATTAGAAATTTTTATATATGGAATTCATTAACCAATAATGATAATATAGGGTTTGTAGTTTCAAACATGTATGGCTCATGAAGATTTCAAGGTCTAAGGGCTTTATTTTCCAAAATTTCTGATTAAATGTTTAATTGCTTTTAAAAAGCAGCATTCAGATAATAATTCTACATGTACACAAAATAGAAAAAACAAAATCCAAGCAACCTTCACAATAATACCTAAAATCTTAGGTGATTTTTCAGGGATTTTTTTTCTGGAAATAATATATTCTTTTATATTTATATTTCTCTGCAGATGATTTTATAATTCAAGGGACACAAAGAATGGCGTAAAATGGTGCCTCCAGACATGTAGGCAATTTCTGACTAGTAAGCCTGTTCTTGTGGGATGAATAATGCTTGAGATGTCATTCTTACGTAAATTATAATAAAAGCAGAAATATAATAAAAGTTTAAAAGCATATGGCACATTAAATATGTCATATTAAGTATCTATTACGCATATCAAATATATAAATTACTAGAATCTCTAAAAATAATAAAAATCCTGTTATTTGAAAGACATCTATCCATTGGAAGCACATTCTGGTCTTACAAGAACTTTCACCGCCACTGCAGTTTCTGATGGTTCTCTAGGCAAAAAACCAAAAAACAATGCCACCACCAATAAGTAATAATTACTTGAAAGCAGCTGCCTCAGTAAACACCCTTTTTAATGCTTAAGGTGATGATGCTTAAGGTTAGTTTTAGCCTTTTATAACCTCAATACCTTACAGGTGTCTTACATTTAATATAGAAAATGGAGGTATGTCTTCATAAAGTTGGACTGCTTTTTTGCCAAGCTAAAAATAACATGGTACTATTAACTGGATGTCTTCAGTATTTTCCATACAAACCAGAAGTTGTTACTTCACAATATATATCCAAGGGCTGAAATAGTTAATAAATTGTTATTTGCTTTTAGGAATCAGAAGGGAATGTAATACTCTTAAGAAACCTAGGCAAACATTACGTTTAATCCAAAGTTATTCTGAACATGAAGTCTTTAGCAATTTGAAAATGTTAATTTTCAGGCAAATCCTAGTGTAATTCTGGATAAAAATTGGTATTAGCTAAGGATTTAGAATTAGTTTAAATACACATAGATTGGCATAAAGAAATAACCATAGGTGATTTTGAGATAAAATATTCTGTCCTTAAGCAGGCATAAAGTTAAAAAAAAACACGTAAGCAAATAAAAAGTAGAGTATTTATCTTGATAAAGGTACAGTTTTAAAATATTATCAAGCTGAAATATTGTAAAACAAGATTTACTGCAACAATAATTTAAGGTAATAGCAAAGATGTCATTTAAGCAATTTGCAAATCGTATATTTCCTTGCTGTGTTTGCAAGATTACCTTTTGAATCATTGGGAACTATAACTCAAAAAGCTTTTGATTTACATTTTCTTGAGACCTAAAGGCAAGAAAGGACACCATGGATAAGATGAATAACTTGATGATCTACTAGCTTCAATAAAGAAAAGGCTGCCTTTTCCCAACTGTCTCAAGTTAGCACCTGATACATTCTTGCAAACTATCATATAGATATACTGCATGATAAAAGACTGTGTCTGGATCAGTCTGTAAGAAGTTTTTTCATTATATTTATGAATAAATATAATTAAGGTCCAGAGAGTGTAAAACCTGAGATGTACAGAAGTTCTGGATCATGATTACATTGGTTAAAATAATTTTAATAATTAAAATGTGGTTTTCAGACTAACTTTGTCTAATATTTCTGTCTATA